>OY282559.1:194194220-194649220 GCA_958295665.1 Tipula vernalis | reverse complement strand
AAGAACAAAAACGTTGTTAATCTGCTTTTTATTATATGCTTACATAATTATGTATGTGGGGTACAACACTTATTTATACAAAGAATAAAATTCAATACTTTAAATATCTACTAATGTACGTACCATTAAGCACTGCTAAATTACACGCTTTTAATGTTATCAACTGAATATAAAACTACAGTATCTTAAACCCACGGTTCAATTTAATTTTCTAAAAAAAAAAAATGTTTTTTCGAGAATATTTGAAAATATTGTAATGCCCCTTATTTTTATTTAATTTACTAAAATGTTTATGATTTATTGTATACAATTTTAATTTTATTAGAGAAAAACTATTGGATTTTAAAAGTCACTAATCTTCAAAATTATACATGTTTTAATTTGCTTTTTATTTTATTCTTAATTTTGAATTTTAAACTCTTTCCAACTACATACAATTAACAAAATCAAAAAAAAATCGTTAACTAACTCCTTTAACACGCATAATTTTTTTTTTTCATCGCTTTCATTTTAGAGCCAGGAAGTCTTCTACCTCTCCATTCCGATAATGTTATACCAAAACCAACACCAAGAACACGAAAAAGTTTACCTAGTGATGAATTTAGTTTAGAAAATAGAGATTTTACAAGAGACGAAAATTTAGATAATATAATGATCGATGATAAGCTAACATCGTCAAATATTCCGCCCGTACCAAAGCCAAGATCAGCATCAATTCAATCAACAAAATTAAATTATTCATCATTTCAATCAGAAACAGTTACAAAGCAAGGAAGTGAGGACAGCAAACGATCAAATGAATATTTTGATAAATGTGAGGCTGATACAAGCAATAGCTTAAAATCTTCGAAAGATGAAGACATTAGTATTATAAACGCACAATTAGAAAAATTAGAAGACGAAAGCTTTCCTACATCAAAAAAAATTTATAAAGGTAGTATAAGTGTAATCTCCCAATCGAAAGACGACAAAACAGTTCGTGAAGACATTACCGCTGAATTGGAAGAAAACGAGGATCAAGAATCACAAACCAAATTTTATATTGGTGAATCAAGTACTAATGTTATAATAAAAACAACAATTGAAAAGAGACCAGAATTTGAAAATGAAGCACACGGATCTTCAGAAGGTTGTACAAAAGGGGGCAAACATTCGACTAAGGTGGAAGTATTCGAATCGAATACAAGTAGTACAACGTCAACATCGATTACATCATCGTCGAAACATCAAAAAATTGTTGAAATTCAACAACATAAACCATCGAAAATTCCACATCTGGATCATCGTAAAATGGTGTTTGATTCGCACAAACTAGAATTAAATTTAGACAAGAGTGAGACTGAAATACCAGAAAAAACCAAGGGAGGGGAAGTACACAAAAAATCAAACATTCCAATTTTACACGAGGATCGAACGAAGCATTCCGACAAACAAATTTTACATTCTCCTATAAAAAGTTTGAAAACATTTCAAGAGTTTGAAAAACCAGCAGACATTAAAAATGTGAAAACAGAAACAGCTAAAGCTACAGCGGTTGAAGTACTCCGTGAAGTTGAGTCAACCGTTCCTGTTGAATGGTTAGTTGATATACAACAATCGAAAAAATATGAACTACACGATAATGAACAAGATATTGATGAGTTAGTAGTCGAACAAACATTAGCTGAAGTAAAAGAGTCCCTCGACGCTGTACAAGAAGAATTGATTGGTGTTGTAAAAGATGGCAAATTAATTAAACAATCGCCATCTGAATTTGAATTTAAAATATTACCGCACCTAAAATGTACAACTGATCCAATTATTGAATCATATCAGGAAGATTTAAGTAAACCGGCGATGGAACCAGCTTCTCAAATATCCGATATTTTAATAAAGACAACGGATCAATCAATAGCTGAAACATCGAAAATGTCTTCTGTGCCCAAACACTTAGAGTGCGAAGAAAGTCCAATAGTATCTTCGTCTAATGAAGATTCTTACAATAAATTAGACGTGGTACGAAGAAAATCAACAAAAACTCACATTAAAAGTGAATACAATCGTTGGTCAGTTACTGATGTAGAATCCAGCTCAGGAGAAAGTCATTACCAAAGTTTTGAAAAAACGGATAACAGCCGACCATGTTCATCGGATATCGAAAATTTATTAACATTCAATAATTCTTCTGAATATCAAACGGCCCAAGATCAATCGTTAATTCCAACTGAATATCATAGTGCGGTCAGTAGTCTATCACGAAGTGGCGATGAAAGTAGTCGCGACAGTATGAAGAGTCTGGACTCTGAAAGTTCAGGAAATTTGGGAAGTATTGAAGTTTCCGAAGCATCAGAAACTCTAGTACCATCAGCCGCAGAGCTTGAAATGGAATCGCTTGATATACAAGATGATTTAGATATGGGTGTAGAAATCGAAGTTAAATGCGGTAGTTTAGAGGATAAATGTCCTGGAGTACTGCTAGAATCAGATGAGTCACCATTGCTTATGAAAAGATCACATGAAATGACATTTGTCCCGCAAGTTAAATCACCAATAAAAGAAGAAAAATCATTTGTTAATGAAGAAAAGCCGGAGACAATTATTAAATACGGATCACTTACGGGATCTATTGAAATTGATAAGCTCAGTAGTAGTTTCGATGAAAGTCGTTTTGGATCGCTAGAAGACGGTAGTATATTATCTGTTAGTGTTTCAAGTACATCTTGTTTAGAGACGGTGATGGAAAATCTACCAGACTTAGACGGTATAACTTCATTACCTGGTTCCCTAGCTGGAAGCTATGAAATTCCACCTCTTCTGACAGATGAAGTTATCAGTCGAACAACAGAAGTTTTGGATTCATGTGGTAAATTAGATAATCCTGTAATGACATTCTGTTATGTGTCAGATGATAAGCATTCAGTAAATAGTCACATCACATCAACAATGACTTCTGAAATAGTAACTAAATTAACTGGAGATCAGGAAACCACAACAAGTAAATCCAAAAAAGGACATAAACGAAGCGAAAGTACATTGCCTGCTGGATTTACTTTTGCAGGAATAGGAAATGAGGACGATTTAGCTTTAGAGAAACCAATCGAACACGATGATTTATCAACGTCTTTAGAGGAAGAAATGATAATCCATGAGGCCAAGCCAAAATCTACAGGTACAGTGGAAAAAGAAAGTGAATATGATTCTGATTATGACCGTTATGAATCAGAATATTCCCGATCATTTAAAATTCCAACCAGTCAGAATAAAAGAAAAACACCAAAAGATACTAAAGCTCTAGAAAATGAAGAAAACGAACAACTGAAAAGACCATATTCGCCATCAATAATCATAGAAACGATCGTTGAAGAAATCAATGCCGAAGTTGAATTAGAAAAAGAGCGTGAAATTCGGGTATCACAAAATATGCAAGATTATTCAATTATTCCGGATATTACAATAACACACGATTTAACAAAACAATTAAGTAGTGATGACGAAAAATCGGCTCCAAAAACTGATGTGCCTTTAATAAAAGGGGAAGAAAAGACAACTGAAACTCAATCAAACTCAGAAATTAAGTATGCACAGCAGACCGAATATTCCATGACAGAAGATGAATATCAAGAAATGATAATGAAGCAATATAAATCCAAACAAGCTGATGAAGTAATTAAAAGATACGATCCTGATATCGATGATGATGATAAAGCAGATTCAGCTGAAAGTGATTCATTTGAAATGTTGGAACAGCCAGACATTTCAGACGAATTTGTTATAATCGAAGAGGTAGCCAAAGAGGCGGATGAATTCGATCAAGAAGGAAAAAGCTTAGTTATTAAGAAATCCAAATCAGTCAAAAAACATGATGAAGAAGTTGAAAATATCGTAATTCGGTCGGCCCCGGCTGCTACGAATGAAGGTTCTATGTTGTATGCCCAAATACGCGAAGATATGAATTTTGAATTTGAAGATAGTCCACCAGGTGGAGTACAACATGAAGCGCAAGGCGTTGGGATGCATGATTTTGAGCCTGATGACAATGGAGCATCAATAGATGCTAGTCGGCGGTGGGTTGAAATGCAAATGACTGCGAACCGATACCCATATGAATTGGAACGAGGTATTTTAGAAGACATAAAAGAAGAAGACACAGATTTTGAAGCTGGATCTAGTCGAATTTCTAGTTTTAAAGATTCGTTTTCAAGTACACCAGACTACGATGTTTTAGCTGGTCGTAAATATTTCTCAAAAGAACACGATGATATTTCGATGAACAGTTTACAAGAATTTGAAAATCTAGAACAAGCCATTTCGTTTGAAAATAGAAAGTTACACCAAATTTCTGGGTCATCAGATTCTTTAAGTAATGGAAGCTTTACAAAACGATTTTTAGCCCGCAGCGCTGGTCAAGGTGACGACATTTCTTTAAATAGTTTAAAAGAGTTTGAAGGTCTAGAAACAGCTTGTATTGAAGCCCAACTAATAGAATTGAAAGCAAGGGAAGAAGCAGCTTTGTTGTTATCGCGTTCTGATGAGTCGAATAAATCAGAACGTAGTATTAAGGCTTCTCCTCCCAGGAGTAGCGGATCAAGTACAACCACTGTGACAACTGTTACAAGAACTTCTGGTGGCCCAGGAACTGGAAAAACCACTTCAGTGCAAACCACCACAATAACATCATCATCATCTTCATCGACCAGTAGTACAGCAATATCGAAAAATTTAGATGATTTAATTCGCGGCAGATTTGAAGCCCTCGAAGATGAGACTTCCAACACAATGGAAGTATCAACCGATAGTTTAGAACGAGGTAGACAAATTTATGCTAAAGATTTATCACAGCATGCAAGTAGTGATAGTTTAGAAATAAATAAGAGCGGTGCAATTGATATTATGACAAGTAGTTTAGATTCTATCGAACCATTATCAAAAGGCGCAACAACTGGCAAATCATCACGTTCTGAGCCTGATTCAATAGAACAAATTTTAGATATTACAGGCGGACGTAGTGATTCAGTTGATTCAATTGAATTACAAATTGCATTGTTAAATCAACAGTCAAAAATGGATCGCGATTCAATTGACGAGAATATTATAACCGAAGTATCAAGTTCGACATCCGGTGGGGGTAGCGGTGGCAATAAAGTAGTTACCGTTACCCGAACAGTGACTACAACGTCATCATCATCACATTACGATATGCCAAAAGATATATCAAGTGATTCTTTGAATTCAGGTTTTAATTTGAATACACCATTTGATCCAGATGTTCTAATCACAAGTACTGATAGTTTCGATCATAGCAGCTCAACGGCAACAAATGCCACATATCAAAACGAGTCGCAAATGTCAGGCAGTATGACAAGCTGTGATTCAAATACCATACTAGATATTATTGACGAAAGTAATTTAGACATGTTTTCACCTTGTGGTAATGTTCCAACATTCCTTGAAACAAGCGAACATCAATATTCATCAACCCACCATCAATATAATGATGGACAAGAAAAACATTATGATTATTTCGAAATCTATGATGATGTTGTTAAATTACCACACAGTGGTGATGGTTCATCAGGTAGTACATTCAATTCATAAATAAAATAATAAGTTTATTCAAACCAAAAATTAAAATTATAAAAAGTTAAAAGTACAAAATTTGTTTGCAAAAGTTCCAATTTTTTCAGTTTATGTAAATGTTTGGTTCTCTCTATTTATATACCATACATCTTTAACATTGTTTTATTTATTCAATAATAATTTAAATAGCCAAAATATATTCTATAAAATAGAAAAATAAAAAATTTTAAAAAATGGAGCTCAAAACTATTTGCAATATTTTGTATAGCGCAAGCAGCATGCAGCAAAATCAAATATAGAAACAAAATACGCGATACAAATATTTTTATTAATAAAATTGCTTAATATTGTTAATTAAATATTATTATAATTAAATTTAAATATAAAATGCATGAAGTTTCAATATGCTTTAAGATTTTTTGGAAGGCAATACATTAAAATTTAAAAAAAAAAATATTTCTGTAACAAACTTACATAAAATTTAAATTGATCCATCAAAATGAATGATCGACTAATGGTTTTTCAGATTAAAGTAAATGAAGCTGTTGGCGAATTATGTTTATCATTTCCAATTTAAGTATGTAGATGCAAACATGTACAATCACAAAAGTGCAAGATTAATTTCATTTAAAAATAAATCAAAAAATTTTAAAAATATTTCTTTAATTAAAAATTATGAAGTAATTATGAATATTTATTAATTTGCAAGCAGTTTCATATAATCTAAGTCTAAGATACCTTGTAATTATTAGTAATTAATGCCACATATCATACGCTAAATATAAGATTCGTATTATTTACTGTACCAGTTTTAATCCAAAACAGTAGAATTTAGATACTTTAGATTTTAGATTAAAACCTAAAAAAAATTATTAATTTTCTAATATCAACCATTTTTATCCCATATTTAGGAGAATTACCAGAAGAAAAGGAGCAATTCGCAAGTGTAAGTATTTATAGAGCATTTGTTTAAAAAGTATGACAATTTAATATCAAAAAATTATAATTTATTTTTAGACCAAAAAACCAAGTCCTACTGAAAAGAAATAAACCCGTCAACATACTAAAATTTGTACATGAATGTGACCAAATTCCAAGAAGCTAGTTCGAAACAACATGAATGCCCTAATATAAAATACTTCTATACAAAACTATTTTATTAAAATTCTAGCTTGCAAGCTTCCCAATTTATTTTTACAAAATTACTATATAAAAGCAAATAAAAAAAATTCCAAAATTTGGCTTTTTGTTTTAATCATATTAGATTATAATAACTTTACCTTGCTAGTGTTTATTTTTTAAAAGATCGTATATGATTAATTATAAACAATTCAAATGAAACAGTCTATATTTAAACTACTAACATAATAAAATGCTTTGTAAAATTTTATTTATTTCATGATTGTTTCTATTTCTGAATTTCGTGTAAACAAATTTACAAAAAAAAATCCTTGTTATATTTATTTTGAGTTTGTATAACTATAAGTACATGATATAATTTGCAACCAAAAAATATATAATTAATACATTCTATTAATAAGATAATAAGAAATACAATAAACCAAATAAGCTATTATTAATAGTATGTGTTTTTAATATAAATAATAACTACTTTACCAAAAAATAAACAATAAACAAAAAAAAATATTATTTTAACATTATTTAATTATATTAACTATAATGAATGATAATTATTAAAAATAAGAAATGAATTTGTTAAAAATATTATACACATTATACTTTTTTGATTTTATATTTCTTTAATATAGTTTTATAAAATACAGTCAATGTAAAATTTGCGATAAAATATTTATAGTTATGAATTAAAAAAAAAACAAATAAACAGCTTAATGTAATAAAAATTATTAAATTAATAAATACGAAAAAAAAAATTAAAACTTTTAATTTTTAATTTAAACCATGTGGCGAAATGTGTCTAATTTATTGCTTGATTGATTGATTGGAATGCACGGCCAAGCTTATGAAGCAAGTAATCCCGTGTTATTAATACGGTCATTAAAATGTTATACCAACTTTATTACACAGGTAAATGCTTTCCCCACTTAATACACCTAAGCACCATAACAACAAGGAGAGCACAACCAGCCCCGACATAAATGTGACAGCACTATGCCCACCTCTGGGCGGGTCCCACCGTGCACCCTCTCACATATAACAAAATCCGAAGGATACGATTAGATAGTTAGTAGTGACAGAATCGGCCCGATTACATACACCTAAGTAGGTATAGCCGATAGTTAGTGTGTTTTAGTTGGTAACATGTATAGTAAATTATTAGTACAAGACAGCACAATTTCTAACTTCAAATTTATATCCTTATGGTATTGCATATCTTTTAAATAAACTAAACACACAAATACATTATTATTATTATTATTATTATTGGAGGGCCATGTGGGCGATCAGCCACCTCGCACTGCGACCTAAAAGACGACCCTGCTTAATAATCGGTCCAGTCAATATTCAGGTTCTTAATGAACCTGATAATACTGCCAGCCGGTACGTGATACATACTATCTGGGCTCATTGCTCTCCCTCCTAGATGTTTACTACAGCTTGTAGTTCCGCTAGAAAGACTGTAGCATTGCAGCCCAAGGACTTCGAGAGGGCTATCCCACTCCCGTATATTCCTACCCCTGCCTCTTCTTCCGTTTGAATTTACTCTTACGAGTTGCTGGGAATTGCAAATCTCCTTTAGGTCACCCAGCTTTACTACAGGAAGGCTAAATAAAACTGGAGGGTGCCTGGTATCCAGAGCCCGCATGTTTTGGACTGATTAACCTATCAGCCATTCATCCATGACATATGCTGTTCCACCTTAGATTAGGGTTTTTTGCCAAGGTTTTCTCCTTTAGCGCTGTACGTTAGCCTGTGCCAAATGGCTAAAAATGTGTCAAATTGTCTTAGTTACCAATGGTTGCCACGAGGAGGCAGCACGTACACTTGCAAATTGTGAACAGGTTACCCCTTACACAATTGTACCCATCACGCAGCTGCCTAATACATGACCAGAACAGCTCACGTAATACGCACCCTGCTGGAAGTTTACGGAGCCTGTTGAATTATCTACTCAACTTTGGTTCTCTTGAAGAGAATAATAGTTTGATGGCTGTATTCATTCATAAGCAAAACTCGAGTGTGTTCCCACTAGTGATGAGAACGTTGAGCGGAGTCAAACGTTGTATGGTGATTAGATGAACTCAGACGCCAATGTATATAGTTGATACATTGTAGCGGAGCACGCATAAGTCGCTACAGGACTCCTCCGCAAGTGATTTTTCCCCTCCCTGCGAAACATGGTTGGTTTCGGTCTGTCTGTGTGTTCGGAGACTGATATTTGATCAGGCGGACAGGAGTGGCAATCGCTCTGTTGAAATATCCTATCTCGTAGGATTCATTAACAAAGTCGATGGGCCGAGACAGAATGAAAGGGAGGAGAATGTGATCAAGTCAATGCTTACGTCTGTAGCTGTGGTGGAGGATGATCATCGAGGGCCACACCTGACATACTGATGGTATGAGTGGCTTCGTGTATGACGGTGCCCGATTGTAAGTGTGTGCTACAACTGACATACGTCTTCACCGATCAGAAGAGAAAAATTGCGGATGTCCCAAAAGCACAAGTGAATTAACATTTTTTTTTTTTAAATGTGCCCTTGAGGGTTAAATATATGCTCGGTTTATGTTGTTACCAACGTTGGATGTAACATTCCATTCGCTTGGTATACAAACATATTTTGCGTTCTTTATGCATTTAAATGAGTCAGATTAAATTTTGTATTTCTCCTCATTCCCATGTATAAACATACGTCTCGTGCGAGATTATGTTTGTATATGAATCATGTACTGATGGTTCGATTTCTTTATTAGTATGTTCTATCTGGAATGATCCATTTGCTTGTGTGTTGACTTGGTTGACGCGTGTTGTAATTGCTCTGAATGGGAGAATAAACAGATCGGTGTATTCGTCATCGATTTTCGTTTTGCTCGTTGTATTTGTGTACCATACATAAATAAAATAAAGCATAAATTAAAATAAACAAACAAACAAAAAGCGAAGCAAAGCGAAAACGATGCGAATAGAAAATAAGAGGGGAAAATTTTTGGACTGATTTTGTGTACTAATAAGATGTAAAATATAATTTTGGTTGTCTAGTTTTTATTTTCAAATAAATTGGTTCTCGACGGCCAATTATTAAAATTGTCAGTGCAAAGTTTTCTTGTGTGGGAAAGTTACCGCATTATAAGAACATAAAAAAAATATATACTATATATATAAGAAAATTATTATTTAATTAAATTTTGTTAATTATTGATTATAATAATTAAAACACTTTGATCTGTGATGTTAATCAGATAGATATACGCATTTTCAGTATTAATTTTTTTTGATAAAAATTGCGTTGTATTAATATATCAATTGTAATATTAGTGTTAAAAGAAAAAAAAATAAACAGACTATACATATATGTAACTTTTTTTTAAAAAATTTAGTTTGTCTGTCTGTAATAAGTTGATTTTTCGGCATTTTTTTATAGACAAATATATTAATTGTTCATGGCAATCCCAATATTTTCGATTTATATCGAATATATTATCAAAAACTATAGTAGATTTCATAGAGACGTCTCATGTCGAATAAATAAACATTCAAATTAGTTGGGTGTAGAAAATACCTATTTGGGTGTAGAAATTATATTTCGAACAATACAGTGAGCCCCTACGCAATATACTTAAAACCACAAAAACATAATTCTCTCTTTGACTAAATTTACTCTTCAACTAAAGCGAGATTGTTTTGAGCGAGGTCAAAAATATGTATTCAGAAAAATTTTCGTGTGTTAAACTAGTTAGTATGCGCTGGTACACCGGTGAGCATGATTCAAGCAAGGTTAGCTCGATGTTTCGAGTCATGTGTTCGTGACGTCACACAATTCTGCCACGTGTTTGTAAATAAATAGAGAAAAAGCGAATGAACCATTTTTGTGTTTGTTTTTATTTTTCGGTTTTTTTACTTGTTGTTGTAATTTAAAGGTCTCCTTTAATACTAGAATTGAGTGTCGTCATAAAACAAAAAATGATCATTTGTATCCATATTTAGAGTTAAACTGGTATTAATTGAATCACGACCGGTGAATAAAGGGAATATATGTTTATTTGGTTTCTTCTTTATTAACAAATTAACGTTGCGTTTTCATTGGGTTATGGGTTATTCAGTCGCTATTGTGGCCGACCAGCAAAATACATTTGAATACGATACTGACTAAATGTGGGATTCTAAAACGATTTTTAGATAAGATTATGGAATATGGCCAAGTAATATGGAATTTGCCTATTTCTCAACTGATTATGATGAAATTCGACTTGAACGATGGAAATGGGACCTTCAAATGATTTTTAGATGAAGTTCTGGAATATGGCCAAGTAGGATGGAACTTGGCTATTTCTTGAACGATTTTGACGAAATTCGACTTGTATGACGGAAATGGGATCTTCAAATGATTTTTAGATGAAGTTCTGGAACATGGTCAAGTAGGATGGAACTTGCCTATTTCTTGAACGATTTTGATGAAACTCGACAAGTGCGATAAAAATGGGATTCTAAAATGATATTTAGAAGAAGTTCTGGAATATGCCCAAGTAGGCTGAAACTTGGCTATTTCTTGAACGATTTTGACGAAATTCGACTTGTATGATGGAAATGGGACCTTCAAATTATTTTTAGATGAAGTTCTGGAATATGGCCAAATAGTATAAAACTTGGCTATTTCTTGAACGATTTTGACGAAATTCGACAAGTGTGATAGAAATGGGATTCTAAAATAATATTTAGAAAAATTTCTGGAATATGGTCAATTAGGAAGGAACTCGGTTATTTCTCAACCGATTATGATGAAATTCTACTTTTACGACGGAAATGGGATCTTCAAATGATTTTTAGATGAAGTTCTGGAATATGGCCAAGTAGGATGGAACTTAGATATTTCTTGAACGATTTTGATGAAATTTGACAAGTGCGATAAAAATGGAATTCTAAAATGATATTTAGAAGAAGTTCTGGAATATGGCCAAGTAGGATGGAACTTGGCTATTTCTTGAACGATTTTCACGAAATTCGACTTGTATGACGGAAATGGGATCTTCAAATGATTTTTAGATGAAGTTCTGGAATATGCCCAAGTAGGATGGAACTTGCCTATTTCTTGAACGATTTTGACGAAATTCGACTTGTATGATGGAAATGGGACCTTCAAATTATTTTTAGATGAAGTTCTTGAATATGGCCAAGTAGAATGGAACTTGGATATTTCTTGAACGATTTTGATGAAACTCGACAAGTGCGATAAAAATGGGATTCTAAAATGATATTTAGGAAAAGTTCTGGAATATGGTCAATTAGGAAGGGACTCGGTTATTTCTCAATCGATTATGATGAAATTTTACTTGTGTGTTTACAGAGGAATTCAATTTTGTGAACAATTAAAATTGTTGGTTTAGCAATTCGATATGAAGTTTTGCAAGTATGTCAAAGGTGTTAAAGATTTTTTGTATTAGATTGATTATTTACTAGAAGATATTTTTCCGCAAATAAAATTAAATTATTTACAAAACACTTTTGATTGAAATATAATGTGACTCTAAAGAAATAAAATTCTATGGGGGATTTTACTAACAATTGAGCTAATAAAAAGTAAAATGAGGGGGCATTAGAATAAATATTACCTGTTGCACTGTGGCTCAATTAGCAAAGCTAGTTAGAAACACTTTCTATGCAATAAGCATTGAGAAGCATAACGGAGATCGGCTGAAAAGAATCTCTTTGCCCTATTATGGTTCTCACCTCACCGAAAAAGTTCATACAAATCTAGTCACATTTGAATAGTATTTCTCGTTGAAGTGAGAACCATAATAGGAGTTATAGTTATTATTAAACATTTTGTTATTAATTATTAATAACATCTCATGTTATTCATGATGCTACAAAGAAGCAAACTACTTATAGGATCAAGCCGAGTCTATACCCCATGATTGTTCTTGTTCCGGAAGGACTTTGAATTTGGTATTATCAAAAGCCCGTGGAATATCAATGAAGGGACATAATAGTACCTCTTTGTTCCAGAGTGTGTCATCAATTTATGATGTCAGGTCACGTGAAGGCGTTGAATCTAATCTACTGAACCGGTATTTTATGCAAGGTTTGGTTTTCAGAATAAATAATGTGCGGCTAATGGATCTGTAAGGCCTAACATCCTCAGGGGATCTTTCCATCATTTCTGGAATAAAAATCACACGCACATCCCTCCTGGTATAGGTAAATCTAATTTTAAAGCAAAGTTCCCAAGTTTTCATGGATTTCCCTATTTAGAAAAAACGTCGAAAAATATTGCTATGGCTTCTTGATTGACTGATCATTTTAAATTGTAGTCTATTTAACGAAACTGTAGTTAGTATCCCTGTAAAGTGTAAAATGAACATAATTCTAAAATAAATTTATGAATCAAATAAGGGGTCTATTCCGTGAAAAAAAATGTGTTTAGCTTGATTATTTGACACGCGATGTATAGAAGTCATTGTGAAGAAGTAGGATTACCACAACTCCCCAAAAATAAAAAAAAATCAGAAACTCAAATGGAAATACAAGTGGTTTGAAACGGTATCTATTTTATTTTAAAAAAAAAAAACAAAAAGAAATTTGGAAAAAATTGAAATATGAAAATTCGCATCGTAAAATATTTTCTGGTTTGATATGAAATTTTCGGAAGTATCAACCATCCCGGCTTAGAACACTATTCAAAAGGTCAATCCACAAACTAGGAGAATTGAAAGTATTTCCCAAACCAGCAGATGTTTCACACCTCACAGGAAATCACAACCACACAAAATCTTCATATAAATAAACCAAGCAGCTTGGGCGCCATAATGTTACCTTACCACTTCGGAGAGACACGTCACCTGTTAGCTCTGTTCGGTGAGGTCATTTGTTTGGTCGTGGGTCATTTTCTCTCGGTAAGCCAACATTATATTTTTGGAGAATCACGACCATTCCCTCTTACTTCACAACGACTTGAAATTACCCCTTTTAACCGATCATTCTGTGTACATACCGATTAGTCGAAATAGGAAAGCGTATAGCCGCCAGATACAACAAAATTTTGGGATAAACAATATGATATGACTAAAAAAAATTATATAAAGCAAAAATTGTGGTTTACAGGAATACCTGTTATTTAATGATTATTAAAACAATTCTAGATTATTTTATGCTATATTTATTATTTAATTTAATAGCTGTGCCTTATAGTAACAATATTTATATTTATACAGAAAATCGATTTCGGAGTTTACTCCATCGTCGGTTCTTTAAAACTATTATATTTATCTTAAAATTACATTGTATTTATATACTTTTTTGGTGTATTAATCTATTTTTCTCCTCCTACTTTTGTTAGTGTTATGAATGATGAGGTCGTAAATTTTGCTTGTTTTCGTGTTTATTTTATCGTTTAATATTTTATTGTTATCTTTGTTTTTGTATATTTCAATCTCCTCTAATCTGTTTAAAGTTTGTCCTTTATTAATTCTATGTATTATTGTTAAATTAGTATTATAATCTGTGTATGAATGTTTTTCAAGTTTTATGTGTTGCGCATAATTAGATTTGGGATTAGTTTTTTGGATATCACTGATGTGCTCTTTGAATCTTTTTTCAAACGATCGGCCTGTTTGTCCAACGTAGAATTTGTCGCACATTTAATTTTATATACACCTGTGTCGGTTGGTTGTTTGTTTTCTATGTGTTTCAATTTTTTTTGTTCTATTTTATTATTGTTTGTACGTTGGACAAACAGGCCGATCGTTTGAAAAAAGATTCAAAGAGCACATCAGTGATATCCAAAAAACTAATCCCAAATCTAATTATGCGCAACACATAAAACTTGAAAAACATTCATACACAGATTATAATACTAATTTAACAATAATACATAGAATTAATAAAGGACAAACTTTAAACAGATTAGAGGAGATTGAAATATACAAAAACAAAGATAACAATAAAATATTAAACGATAAAATAAACACGAAAACAATAGTTATTTGTGTATCAAGAGCGCAAAGTGCCAGTTTGTCACGCGAGAAAGGAAGTTGCTGGCCGACGGGACGGAGGCCAGCAACCTTTCGAGCGTGACAAACAACTTTGCGGACGTGTTTCACACTTTATTTTTCCTACAATCATTTTAAAAAATATAATAAAAAGATAATTTTGTAGTAAAATTTACTATTTTTTTTTTTTTTTTTTTTTTTCGTCCCTGCCCAAAAGCGGCTAGCACTACGACCTAAAAGATCTTTTGTGCTGTTGGGTACTGTTACTCCAGGAGCTTCTCCACCTCTCTAATAAAGGCGAGAATGCTGTTTATAGAGGCCAATTTACATTTCTCCGGGGTCAGATACCTCTCTTCAAAATGAATCCACCTCCGTGTGCACAGAGCAACACACTCACATAGTATGTGTTCTGCGGTTTCTGTCTCTTCCAAACAGAGTCGGCACTCCGTCTCTGTGGACAGGTTCATTTTGTTCAAATGATATCTCAGGTTACAGTGACCTGAGAGAAAACTCACAAGTTTCCTAATATTTCCTTTGCTGAAATTAATCGCCAAATTTTTGTGGTGAAATGGTCTGATCAAAGATTTGGCTTGTCTAAGGCCGGGAATACAGTTCCAATAAGTCAAGCACTGTATTTTTTCCCATTTACTGATTGTGTAGGTTGCAGAAGCCCACGGGATACCACAAAAAGGCTCAGGGCCAATGAGTGTAGTCGACGAGCCTGCCCGTGCAAGTTCGTCGGCTATCTCATTTCCAGTGATGCCCATGTGACCAGGCACCCACCACAACCTTACTTTGTTTTGACAAGAGAGAGATTGTAGCAGTTTATAACAACTTTGAACCGACTTGGAAACCAAGCAGTTAGAAGCCAATGCTTTCAGTGCTGCTTGGCTGTCAGACAAAATGTGGATGGATGCGCCTTTAAGACCTTTGGTCATAATAATAGAGGCGCAGATTTCGATGGCGTGAATTTCGGCTAGAAAAACACTGGGGTAAGTACCCAGTGATTTCGATATTTTGTGATTGGGTCCAAAGACACCAATGCCGACTCCACTATCCATTTTTGATCCATCAGTGTACCAGACTAGGCTGTTAGGTTCCATCTGCGGTAACCCAGTATCCCAGTCTGTTCTATCGGGGATTGTTACCACGAAATTCCTGCCAAAGCAGAGTTCTTTCGGCATAACGTCCGGGACACTAAAGAACATATTCAGGTCTGGAAGTTCATTCAAAATGTCCAGGTGACCCATATGGTCATCATGACTGTATTGATTCACGAGCTTCAATCTAGCTGCACAGGTAGCAGCTGATTTTTTGACGTGGATATGAAGTGGAGTGAGCCCGATTAGAGCTTCCATTGCCGCCGTAGGGCAGGTGCGCATAGCACCTGTAATTCCGAGACATGCTAGTCTCTGTAATGAGGTCAGCTTGTTCATAATAACTTTTTGCTGTACCTTAGGCCACCAAACTATTGCCCCATATGTTACAATTGGCCTCACTATCATGATGTACATCCAGTAAATCATTTTTGAGTTCAGGCCCCAGGTCCTGCCGAACATACGCCGGCAGGCCCACATGGCCCTGGCCGCGCGTTCGGTAGTTGAAGTAATATGAGAGTTCCAAGTTAGTTTCTTATCTAGGACAACACCCAGATATTTGACTTCATTGGAGTATCCGATATTTATATTATTAAGACTAATTGAACCAAGGTTCAAATTACGTCTTTTGGTGAAGGGCACCAGGACTGTTTTGCTAGGGTTAATCGAAAGGCCCTCCCCAGTGCACCAATTCGAAATAACAAGCAAAGCCTGTTGCATGCTGGCGGACATCGTACGTTCATGCCCTCCAGAGACTATGATAACCAAATCGTCCGCATAACCAATGGCATCGTACCCAAGTAGATGTAAATTATCAAGCAACTCGTCGATCACGAGTGACCACAGCAAAGGGGACAGGACACCGCCCTGCGGACACCCTCTTGCTGCCGTAATCGTGACTGACTCATTACCTAATTTAGATGTAATCTTCCTACTAACCAACATGGAATTAATCCAGTGGTTAGTCGGATCGTCAATACCTCTACGCTTGATTGCCCTAGCAATTGAGTCGTATCCAGTATTGTCAAAAGCTCCCTCAATATCCAGAAATGCACACAGAGCAATTTCTTTCGAGCGATAGGCTGCTTCAATCTTGGTGACAAGTAGATGCAGCGCACCCTCTGTGGATTTGCCTTTCCTATAGGCGAATTGATTTGGATTTAGAGGTCTGGTTGCAGTTAACCAGTCTCTGATATGAAGATCTATAAGTCGTTCCATGGTTTTAAGAATAAACGATGTAAGACTGATAGGTCGAAAGGACTTAGGAAGTTCACATGGCCGATTGCCAGGCTTTGGGATAAAAACCACGTTTACTTGACTCCAAGCCTGTGGTATGTGACCCCAATTGAAGCTAGTTCTAAACAAGGCCACCAGAGCAGGGGTAATCAAGTCCAGGCCCCTTTGAAGGAGGGCTGGGAAGATTCCATCCCCTCCTGGAGCCTTGAAAGGCTGAAAAGAGTTAATGGCCCATTTGACTTTATCCGGAGTAAAAAGCTTACCGGATAAACTATTAACCCAACCCATATTTACACCCATGTGTGTACCAGATATGGAGTTAGTGATTGTATTTGTGTCGCAAACAGTGCAGCCCGGAAAGTGCACTTGAAGCAGGGTTTCGAGCGACTCTTTGCGACCTGATGTATAACTACCATCGGATTTCAGAAGAAGCCCAATCCCGTTGGACTGATCTTTAGCTAGAACTTTATGGAGTCGAGCAGCTGTAGGTATATCCTCGATATTTCCACAGTTTTTCCTCCACGTGAGGCGTTTGGAACGCCTTAGTTCTGTGTTGTAACTGGTTAGGGCTTGCCTATATTCATTCCACTCATTGGAATGCTTTGCCCTATTAAATAATTTCCTAACCTTCTTACGAAGTTTAGCCAGCTGTTCGTTCCACCATGGAACTTTGCGATTAACCACAACGTTACTCACCACACAGCTGCCTTCGTAGGAAGATAGGAGCACGTCATTAAGCAGACCAGCTGCGGTTTCTAGGTCACTAATTGAACTCAAAGATGTTGGCAGCATGTCTGCTTTGATAAATAAAATATCCCTATATGTTTTCCAATTTGTAAAACAAGGGATACGACACTCTGTTGCCTGTATGATCACTCCCGGTATATCGAACCTGATGTGCATGTGGTCCGACAGAGAAGCTTCGCTTGAAACATGCCAGTTTGCAACAGAGTTGGAAATAAACTGACTTGACAAAGTGAGGTCCAACACCTCTCGCCGAGTCGAGTTTATGAAAGTGGGGTTCGAACCTTTATTTAAAATGTCTATGTGACTACTCATAAGATAATTTAAAAGGGACTCACCTCTGCCATTTGTATCACTGCTGCCCCAAATGATATGGTGTGCATTAGCATCGCAGCCTATGATGAAATGCTTGTTTTTTAGGTTGCAGTAATCCACCAGATCCTGTACAACTACAGGTGGAGCACTAACCGACTCACCAGGGAAGTACGCAGAGGCACATATTGTCTCCTGCATTCCCCTGCTAGTCGGAACCTCCAGGATTACTGCAACCAAATCCTTAGTGGTGAACTCTGGAATTGGAAGAACGTTAATATTAGATGAAACAAATATTGCTGCTCGGGGAACTTCCTCCCTTCGATCGTAAATCAACTTACATGACTTGAGGTGGAGGCCTCTGATTTTTCCTCCATTAACCCAAGGTTCCTGGATAAGGCCAAGGGTTAAGTGTTGTTTCGCGAACCTGTTGCAAAAGGTATCCGAAGCTCCTTTTGCGTGATGCAGATTCGCTTGTAGTACCCTAATAGTACCAGCCATACTGGATGATTAGGGTAAAGGAGCTCTACGCTCCTGGCTGTTTGCCAGCCGTCTGCTTTGCGGGATTTGGCCTGTTTCTGCCACTTTTCCCAGTAACACCCCGAGCGCCCATATGCTTAATTTTCGGGGTGAGTGCTGATTTACTCGATCCCACAGTAGGAGTTGCGGAGAGATCCGTTGATCGTGCTCCCGACGAAGAGGCAGCAGGAACAGAATGCTCAATAGCGCTGCTGTTCCTGGATGCCTCCTCGTCTGTGATTGTGCCTACTACTGGGGCTGGTAAAGTACCCTCCTTACTGGAGCTGACTCCAGTGGTTGGGTTGGTAGAGGGGGAATCCTTCTTGAGAAGGAGTTTTATCCTACCAAAGCGGTATGCGATGTTCCCGTTGGATTCGCGTAGTTTCTTCATGGAAGACTCGCCTATGGCCATAACCAAATGGACGAGTACGCCAGTTGTCGTCCGTTGCAGTATCTTCCATGAGTTGGCCGCGAGACCATCGTTCTGCGCGGCCATGGTAGCGAGAATCTTCTCGCGAGAATCTTCTCGCTAGTTAAGCTAAGGCTCTGTGGAAAGAACCCCCTAACGATGTTTGGCCGAGGAAAATCATCCTCTTCCACCAAAGTTATGTTCAGACCAATTTTTTCCCTTAGGCTTACAAAACTGTTCCTCATCCATTCCGCTGTGGAATGATCGGAACATATAAAAAATAGCCAACCTGTCCTCCGGAAACAGCCAAGGAATTGCGGCTTGTGGTTTGAGCCTTGCATCCCAATAATGAGATCAATGACACACTCCTGTATGTTTGCCATTTGCTCCATACTAAGAGGATTGCCACTGAGATCACCTGGTACGATGCCCAGCTTAACACTGCCTGCTACCTGGCTGAAAGAGGGCTTTACCGGAGAAGGCCCTTCTTTTGCTTTTTTGGCAGGTGGTTTATTTGGTTCCGGAGCAACCTCGAAAGACCTCTCACGCTTACCACCAGACCTCTTGTCTAGGGTAGGAGCAACAGGCCCCGAGGATGCTTTCAGAGGGGTCGCGGACTTAGCAGCAGCTAGAGCCTCTTCTCTAGTTTTGCCTTCCTTGAGCCCCTTTTTAAAACGCCTTCTTTCGAAGGAGTTGAGCTTAACCCATTCCCCGGCGTTGAGGGACATGTTCCCAATATCAACACCAATGGTTGAGGTGCCCGATAACTGAGAGATTACACTTATGTTGTCGTCACAGAAGGTGTCCGTAGTAGAAGAGGTGGACTGTTCCACCTTTTCCTTGGTCCGGACGTTAAGATAATCAAGAGTGGTGGCCCTTGTGGCATCTACCATTCCATCATAGCTTAGGAGACCCAACTCAATAGCTGGTGAAGTTGATGCTTTTAAAGAGGCATCACCCTCTATGTTTTTTTTAAATTCGGTTTCCATTTGAATCCCACGAGTATCCGAGAAATGAAGGTCACCCACAGCAGAGATCGGTATACTGTGGGAAGGCTACTTTAAACCGGGGGTCGCCTGGTACCCGGAGTTCACATACTAAAGACTAAGCTCCCCCTTAGCCACGCAGCTCTCAGCGTATGTTGTCCCACCAAAGCTTGGGGCAATGGATTTACCGCCATTGCACGGTCGTGTAAGTTACTTGGCTACATTCTAGGATGCATTGCCCGGTTGTCGCCACGAGGAGGCGTAACTACACTAGGAAGAAGTCTTATGAGAATCGCATATCCTAGAAAGCTTTGACTCCTAAAACTACTCCCCCAACAACCATCGCATCGTGCTGTGTCCTGGGTGTGCAGAATTATCATTAAATAACAGTTATAATGGTTAATATCCATTTTTTAACTATGTGATAATATTTTGTTACTTCTATAATGATTATTAAAACAATACTAGATTATTTTATGCTATATTTATTATTTAATTATATAGCTGTGCCTTATAGTAACAATATTTATATTTATACAGAAAATCGATTTCGGAGTTTACTCCATCGTCGGTTCTTTAAAACTATTATATTTATCTTAAAATTACATTGTATTTATATACTTTTTTGGTGTATTAATCTATTTTTCTCCTCCTACTTTTGTTAGTGTTATGAATGATGAGGCAGGCTTTTTTTCTCTGTTTTCAAAGCCCAAAGTGTCTGTTTTTTTGACAGTTAATAAACAAATTACTTTGTCACACGTTTCTCTTAGAAACGTGTGACAAAACTTGAAACCGCACGCTAAATTTGAAGAAAGACTAATGTTTGTATAAAACATCAAACCAAATTTTTGTTTTTCTTTATGAAAAATAAAAAAAATCTTTGACTACTCGATTGAACAAAATGTCGGTCCTAAAATAAAATCGTATTGTCAGTATAGTAAATTTTACTACAAAATTATCTTTTTATTATATTTTTTAAAATGATTGTAGGAAAAATAAAGTGTGAAACACGTCCGCAAAGTTGTTTGTCACGCTCGAAAGGTTGCTGGCCTCCGTCCCGTCGGCCAGCAATTTCCTTTCTCGCGTGACAAACTGGCACTTTGCGCTCTTGATACACAAATAACTATTTTTTTGTGTTCTTGCTTCACAGAATTTTTTTTCCAAAACTCCTTTTTTCTTTTTTTCCAAAACAATCCTTTTTTCAAAAAAAATTCCAATATTGCTCTGATTAAAATTTTCCAAACTGAACTACTTAAGTTTTTTTTTTTTTTTCCTTTTGTGCCTCAGAATTTTTCCTGAACCATTCCCTAATTTAACCTATTGTAGATTTGTTCTGTAGTGCCAGTAACATGCATTTGTTACAAGCGGAAAACAACGACATCTATCTGTAGGTAATAGAAAGTCGGTCAAGTTAGTGGGAAAAAATTCTGTTTGCTCACAATATTTTAATAATCAATTAGCCAATGCAAAAACAAATTTGATTGGTATAAAAATTTTTTTTCAGGTAAAAAGGCAACAATCGAAGCACGACTACGGAAGACTAATGAACCGATTTTTGGATAGTCAGCAAAAGTAAATACGGTTAAGGCCGTTCCAATAATTCATATTTCTACATAATAAAAACTATACTTTCAATTAATAATATGTTACATTATAACACCAATTCAATTAACAGATTCTAAAAACTGTAAAGATCTATAAACTTTAATTGTATAGTAAAACAAATATTCAAAATATAAACGAGAAAGAAAGCCTTTCTTATTCATATGGTGAGTGGCAATCGCCAAACACCATAACTGGTGACCCCGACGTGATTTAACACGCAACGTACCTGGTAATAGCCCCCACCAGAGGCAAGATCAGGTCAAGTTGATGTGCTAGTCACTATATCAACAGATCCAGCCAGAGAAAAATGCGGTCAATTGCAAAAATCAAGTCAAAACGCCGGTCAAGCGTATCCATCGATAAACGCCGGTCAGGCGCATCCATCGATAAACCGCCGGTCAGGCGCATCTATTAATAACCGCTGGTCAGGCACATCTATTAATAACCGCCGGGCAGGCGCATCTATTAGTAACCGCCGGTCAGGCGCATATATTAATAACCGCCGGTGAGGCGCATATATTAATAACCGCCGGTCAGGCGCATCTATTAGTAAAGGCCGGTCAGGCGCACCAAATTATAAACGCCGGTCAGGCGCAGCCATTATCTCACGCAGGAGCGCAGTGGGTAAGTGCAAAATTGTTGCGTTTTTCTTGTAATTCTTTGAAAAAAAGCTTTGATACCAATCAAGTAGGTGACAATAAAAAGTAAAATATCGTTTTAAAAATTATATGTGTGTCCAATCAATCCGATAAAAGCTATTGTTATTTTTATTTTTATTTAAATTTAATAAAGTTTGTTTCCAAAGTTGAATTGGCATTAAGTAAGTTTGGAAGGTATATATATACATATATATATATATATATATATATATATATATATATATATATATATATATATATATATATATATATATATATATATATATATATATATATATATATATATATATATATATATATATATATATATTGTAACGAAAAGGGACGTGAAGTCACTCCGTTAGCAGATATCCATGCCACTTGTTGTTCCTGGGCGGTCATTGGCCAACTAAGGCTCAGGGGAAAGGCGTGGGGTTTGCCAGGAACATGGCACGGATCTAGTTGAACCGCGGGAAGGGAAGGAGGCAGGATGTGGGAGAATGGAATAGGCGGGGATGTGGATTGCGACGACTCACATCTCGCTTTGGGGCTGGGTTAGGAGAGTCCTGAACTCATCCTAAATGGGGCTTATCTCGCCATCTTAATAACAAAATTTTCAAATTCAAGGTTTATAATTATATCTAAATTATAAGTTTTATATTTCCAATTATAATGAACTTAAAACTAAAAAAATGTAATATTTAAATCATAATAAACAATAATAAAAATTAACTCATCTTAAAAATCAACTTTGCTCTTCCATTCATTATTAATTTTTTTTTTGTTTTATAACTCAACTTTTATATTAATATCTGGTATTTCTATTCTTATTTCACTATCTACTATTATTTTATTTGATCAATCCAAAATCTACACTTTCAATGTCTTTTTAAAACGATTTTGGATTCCTAATTGATTAACGTACAATTAACTAACACATCAAAAATTTTATTAATCACAATAAAATATACTTTTATTATATGTATCAAAGTTATGATTACGTTCGAGTTAATCGCAACGCAAGTAGGGATATTTATTTCCCATTTTTCACTTCTTAATCCTTATCAACTTATTATTATTCGAATTTTTATCACTTCTCTTTTAATAGTCTTTAGAATTCTCACTTTTCTTAATTTAATATAAATTTTATAATAGTTTCTTCAATCTTTTAATTTAATTAACTAATATTAATTTATTACTAACAACTTGCACTTTATCTTAAAACCCAACTTTGCTTTTCCATTTATTATTCATCAAACATTTTATAATAGTTTCTTCAATCTTTTAACTTAATTAAAATAATATTAATTTATTACTAACGACTTGTACTTTATCTTCTCGTCACAAACAACATCAACCGGAAAAAAAATAAAATAAAAGAACAACCCGACTTACTCGAGCTCAAAAACTTAACTCCAAAAAAAAAACCACGCCATGCACGTCGGTCGTCAATCGCCCACCCAGAAGAGAAAAAAAAAATGCATCAGCATAAAAAGGAATTAGAAAATTAGATTATAAAATATGTACTTGGTAATATCAAAAAAAAATTAAAAAGATAAGAACCCAAGTGAAAAATGAGCTTCGTGAAACTCAGAAAAATGAAAATTCTCATGCGTTGATATATAGCTGACTTGCTTGATTTCCGTAGAGGAATGCTCGACCTAATTGAGCACAAGTAGTCACATAAGATAGGAATTTATTATCTGTTTTAGGCAGACAGATAATTTGTTGTTTGCAATACCAACAACCATGGGAAAGAATGTGGACAGTACGTATAGTACAGGTAAAAAAGGAGATGACTTAAGAAAATTGGAGGTACGCCAATTGACTGGCGTAACAAACGTGGGGACGTCCCACACCCTAGATGAGTCTCAAAAGCCGGGCAAGACAAAACGAGGAAGCCGAACGGCAGACCCTTAGGGATCGCCGCATCCTTAGAATGTGTAGAATGCGTTGGTATCACGCCCTGATATCTTTGACGTGAAACGTACCTAAGGCCTTACCGAAAGAATCCTGTAACTGATAAGCGACTGACCCGACTTTACCAGAAATTACAGCAGGTTTGAATTTGGGGCTTAGTTTAGCTGAAAATTTATTAGAGGCATCACTCAACGCAAACGATCGAACAAAGACGGGCTGGCCAAGCTGAAATATTCGTTGGGTGCTACGAAGATTATATCGCTTAGCGCTATTTTCATGAGCCACCTTTAGATAATGTTGGATGCGTTCTTTAAGCAAATTAAGATGATCAGGTTTAGATACAGCCTGTAATTCACTTGCATCACTTCCATCCAACAATCTACGTAGCGCATAATCGGTACCGTGTAATGACATATGTTGCCCGAACACGACATAATGAGGAGAACACGACAGGGTATCATGAACAGCGTTGCGCAGAGCAGCAGCTATCTCTTGCAAGTACTTATCCCACTCGTTATGGTCATGATCGGTCACATATGCACGCAGAGCGGACAATAAAGTTCGATTGACGCGTTCAGACGCGTTACTCTGTGGGGAATAAACGGGAGTGCGAAAATGAGAAACTCCATATTTCGATAATAATTCTTTGAACAGATTTGATGTGAATTGCTTGCCATTGTCGGAAGTTACCACCTCAGGTACGGAGAACATTAGGAAGACTTCATTCTCGAGAAAACTACACAACGCCGAAGCAGAGGCTTCACGCAAAGGTTTTACCAAAACGAATTTAGAGAAATGATCAAGCACAATGACAATATAGGAGTTCCCCCGCTTAGAACGAGGATAAGGGCCAAGGAAATCCACGAACAGTTTTTGAAAGGGTCTGGTAGACACTACCGCTGCTCCCATGACTGGTTGGGTGGAGAAATTCACAGCCTTATTCATTTTACATTTAGTGCAGCTAGCCACGTACGTCTTCACTTGGCTTGCCATTCGTGGCCAGTAAAATTGTCGCTGAAGTCGTTCAAGTGTTTTGCTACCGCCTAAATGTGCTGAAGTAGGAGGGTTGTGGGCCTGCTCGATGAGATTCTCGGTCAAAGAATGAGGAATGACCAATCTCCAGATAGGAACATTGGTATCAAGGTAATTAATTCCATAAGATGACGCTATTAATAATTTGTCCCCCTGAACTTTAAGATTATGTTCAGCACTACCCAACTGTTTGACTTTATTAATTCGGTCAATATATTCGGGATCCTGAAATGATGGTGAGGAGAGATCAATGTGCAACACTGGCACCGAAGTCTGTGCAGGTGATAAAGAATTTACTGAAGCATCTAAGAGATTTGACGGGGCCTGACCACCACCAGGCCGGCCATTGCAATCGATACTGCTCGGGTCTTTCGAATCTTCCTTACTAGGCTGGGTTTCATCGTAAAAACTTCGAGACAACGCATCTGGCACAACGTTTACCGATCCTTTTCGGTAGCCGATTTGGAAACCGAAAGCTTGTAGCTTTAAGACTCCAGCGAGCCAAGCGCCCAGACAGATCCTTTTGATTCATCAACCATCTTAAGCTGGCATGATCGGTATAGATGACAAAAGGATACCCTTCAACATACGGCTGAAACTTCTGTACACTGAGTATCGCGGCGTAGCATTCTAGTTCAGTGACTGAGTAATTGCGCTGCGCCGAATTAAGCTTATGAGAAATAAACTCAATAGGTCGCTCATTACCCTCGGAATCCAACTGAAATAGAACACTGCCCACGCCCACGGCACTAGCATCGCACTGAATGTAAAAAGGCTTGCTATAATCCGGGTTAGCTAAGACAGGAGCCGATGATAGAGAGCGTTTTAAGGCGTTAAATGCCGAATCTGCAACGGAGGACCACACTATTTTCTGCGATTTTCCAGTGCGATCAGTAAGAGGGGCAGCCAGAGAAGCAAAGTTAGGAATAAAACGACGGTACCATCCGCACATACCCAGAAAGCGCCGAATCTGTTTAGTAGTTTTTGGAACGGGATACTCCAGAATAGCTTTGCACTTGTCCGGATTGGTACGTAGGCACCCTTCGCCGACAATATAACCTAGATAATCAACTTCCTTTAACACGAATTTACTTTTCTCAAGGTTTATAGTCAAACCAGCCGTTTCAAGGAGGCGAGCAATCTCTTTCAATAGCACAAAATGTTCCGCTAGGGTAGCAAAAATAACCAAAAGGTCATCGAGGTACACGAACACTTTATCGTGCAACTGGTGGGGTATAACTTTGTGCATCAAGCGACAAAGCGTCTGCGGCGCGTTGCATAAGCCGAAAGGCATTACGTTGAACTGGTACAGAGGCCGTCCAGGTACCGTAAAAGCCGTCTTATCGCGGGATTGTGGTCGAGTGGTATCTGCCAGAAGGCGTCTTTTAAATCAATGGCCGAAATAAATCGGGTTTGATCCAAACGCCCCAACAACCCGTTGATGAGAGGCAGCGGATATGCATCCTTGACGGTGGCCTTGTTTAGTTCTCGTGCATCCAAGCATAAGCGAACTTTACCCGATCCTTTACGCACCAGGTGACTGGGGAACACCATGAACTTTGTGATTCCTCTATCACTCCTAGGGATAGCATACGGTCTAATTCACCGTACATTAAGCTTTGTATGGCCGGCGAAACGGCATAGAATCTTTGTTTCACTGGTTTAGCGATTCCGACGTCGATGTGATGGGTTACCAAGGACGTTTTGCCCAAACCCAATTTAGAGCTCATGGGGAAAAGCTCCTTGATCTGGTTCAAAACTGATTGATCCGTACAGGATAAAAGGTGGTATTTCGCTTCGGCCGGTCGTTCAGACCCAGTATTAGCTGTACCCAGGGACGCGATTTTTGGGAAAATACCGAAGCGGTTCCAAAAATCAATCCCGAGATAGAGAGGCTGTTCTAAAGACGGAACTATGTACAGAAGTAAATTATGGGAGACGTTATTGAATTTAATAAGGGCATTAATAAATCCCAAAACCCGTTGCGGCTGACCACTCGCTGTGTTAATATGGGACGGAAAGCTGTGGAATTTGATCCCAGAATCCATCAAATATTTTTCGGATCCGCGGCCCAATACACTGACACTGGCTCCGCTGTCCAGAAGCCCTTGATAAGTCACTCCATTAACAAGGACGGAGGAATATGGTCTTGAATCATTTGGGTTATCTAACAGTATAGAAGCAAGTATACGGGCTCTACTACGTCGCCGGTGTTCCCAGTATATCTTAGAGCGGAGTAAGCGGGATGAGTAATGGGGAGTAACTGTATTGTTAGAGCTTGGCACTTTTTCTTGCATTTGGGTCCACTCCTTTCCTACTACGGTGGCTTTCGAGGGGTTGGGAGGTGCGAAGGAAAATGGATGCTGTGTGCGTATTTCGTTTAATTTGGGGGGTGCGATATCGGGGTTTTGGTCCGGTCGCCAAATAGCGCTGTTCCGATCTCGGGTCCCTCTGCGTTGGGATGCATCAATACTCGAGGGGGCGCTCTCCCAGGGGGGCGGAACCTCGACAGCCCGTTTCCCGAACATCGGAAACAGTTTGGTCTTAATATGCCTGGCCTACCACATCCAAAGCAAAATATTTTGGTAACCGCCTCGGGACAGTTAATAAAGGTATGCCCAATATCCTGGCAATTCCAGCAGATACTGAGATTGGAATCACCTTCGGGTTTACTGGGAGTATTTGAGGCATTGACAAAGTTGACTCGCGTGGGAGCCTTCGAATCATTAAAGGCGCAACTCTCTTCCTGATTCATGAGGCCAGGGGAATTCGACCGCTTAGGGAATTGATATTGGATCTCCTCTGGATACGGGACATTAGGGCTCTCCAAGGTTAGTTCATGGATACCCCGCTGGAGGCATCCCGACTCGGGATCATATCGGTTGCGTCGCCACACATCTTCTAACGCCAAACTGCGTTGGACCAAACTGTTTATGGAAGGGATGGTTTGCCCTGCCAACGCTACCTGGAGTCCAGGTCTCATATTGGACTGTAAGATGTGCAAGATTTCCGGCTCTTCCAAAGGCACTCGAAATTGCAGAGTGAGGGTCATGATTTCGTTATAGAAATCGCGGAAAGATTCAGACTTCTTTTGCTTCCGATTTTCTATAACCCGCTTGATATCGGGATCAGTACGACGGTCCTGAAAGGCGGCTATCAACGCTGCTTTCACTGCGGACCAGGAAGACATGGGGTTCCGCTCTAAGTAGCACCAATACCAGTTGGAGGCGTTCCCTTTCAAGACACATCCCAATTCATCCCGTAAGTCTTCCAGGGTCAGGCGGTAGACCCGCGCAAATTGCTCGATCCGGAAAAGGAATCGTTCCACGGGTAACCCGTCTCCGGAGCCATCAAAGGAAATTTTGCACTGGCCCAGGTGAGTGCTACCGCGTCCCGTCCCTCTTACATATGTGCGTGCTCCTGCCGCCTCGGTGGCGGGAGCAAGAAGATTTGAGGCACCCGGAGGGAGGGATACTTTATCGTCTTTCTTAGCGTTTTCGTGGGGTGGGGTAGGGCGCATGGTGGAAGGCATGGGATGCTTGGCTTGACCCGAATCCCTTCGTCCCTCGTCGTCGCCACCTGCCTCGAGCTCCCGTGATAACGAATCAGTTGGATTTGCTACTTTCCACTCAAAGACATCACTGTTGAATTTGTTCCCCGCATCCTCTTCTTCAGAAGAAGACAATTCCTCTGGTTCAAATCCTTCTGACTCTCTGAGTTGGGTTAGGGATTCCTCTAAATTCGCGTCGCCTTGCATGATGCCCTGCACCGCTACTAACATGAGTTGACTCTTTTCTGTGAGCGTCTTCGCCTGGGCTTTATATGATCGGCTAGTGTTAGTTAACCGTCTCAGGCGCTCAATCACGTGAATAACTCGGGCCTCGATTGTCTGCGTTGCCGCTGCTGTAGGTTTATTCTGGGGGTCAAAACTGGCTACCCAATCTCGATGGTTCTGCAATTTAATTTGGCATTTGTTGATTTCCCGCTTAGGGTTGCGGCAAGCGGCTCCATGGGGTCGGAAAGGTTTTAAGACAGGATTATTGCTTTCGTTGATAAAAGCAGCTTTCAATAATTGCAACCGGTTAATAGGACTACCTTTCAAATGCCTAACTTCGCATTCGATTTCGAACTCGTCCGGCGACAAATGTTCAGCCTCCATGGTCACAGAGGTCTCGGGAGATTAGCACGGCGTAATTAATGAAAATATAAATATAGGGGTAAGAAGACTGGCCGTTAAGGAAAAAAACTCGTCGAGATTAAATGCCCCTATTGATTATGGCTTGAAACAAAAAACTTAATGATAGAGTCACTAAGATGATAAGGAGAACTCCGACGGCAAAACGAAGCACTTCCATGTTTCCAAAAATAGATTTATTTATTTTTATTTTTTTTCTTTAAAATAGATTCGCGATAGTGGTCTGGAACAAATAGCTTAAGGCTAATGTGAGTCCGACAAGTACGACCACTACAACTATGGACCGCCAAATTTCCATTAATATTAAATTTGTGATTCGTTTTAAAGACAAACTCCAATCGATTCTTATTTAATATAAAATATTAAATCTATATAACTATACACAAACAAATATATAATACTATATAAAATATTTTTTTCTTTTTTTTTTTTTTGATTTATTAAAATATAAAAGGATGAGTCCAGGACTAACTCATCACCCATGACATGCAGCAAAACGATCAGTTATCATTAAAGGAAAGGATTGTAGGAACATTAGGGTTTTTTTTTTTTTCTTCAGACAATTATATCACGCTCACCATTAAGGGACTGATGAAATGAACCGACCGAAAACTTTAAGCGGGTGGGAAGGTAATTTAAGTAACCACGGCAATTACAATCACGCTCACCATGAATATCATGGGACTACTGAGACGAACTGCCTGGGTAACGAAAGGAGATAGGGAAGGGTTAAATTTGGTCAACCATTGATATCCCGCTCACGTAGGAGACAACGGACAACAGATATTGATGGTTGATAACCAAACCAAATGAAAATTTTAAACAAACCTCAGTATGTGCAGCCGTGTGTATTCAAAACAACTCGAGGTTGGTTACAACGGTTCACAAAAAGATAACGAGGTTAACACAAAAAAATAAAAACTGAGAAACTAAAGCCGAAATTTTTTTTTTACAACCTTGGGCGCCATTGTAACGAAAAGGGACGTGAAGTCACTCCGTTAGCAGATATCCATGCCACTTGTTGTTCCTGGGCGGTCATTGGCCGGCTAAGGCTCAGGGGAAAGGCGTGGGGTTTGCCAGGAGCATGGCACGGATCTAGTTGAACCGCGGGAAGGGAAGGAGGCAGGATGTGGGAGAATGGAATAGGCGGGGATGTGGATTGCGACGACTCACATCTCGCTTTGGGGCTGGGTTAGGAGAGTCCTGAACTCATCCTAAATGGGGCTTATCTCGCCATCTTAATAACAAAATTTTCAAATTCAAGGTTTATAATTATATCTAAATTATAAGTTTTATATTTCCAATTATAATGAACTTAAAACTAAAAAAATGTAATATTTAAATCATAATAAACAATAATAAAAATTAACTCATCTTAAAAATCAACTTTGCTCTTCCATTCATTATTAATTTTTTTTTTGTTTTATAACTCAACTTTTATATTAATATCTGGTATTTCTATTCTTATTTCACTATCTACTATTATTTTATTTGATCAATCCAAAATCTACACTTTCAATGTCTTTTTAAAACGATTTTGGATTCCTAATTGATTAACGTACAATTAACTAACACATCAAAAATTTTATTAATCACAATAAAATATACTTTTATTATATGTATCAAAGTTATGATTACGTTCGAGTTAATCGCAACGCAAGTAGGGATATTTATTTCCCATTTTTCACTTCTTAATCCTTATCAACTTATTATTATTCGAATTTTTATCACTTCTCTTTTAATAGTCTTTAGAATTCTCACTTTTCTTAATTTAATATAAATTTTATAATAGTTTCTTCAATCTTTTAATTTAATTAACTAATATTAATTTATTACTAACAACTTGCACTTTATCTTAAAACCCAACTTTGCTTTTCCATTTATTATTCATCAAACATTTTATAATAGTTTCTTCAATCTTTTAACTTAATTAAAATAATATTAATTTATTACTAACGACTTGTACTTTATCTTCTCGTCACAAACAACATCAACCGGAAAAAAAATCAAAAAAAAATAAAATAAAAGAACAACCCGACTTACTCGAGCTCAAAAACTTAACTCCAAAAAAAAAACCACGCCATGCACGTCGGTCGTCAATCGCCCACCCAGAAGAGAAAAAAAAATGCATCAGCATAAAAAGGAATTAGAAAATTAGATTATAAAATATGTACTTGGTAATATCAAAAAAAAATTAAAAAGATAAGAACCCAAGTGAAAAATGAGCTTCGTGAAACTCAGAAAAATGAAAATTCTCATGCGTTGATATATAGCTGACTTGCTTGATTTCCGTAGAGGAATGCTCGACCTAATTGAGCACAAGTAGTCACATAAGATAGGAATTTATTATCTGTTTTAGGCAGACAGATAATTTGTTGTTTGCAATACCAACAACCATGGGAAAGAATGTGGACAGTACGTATAGTACAGGTAAAATAGGCGATGACTTAAGAAAATTGGAGGTACGCCAATTGACTGGCGTAACAATATATATATATATATATATATATATATATATATATATGTATATTTTAAAAAAGAGTAGTGTGAGACGCACTTTAATAGTAGATGTCGCGACAAGCGACAGAATTTTGTAGCGTCACGTCAGTCATTTTGTTTTTTTAGTACTGTTTAAGTTTTTCTCTGTTCGAGAAGTTGAAAATTAAAATTAAATCTTGTTAATATCAACGGTAGTAATTTTGGTTAAAGATAATAAAATTAATAATTAATAAGTCGCATAGCGAAGTAAAAATTGTATTTAATTTGAAAAAACAAATTGTACGTGAATTAGCAAGTGTGTTAAATTGTGCCCCAAAAAGCGCTTTAGAGGTTACATTTTCCGCGTGGGTTTTCACGTATACCGCCCAGCGTAACCGCACCAGCACTAATATTCATTAAACCAAACGGGGATCATATATAATATATATCCATTAACCCCAAAGTGGTAACGCCCGACGTGATCTGAAGGGGGGAATAAATACAACACAAGTATAATAAACCACGTTTTATTAAGTTACGTTAATCAATATAATATAAGCCGTATTGAACAAGCGCCGTTCCAACAATCATTTAACACGTGGAATTGCAAACAAATTTGGTCGCGGACGAGCGACAATTTACTAAAGCTTACACCGTCCGGCGCATAACCAATCAGCAAGAATACCGTCCGACACATAAGCAAGCAGCAAGCATAGTAACCAGCAGCCATCAACAGCGGAAATATCATCACGCATCGGCAGTTAATTAATGTAAGTACCTTGCAAATTTAATTAATGCCAAAATTAGATGGTAATTAAATTACAATTAGTGTTCGGTTAGACGTTATAAATTTTTCAAAAGTTAGTAGTAGTTTTTTTTTTATCGCGTGTTGTGTGTTTCTTTTTACCAATACCGACACCAGGGGGTTCTTCCACTCCAGTGGAGTCGGAAGTTGTGGGGCAACACGGCCAAGACAAAATGTTGTCGTTTACATTAGAAGAGTTGAACGAATTGATCGAAACTAAAATATGGGCGTGTGCGAGTTCTCGACAATCGGGTTTAGTTGACTCGGGTCGCAGTATGGACACGTGTCCGGTTAAAACTAAGGTCGAATTAGGGGATAGTACAGTAATGCCTCAGACTGGCATAATTTCACATATCGCCTTCAAGCCTCCGCAACCGCTATATACGCAAAATCCTACGGTATGGTTCGCAATCCTTGAACAGCAGTTTATAGTGTCTAACACAAAAAGTGAACCAATGAAATATTCCCACGTAGTCAGCGCGCTTGATTCTCGCTTACACGAGACGTTTGCAGGTTTGATAATGGGTGATAAGGGCGACAAGCCTTACACGTTTTTTAAACACGCCGTTATTAAAGTTCTCGGAGAATCGGATAAGGCCAGATTAAATAAAATGTTGCACGGATTGTCGTTAGGAGATCGTAAGCCATCGCAGTTACTTGAACAATTCAAGTTAAACGCCGGCGTTAATTTTAACGAGGATTATATCCATCAATTATGGTTGAGTCGATTACCGGTAAATATTCAGCTCATATTAACATCGTTTGAAAAAGATGTGTCGTTAAATATTTTGGCTGAGCGAACGGACAATTTAATCGAGACCATGGCTCATAATCAAATTCATTCAATCACAAGCCCACCAAATTCATCGGGTTCTTTAATTAGTAACAATTCCGTTTTAGCTCCTAGTGTAGAAAGTCTCGAAGAGACGCTAACCGAAATTCGAAGCAAAAATTGTGGGTCAAATTTCTGCCTTAGTGACAAATCAGGACAGATCTCATAACCGAAATCGTTCAAATTCACAGCGACAAGGCTCGCTTACACCTTCTTCGTCTAAGGACGAGTCAGGCGATCGCGATGTGTGTTTTTATCATAAACGTTTCGGCGATCGTGCGATAAGTGAGTTTCAACCTGTAAGCACCACGATAAATTCATTCGTAAATCCGATAAGACGGATATCAATCCAAAAAATTAAAAGCACACCAGCATGTGGCGACGTATCTGGATGGTACAGAATCCAGTGGCCTTTTAATCATAGAAGCAAGCACCAAGCGTAAATTTTTAATCGACACAGGGGCGGACGTGTTAGTTGTTCCAAGAGATTTTGTTAAGTTGCCGGTTACTACGGACGAGTTTAGTTTATTTGGGGCTAACGCATACGGTACTCAGCAATTGAGCTTGAATATCGGCCTACGCCGAGAATTTGTTTGGACTTTTATTGTGGCAGACGTTACCCTACCTATCCTGGGAGCTGATTTCTTAAAGTCAACCGGTGTTTTAGTGGATATTCGTAGGCGTCGAATTGTAGATCCTCTTACTTCTTTATGCACTATAGGATCGTTGTATAGTAATAACTATCCATCGTTGACAACGGTCGACAAATCAGCGATACAACCAGACATCGTTAAACTATTATTGAATTTTCCGGAAATAATGCGCGACTCAGTGAGTCCAGTTCCTGTAAAGCATCAGGTGACCCATCATCTCGAGACACGTGGTCCACCAGTTGCTAGCAAAACACGTCGGTTACCTCCGGACTAGTTAAACATAGCTAAGGCACATTTCGAGTCAATGATGGCCCAAGGCATCTGTCGCCATAGTAAGAGTCCTTGGTCTAGCCCGCTGCACCTGGTCCGCAAAAAGAATGGTGAATGGAGACCATGCGGGGACTACCGGGCATTGAATGACGTTACTATACCCGATCGCTATCCTATACCGCACTTACAGGACTTCTCCTTCCAACTTGCCGGTTGTAGCATATTTACCACGTTAGGTTTGGTGAGGGCGTATCATCAAGTACCCATCGAGCCCTGTAATATTCCGAAAACGGTCATTGCTACACCATTCGGGTTATTCGAGCTTTGTCAAATGACCTTCGGACTGAGAAACGTGGCACAATCATTCCAGAGATTAATGCACTCCGTCTTGTTTGGGTTGTTGTTCGTTTTCGTCTACTTGGACGATGTTTTAGTGGCATCCAGTTCCATGGAGGAACATCTTAAGCAATTAAAGATAGTCTTCATCAGATTATCGGAAGCAGGTCTGGTAATTAATACGGATAAATGCGTATTTGCAAAACCAGAGATAATTTTTTTGGGTCATTCGGTTAATTCGCAGGGAATACTCCCAACACAAGAAAGGTGTAGCGTCATTGCGAAATGCCGTGCAGCAGCTGAAACGATATCTCGGCATGTGCAATTTTTACAGGCGGTTCTTACCCCCCGCTGCCAAAGACCAAGCTGTTTTAAACAATTTTCTTAAAGGTTATAAGAAAAATAAACATACAAAGGTCGAATGGTCGGAGTCATCTATTACAGCGTTCGAGGCTTGCAAGACTAAATTGTGCGAAGCAACGATTCTGGCGCATCCTGTAGCTAACGCAAGGTTGGCAATTATGGGCGATGCTTCTGACAATGCAGTCGGGGCGGTTTTACAACAGTTTTGTAAACAACGTTTGGCAACCACTAGGTTTTTTTATGTTCGTTTGAGTGAGACCTAACAAAGATACAGCGCATATGACCGTGAATTGTTGGCGGCGTACTCTGGTATAAAGCATTTTAGATACCTGTTAGAAGCGCGCACGTTCACGTTGTATACAGATCATAAGCCGTTAGTTTACGCCTTTAAGCAAAGTTTGTCCAAAGCTTCTCCTCGCCAGTTCCGTCATCTTGATTTTATAGGGCAGTTTACAACCGATTTGCAACACTTATCCGGTGTGGATAACGTGGTCGCAGAAGCATTGTCTCGCCTAGATCAGATTTCATTACCTAAGAGTATAGATTATACCGAAATCGCTAAGGCGCAGGCGACAGACACGGAATTATTGGAGTTATTAAAAGACAACATCACTTCATTGGTTTTTAAACGACAGCCGTTGTCCTTTGATTCTCCACAGTTTATATATTGTGATATGTCAAGTAGTAAAGCTAGACCATTTATACCAAGTAAATTCAGGAAAAAGGTCTTCGAAATGTTGCATAATTTATCGCACCCGGGCATTAAGGCCTCCGTTAAATTATTGGTAGGGGTGGTATGGCCCGCCACGAATAAAGACATCCGCGCCATGGAACGGAGTTGTATCGCATGCCAAAAATCGAAAATAGCGAGGCATACCAGATTTCGATCCTGTGGTAAATCGTTTCGGAGAGGTGCACTTGGACATCGTCGGTCCATTGCCTGTATCGGATAATCATAGATACTGCATTACTCTAATTGATAGGTACACAAGGTGGGCCGAAGATATACCAGTACCAGACATTACAGAAACAACCGTAGTTTTCGCAGTTTATTCGGGGTGGGTAGCGCGTTTTGGAGTACCTTCATGCATAGTAACGGACCAGGGAGCACTGTTTGAGTTCCTGTTGTTTTCCGAATTGTCCACCTTATTAGGTTTCGAACATAAGCGAACCACGTCTTATAACCCTAAATGCAATGGCATGTTGGAACGGTGCCATCGGTCACTAAAGGCGTCCATCATGTGCCATAACCGACCAGACTGGACTCGGATATTGCCCTCAGGAGTTGCAGACTTCATCGGCGGAATTATCTTACGGTAGCGTAACCGCACCAGCACTAATATTCATTAAACCAAACGGGGATCATATATAATATATATCCATTAACCCCAAAAGGTAACTGAGAAGGACGTTATTGACCGCGAAGGTGAACGTTCGTGGTTATTTACCCTTACTTTACGTTATTTTTCTTTCGTAATTTGTTTTGTTTATGTTTTACCGTGCATTCGTAATATTTTTGTTGTCGATTCTTTTAGTTGTTTTTTTTTTTTTTTTGTTCGGATAATTGCGGTTACGACAACCAAAAATAGGTAAAAAGAGTGCAGTGATCAAAGAGAAAGAAAAACCGTCGAAACAAGGTGAATCTCAGCATGGCGCACGGAGCCGGAAATAATATCAGTGTAAGCAGCGAAGTTGAGGATAACGAGGGTAGCAGTGGACAATTCGATGTCGGCCACGGAGAGTCAGTCGAAGAGAGGATACCGCGAGGAATCATGAGAGCAATGCAGGAGTACACGGCAAGAGTGGGAACAGAACCCTCTTCCAGCAGCACCCATCCACCTGTTACTCATGTAGCCCCCTTGTCCATTAAGTTAGCTCCGCTTATAGCCCAAAATACTCGTTTATGGTTTCACGTCATAGAATCCCAATTTGCACCGGGACGTATAACAAGTTAAACAACAAAATTTAACCACATTTTAGGGGCTCTCAACGACAGAGCACTAAACGACGTAAGTGATATAATAACGGGTCCACGATGTTTAATTGTTTTCCACTTTATTTTATACATATTAAACAATAATTTATATTTTATGTAATTCTTTATTTTATTAATTATTAATAATTTAACGTACACACATGTGTCAACTTTGCCGTCTTTCTTTCTCTTCTTCTCTCACCCTATATACCTTACTTAATTCTAAAACCACTCCTTTAGTTCCAGTGGCGTGTACATTATATGCTTACATGCTTAATTTGTTTTAACACTAACTTCATTTTAATACAACACCTCCCTTTTTAGGCCTGATTCTTTATATAATCTTATCAAATTAAAATAGTACAAATTCATTTTTACGTATGTATATACATATAGCTACTTAATATTTATCTAATATGTATTACAAAATTTTATATAATTCAACCTTTTACTTTATTATGATTATTATTATTTATTTTTTTTTTTTTTTATTTTATTGAATTTTAATTTAGGTTATGCTCAACCTTCCTTTTCCTCCCTGTTTTAATTACACACATAATCATTTAAATATTTCGGAGGATTCGTGATTCTACCGGCTCTTGTCATTACCCTTGTGTGACTATTAAGACAACTATCTGGTGTATTTCCTAAACTACTTGTCATATTTGTCCCTGGTTGAGGAACATTTGCATGTAAATCATCCTACCAACTGCGCCATGTTTTATTGTTTTCCATATATATAGTCATGAAATTTCGTACAAGCATACAGTATGGCCAGTAGTTGCTTTTCCACTTGTGCATAATTAACTTCGGCATCTGTTAAGCTTCTAGAAGCGTAACCTACTGGTTTTTTATTCTGTAGAAGAACACATCCTAAACCACTTTTTGAAGCGTCCGTCTGTATTACTATGTGTTTATTCGCGTCAAATATTTGTAACACCGGAGCTTTAATAATTTTGTTTTTTAAAAATTGAATTTCTTCTGAATGCTTGTCGGTCCAAAAAAATACTGTATTATTTTTTAACAAATCACGAAGTAGTTCAGTATCTCTTACTAAATTTGGAAGAAATCTACGTAAATAGTTTATCATCCCTAGAAACCGTTGTAATTCCTTTTTATTTCTGGGGTTCTCCATTTCCCAAATAGCCTTTACTTAAATTGGGGGTTAAATTTAATATTTAGCTGTTTAGGTCTATCTATTACTTTCATCAAATTAGAGCCATGTTCAACCTCAGTTTTCCCCGTGATTAAGATGTCATCTATATATATAAATTTACCCGAAATATTACCAAAATTTTGTTGATTTAATTTTTGAAAACATTCTGGTACTACATTAAGCCCAAATGGTAACCTCTTAAATTTAAAATTTCCAAAAGGAGTACTAAATGCACATAGTTTTGATGATTCTTCCGTCAATTCAATTTGATAGAATCCGTCTTTGAGGTCTAAAACTGTATAATATTCTACCCCTGATAGTATACTTATAAGGTCATTCAACTAAATAATGTTCTTGGATTAGCGCCTCATTTAAAAATTGTGGGTCTAAGCATAGCCTTAGGGAACCATTTGGTTTTCCGACTATCATTAAATTGTTCACCCACTCTAATGTTTCTTTTAATGGCTCTATAAATTTAAATTTTACTAACAGTTGTAATGCAGTTTCTACTTTCGGTTTTATTGTTAATGGTAATCGTCTTGGTGGGCGTATGACAGGTTTTGCATTTTCTTTAAATTTCAAATTAAGCTGCATTGGAAACTTTCCTAAACCTCTAAAAATTTCAATATTATTTTTTATAAAGCTATCTTTATCATTGAACGTAATTTCTAGAATCCTTTTAATTAATCCCAATTTCTGACAAGTGTCCCTACCAAGAATGGGTGTAGCTTCTACATCTACTACTATAAACAATTCTTTATATACGTAATTGTTCCAATTCAAGCTCAACTTTATTTTACCTAATACAGGAATTTTCACACCACCATATGCTCTAAGCCTTACATTGGTCATTTCAATATTTGTCTTATAAATTATTTTCTTTAAATCACTAGCCGTTATTATATTCACATCCGAACCCGAGTCTAATTTTAAATTAATATAGACATTTTCTACTTTAATTTTTTCCGTCCATTGCAGGTTAGGAAATGAAGCTTGAGCATTTACATCATTCACTACATTTATTTTACTAATATCATTATATCTTACACTATCTACCTTAATACAAATATCACTTAAAATATTTTCATCAAAGAAATTTTCCAACCCTATTTCTAAATCATTATTAACATTTTAATTTTCAATATAATTTTCAACAGTATCAACTACTAGGTCGCTTACCTCAACTTCATGTGTTTCTTTTGTCATACAACACCATGGATAATGATTTTTCTTTTTGCAATTGTTACAGGTGCTACCATATGATGGACACATCTGCCACTGATGTTTTCTTCCACATTTTTGACACGATGGTAAATTGTATTGTTCGTTTGTCCTATTTTTTTGATTTGGTTTTCCCTTTGCTATATATTGTTGTTTTTGATTGTAGTTCCGATTATAATTTGATGTTTCACTCGATTTTTATTCCGTTTATTTATATTATGGATCTCCTTTTCCTTTTGAATTTCACGTGCCTGTGCACCGGTAGTCTCATTTATTTTACACATCTCTATTGTTTTTTCCAATGATGGATCTCCGATTTTGATCAGCTTTTCTTGTAACGCTGTATCTCTCAATCCGAAAATCACCCTATCGCGAATGAGATTCTCCTCTTCATTCCCAAATTCACATTCTTTACTTAACCTTTTTACTTCGGTTAGAAACTGATCCGAACTGAACTGAATATTTCACCTTCCATTTGATTTCTATTGTAAAATTTATATCTTTCGTAATAATATTACATTTAGGAAGAAAATATTTGTCTAATTCTTCTATTAGAATGTCGTAATTATCTTTATATTTTCCCGATAATTTTAACGTTTCGATTATTTCGACTGTCTCTTCACCAACTAGATTTATTAATATCGCGGCTTTCACTTCAATTTTATTTGCTATATTCTATTTTGATTTGTCTTTTAAATCTAATCCAATTTAATTTAATATTACCTGAGCACATCATCGGAGCTGGTTTATTTAAATTTATCAACTGCGCCATGTTTTATTGTTTTCCACTTTATTTTATATATATTAAACAATAATTTATATTTTATTTAATTCTTTATTTTATTAATTATTAGTATTTTAACGTGCACACTTGTGCCAGCTTTGCCGTCTTTCTTTCTCTTCTTCTCTCACCCTATATACCTTACTTAATTCTAAAACCACTCCTTTAGTTCCAGTGGCGTGTACATTATATGCTTACATGCTTAATTTGTTTTGACACTCTTCATTTTAATACAACACACGATCCTTGACCCCATATACAGAGTTAAAAGAGGCAATGCTGAGTCGGATGAGCGAGTCGAGAACTACACAGATACATCGAGTAGTACAAGGGATCGAGCTAGGTGACATGACACCATCACAGCTGCTGCGCAAACTAAGAAATACCGGAGGTCAAACCGTCAACGACGAGTTTATTAAGACCATTTGGTTGAAACGACTACCAATCAGAGCACAGGAAGTGCTGGCGGCCACTGCCGATGCATTATCTACCACCCAATTGGCCACTCTAGCCGATAGACGCACAGGTAATGTCGATCGCACCAGATATAACACCAGTTAATACTCCCACACGACATGAAGTATTCGACTCCAATAGGGATCCGCAAATGAGTGACATCATACGCCGTTTGGACAGCATGGAACGACAGATAAACAGGAACCAGTCACGGAGTGAGTCGAGAAATAGGTCGAGGTCAAGTCGTGACACTACCCCAGGGAGAGCAGCAAATAACGACGAAAGAAATGATGAACCAAGGCTATGTTTCTACCACACGAAGTTTAACGAGGCTGCCAGAAGCTGCAAAACAACATGTCCACGATGGGCAGAGTTCAAGACAAAAAATTAATTCTTCCGGCGCAGACAGCGGCATGCGACGGAGCGCAAACTAATTGCCGCTTAAAAATTTGACGATAGGTCGTCAAACACTACCTACTTAATAGATACCGGTACCGATATATCCGTGTTACCATACAACACACGCGATCACACAAAACACAACCCGGATTTCACCCTACACGCGGCAAACGGGTCCACTGTGAAAACTTTCGGAACACGACGTATGCGCCTAGTTTTAGAGCTACGCCGAATATTCACCTGGACGTTCGGTATTGCCGAGGTTACAATGGCAATAATAGGAGCTGATTTTCTAAACCAATCAGGACTATTAGTTGATATACAGCACAGCCGTTTAATCGACCCATTAACCAACATTTCCACATTAGCCACAAGAACTCAAGTCTCAGTACCAGTCATCCGAGTAATCAACGCGACCGATATCGATCCGCGAATTGTACAACTACTGGAGAAATACAAAGAGATTACACAGGAACGACAGTCATGGCCGGCAGCAAAACATACAGTAACACACCATATCGTGACTCGCGGTCCTCCAATTTTCGCAAAGACTCGCAAATTGAGTACCGAAAAACTGGCTATCGCAAGGAAAGAGTTCGAGTATATGGTGGAGCAAGGTATCTGTCGGCGTTCAGAGAGTCCGTGGGCAAGTCCGTTGCACTTGGTTCCCAAGAAGAACGGAGTGACGATACCCGACAGATACCCCATACCATTCATTCATGATTTTTCACAGCAATTAAGGGGAACAACATATTTTACCACCATTAATTTGGTGAGGGCATACCATCAAATACCGATCGAGAAAGGGGACATACCGAAAACAGCCATATCCACGCCGTTTGGCGGTTTGGATTAAGGAATGCGGGCAGCACATTCCAAAGATTCATGCATTCGATATTACAAGGTCTAAATTTCTGTTTTATTTATCTCGATGACATTTTAGTAGCCTCCCAAAATTTACAACATTCTGGACAACTAGAAATTATTTTTTCAAAATTGAGCGACGCTGGACTAATTATCAATAGCGATAAATGTCACTTCGCCAAAACTGAAGTACAATTTCTGGGGCACGCAGTTTCAGCTGAAGGGATTCGACCTCTTCCAGAGCGTGTAGACGATATAGCCAAATTCGAGCTTCCTAAAACCATTAATCAACTACGAAGGTTTTTAGGCATGGTGAATTTTTACAGACCGTTCATGCCCAACGCGGCACATAATGAAGCCAGGAATTTAGACTGTTTCAAGAAACAGCAACGGAATTGAAGTTCGAAGAGATACCAGTCGCATTCGCATCCAAGCGGACGATATTGTGCGACGTATCCACCGGAAAAAATCGCCCATACATTCCTCCTGAAGGTTTTCGAGGCAGTACACAATCTATCACATCCAGGGGTGCAATCATCAGTCTGAGCCATAACAGAGCAATTCGTGTGGAATGAGATTAAGAGAGACACGAAACGGATGGCCCAATGCTGGCTAGCATGCCAGAAGGCGAAAATTGCAAGACATACAAAAAGTCCAACGGGAAATTACACACCAGTCGCAAACCGTTTCGAAGAATTACACTTGGACGTAATCGGGCCGTTACCAATATCTGAGGGACAGCGTTGCTGTTTAACACTAATAGACAGATATACCAAATGGACAGAGGTCATACCAACGACGGATATTAGAGCCGAGACCGTAGCCGTTTCCGTTTACAGCAATTGGATTGCTCGTTTTGGGGTGCCCTTAAACATTGTCACGGATCAAGGCCCCCAGTTTGAATCGGAGCTATTCACAGAATTTGCCAAACTATTGGGTTTTGTACACATACGTACGTCACCGTACAATCCAAAGTGCAACGGCGCGATCGAAAGGTTACATCGAACACTTAAAGCAGCTATAATGTGTCACCAAAAACAAGAGTGGACATGTATACTGCCAACAGTGCTCCTGGGACTTCGAACAACATGCCGAGATGATTTCAAGACGACGTCGGTAGAGTTAGTATTTGGACAGAATATACGGGTGCCTAGCCAATTGATAACCGAAGGTAATAGAACCACTAGTCAGTCAGAGTTCGTGGAGGAATTGCGAAAACATTTCGATCAAATTCGCCCACTTCCAGCTGCGAGTCATTGTCAAGATAAAATATTCATAACAACGGAACTAACTTCATGTCCGAATGTTTTTGTTTGCACTGATGCACTTCGAAGATCACTGCAATCTCCGTACGATGGTCCTTTCCCAGTGGTTAGTCGCGACGAAAAAACCTTCACTATAATAATTAGAGGCAAACAGTGCAGAGTATCAATCGACAGACTGAAACCGTGTTTTATAGAAAACGAACGAGACAATCCGATACCGGAAAATAACACACCGACGTAGACTCACAACGACACTACTTCAAACACGACAAACCATTTGAATACACCGACCAGTGCTGTCGAAGTGAGTACATCGGAGTATTTGTACTACTTTCGTCTAGTGGTTACTCCTGTACTCCGCTATTTCATTCCATACTCCCTTTTTTTAATAACTGCTGTACTAATAATACATTTACACAACATCCTAACTTATCGGATTTGTTTGCAATAATTATAATATTCTGGGAGATAGCTGGCTTTTTTTTCATAAAGCATTTTTTCTAAGCTAATTTAAAATGGTTTCTGTCATCCTCAGGCAAAAACCCATAAAACGGTTTTCTTGCAATAATGTGCCAGTCACAAATATGTAAAATTTGTGCGAACTAAATTACTTCAACTTCACAATGGGTTTTTTCAGAATCTGGAGATTTGTTGGTAAAACTTATAAAAACATCAAGGCACATTGTATGCGGCACCAGATAAACTTATCTGCTTTGGCTAAATATTTAGATTAGGACCTCCTGAATACAAAAATTACGCTGCAAGACAAATTATGAGGCCATTTATCCTTACCGCACAAAAACGATGTGTGTAAGTCTGGATTTGCAATACTCTCAAATCCTTCAATAAGCTTAGACTAGGATCCTATTTTAAAGGGATATAAAATTAATACTTTTCAGACTAGGTAGAAAGCTGTATGGAAGTTTTGGATTTAAGCAGTGTGATATGGGAAATTTCATTGGTCCAATACGCCATAACATCAATATTCTCAAATCCTTTGCTTACATTTGAATAAAATCCAGTCCCCCTTCCATCTTTCTTCTCTAGCAAGGCTAAATGCCGACAGCAGAAATGGCCTTTCAGATTTATTTTGACATTCTCTTTCTCGCCTAGGTAGGATATAGGGTGACCATACCTCTTGGAAAATTCAGGAGGAACCACAAAACTAATAATTTCAACAAAATTTAATTCGAACTCCAACCCAAATGACTAGCCCAATGTTTACTCTTTATATACATATGTAGGAACAAATATGTGTGTTCCATTCGGTGCTCAAGGCGAACAAAATTGTTTGGGTTGGCTGTGTATGGAAAAAAAAATTTGGCAAATCTAATTTTTGATGTATGGTATCATGATCACCATTAGCACGAATAGTGTTTCAAAATAGTTCTAGTCGTTGGGCCTTGTTTTATTTTAAAAACTCTGATTTCAGCTCTGTCTTACGGCATAAAATTTTTTCAGGCCATGAAATAAATAGGAACTATTTAAAGAATTTATAAAATATTGTATATAATAATTATCACTAAAATCCATCAACAAATGTGGTTATTCCATCCGTTTGATACAGGAGACTGAGAAGATAGTCTCAATTAGCTAAGTATACCATATGTCTATGAAAAAAACAAAGAAAAATTGGTAAAACAATGTTTCTAATAAATGTCATCAACCAAAATATCATTAGTGGTGTTCTGCATTATTTCTTGAATTGGGCTCTTATTTAATTGATCAAATCCGACCCCAAATGAAGTGACCCAAGGTATTTTCTGGGTGTGAATAATTCTGTTTTAGATTAGGAACTGCAGATAGAATCGGCTTTATAACTCAGCCTGGAGTGGTTATGAAAGTAAAACATAAATTTTTCTTTGGCAAATCTAATTTCCTTAAATTTTTTCTCATAACCAAAGTGGCATTATAGTATTTTGCAATATTTGTTGAATTCTGGGGTGCTATTCTTGAACCATTACGAAAACTTTCGTATTGCGAGTTAATGTCAAAGTATTACGAAAACCCTAAAATCGTATTCTTGAAATCGGATTACGAAAATTTTCGCAACGGAATGTTACTAAAATTTTCGTAATGGTTTTTTCGTTTCCCATTCATTGCATTTCGTAATGAAATCATTTGGATTTTTGTGTTAATTACTTTGATGTTCATAAAACTCAATATTTTCTATTCTTAATATTTTATAAAAAAGTGAAAGCAAAAGCGTACCTTTTTTTTCTTTGTTTCACGTGTTCTTAAAAATATGTATTATTTATTTCGAGATAACGATGTACATAACTATATGCATTCGGTTTTATTTACTACCTAACTAGAACAAAAGGATATTTTCTTCAAAATTTTTGTATTTACATGTCGTACGTATACCTAAATATTGGGATATTTTTTTTAATGCATGACCACTTTTTAATTTACGTGTAAGGGTATGAGATTTTTCGTAATTGACAATTGGCTGTAGCGGACAAAAATGGATTATGTGATTCAATACAACCAAAATATGTTATTTAAAGCTATATTGCCTATTTAACATTTATATTATTTATTAAAATTGTAATGATTGGAAATTATTAATGAAATGTGTAATTTAAAGTGTGATTTTTATCATTCATTAAGTTAATTTGGAATAATTTTGTTTTATCATTTTAAATGCCCTGTCTTCAAACATTACGAAAATTTTCGTAATGCACAATATTTTCGTAATAGTAATGGTGAAATCATAAATTGGTATTCTTGAAACCATTACGAAAATTACGAAGAGATGATTAAAAATGTTAGTATAAATGAGAATATTAAGCGAAGCGGACGCTTTCTTTACTTAAAATTAATAATTGTTGTGAATTTTTGTAAATAATAGCTTATTTATTTAATATTAAATTAAATATATCAAAAATGATTGTGTATGCTACTTTTTCTTTTAAAGGGGAAATTAATTCGGCCTAAAAAGACCAATGTATTGAAATCTTGTCAAAAATGGCCAAAAATTTGTTTGATCCAAAACCACTTTTCTCGACGTTTTGAAAGTTCTTGAGTCCGAAAAAGCCAAAAAAAAAATAATATGTCTGTCCGTCTTTCTGGACGTGTAGATGTCTGTACCTATGATATCTCGAGAATCGCTTATCCGATTTAGAATTTTTTTTCCACCAATCTGTTTTTATGGTACGACGGGACATATGATTGTTGATGGTACGATTGTACGATGATATAATGTTATGTCGTGTATGATGGCATGATGGTTTGATGGTATGGTAGTACGATAATATGATCCTATGTAATGCCACTACATAAAAAGTCATGAAATAAAACTTGTAGTGGTGTTATGGAAATACAGATTTTTATTTTCCAATGGAACGTAAACACAATTATATGGAATTTTGTGTTGCCTTTATTTTCAATTTAAATGAAAATTTTTATTGATAAATAGAAATAATTTTAAATTAAATAAAATCTGTTTTGTCGGCAAGTGACCCCTTGTGTGTTGGTGATAGCTTTTCACATTTTCCATCATATCTCCCAAGTTATGGGCTCGATTTTAATTCTGTTTGCGGTTTTTGAAAGCTTATGAGTCACTTTATTGGTTAATTTGCACACTAAGCCAGGTTTTTGTAAAGAATGTAACAAATTATGGGAAAATCACATTTTTTTACTTAAACGATTTTTTTATTTAAAAAACATCTACTTTTAAAAAAAATGAACTGTAAGTCGAAAAAATGTCCCATGACATGGTTATTTTATTTATAATTATTAAAACATTGTTACTACCTAACTCATAAAATATTCGAACACCAATTTGTCGAAAAAATGGCGTTTGTAGCCGTTTAGGCATAGTGATGTTATCTAACCAAATCTTTTAAATGATCGAAAACTCAAATTGGTAAGTAATAATAAATAGTTCAGTTGTTCGCTAACCGATCGTGTGACACTATGTACTCTCAGTGTTCTGTGTTTTGACAATTTTAAGTTTGTGTGATAATTAAAATGACAGTTTGTGTTAAGTAAACGCTTAATCATTACAATGACACATTTGCGTGATCTACCACCTTCTCATGTAGCCGATATGCATTTGGAAACCTGTTCTGTACAGGCGTCGATATCCAACAGGCCAGTACTTGGGTATAGGACATTCATTGCAATACATCGACGTTTTTCAACAAGGATTATTCCAACAACAACACGAGTCCAGCGTGAATATTAACGTACACGTTGGAAGAGGATTTATTACGATTAATACGCGCTGACCCTACGACAAGTATCAGCCGCCTGTCTATTAGATTAGGCATATCGAGGTTAAGAAGGCCTTAATCCTTATCATTTCCGTCGTGCTCAACATCTAGGAGATGTGGACCATCGTACCAGATCAGTTTTTTGTAACTGAATAATTTCACAGCAAAGAAGTGATGTCAATTTTATAAGGAGAATATTGTGGACAGATAAAGCTACTTTCGCCAGGGCGGGTATAACAAATTATAGAAACCTCCATGTTTGCGCCGTCGAAAACCCAAACGTCGTAAGGGAGACAGCTTTCCAGAGCCAATTTGCTATAAATGTATGGACGGGAATGATCCACGATTAACTTATCGAACCTTACGTGGTAATAAACAGGCTTGATCAACACGTATTATTAGAATTTTCAGGAATCACGTTGTCATGGAAAAAGTGCCATTGTTGAGGAGAAGGCGAATGCAGCTGCAATTAGATGGAGCTCCAGCACATTTTGCAAAGATAATACGTGATAATTTGAATGAAAATTATCCACGGTGGATCGGTAGAGGAGGTCCTGTAGCCTGGCCGCCAAGGTCCCCTGATCTTACGCCCCTAGATTTTTATTTCTGACAGCAAGAATTTTCGCTGCTGCAGCAGAAACAAGAGGCCACTTTTAACAATTGCGTTGGGCAACAACTAGTGTAATCAGGAGAGCCCTTGTTTGTTTACAAGAGAGTGGAGAGCATTTCGAACAAGTCATTTAATTAAAAATGTTTAATAATTTGTAATAAAAATTGTGTTTATTGATTATTAATAAAACAGTATTATTTTATTTCTTTGACTTTAATTTAAACATCTTTTTTGTTTAATTTCCCTACTTTCTCTAGGTGATTTTTGCGCGGTATTTTTAAGAGTTAGCTAGTAACAAAGTTTTGTCAATTTGTAGATATTATGCTGTAGATTAATAATAATAATTAAAATAATTAACTTAATGGGACATTTTCACGGTTTACAGTTCAGTTTTTTAAAAAGTAGAGGTTTTCTTTACTAAAAAAAATGTTATTTTCCCGTAATTTTTACATTCTTTAAAAAAACCTAGCTAAGTGCGCAAACTATCAAATAAAGTGACTCATAAACTTCATCTTTTCAAAAACCGCAAACAGAATTATAATCGAGCCCATAACTTGAAAATGAGACACCCACTTTAAAGGATTTCTTGCGATAATTTTACTTAAATATTCCGAATTTTCCGGCTGGGCACTTGACGACGAAACACATTGTATATCTTGCAGCTTGTACAGAATTAATAAAATTTTAATTAACAATTTTGCATTTTAGTAAATTGATTTTTAGGGAAATCGTTAGGATTCGTGTTTTTTCTAAATTTCTTTTCGTAGATTACTAGATTAGTTTTATTATAAATCATGGCTGTTTATGTAGTAGCATTGGTAAAATAATAAAACTAATCTAGTAATCTACGAAATGAAATTTTAAAAAAAAGCACGGAGCCTGACGATGTTTTAGAATAAAAATCAATTTACTAAAACGCAAAATTGTGAATTAAAATTTTATTAATTTTAATTAAAATTGTGGACAAGCTGCAATTCGATATATTTAATTTAAAATTATTTATATTTATCAATAAAAATATTCATTTAAATTGAAAATAAAGGCAACGCAAAATAATTCCCATATGATTTTGTTTACGTTTCATAGGAAAATAAAAATCTTTATTCGCCTGGGGATTTGACTTTTTAGACTGATGTCACGGCTGTTTATGTAGTGGCATTGTCCTATGATTCTATGACGATATGATTTTAGATCGTATTGTCGTACGATACTATTATGGTATGATGGTATGATTGTATGACTTTACGTACCATTATTATTAGCCACCTGTGACATTATATCAATCCAATTCCAATTACAGCACGCAACATTTAAAAATACATCCCAAATTGTCAATTAGTATTGTAGCTACTACCCTTATTTTTAAGAAAATAATAAATATACCACAAGCAAATAGGTACCCTTTTTTTGTAGTAATAAAATAATAAATATTTAGCGAAATGTAAATACATATTATTTTTAACCATCAAAAGAAATTATTGAGTTTTATGAACGTCCTTATATGAACATAATTAAAACAAAAATCTAAATGATTTCATTACGTAATGCAATAAGAAACAAAAAAAAACCATCCGAAAATTTTAGTAACGTTTCGTTGCGAAAATTTTCGTAATCCGGCTTTCAAGAAGGTGTTTTAGGAACTGACATTTTCATCTTCTCTCTCGAAATTTTATTATTTCTTTTTTCCTCTCTTCGTTATATTCGTAATGGTTTCAAGAATACTAAATTATGATTTCACCATTACTATTACGAAAATAGCATTACGAAAATTTTCGGCTACGAAAATTTTCGTAATGTTTCAAGAATAGCACCCCTGACCTTGTTTTATTTAGGAAAGTTCATTGAAATTTATTGTCTGACTTTGCCAATGCATTTGATGATCAATGAATTAGTTATAGCACCACCAAATCAAGCACCTGAATTTCGTGGATCGGTACTGTTCTCTACGAGAAAAATTCAAAAAACTCAAAACGATAATCTAAAAATATCTTCGATTTCGTGGAGAGTTGTGACCATGTTAAAAAAACTATTTAGCTCGAGCGGCATACAGAAGCTAAACGCTTTAATAGTAAAATAAATGAAGAGCTCTAAACCAATAATTAAAAAAGTTTTCTTTTAATATTCCAATTTGGCTCCAAAACTAAAAACTATTTTAGTGTAATTTGCTGGATCGGGATTTTTTTATCAGAAAATTTTAACAATTATTTATGTCTAAGGTTTAACTATTGTATTTCGTATGTACTCCCTTCTGACTAGAAACACTGCCCTGAGAACGTACTCCGTTTAAAGTATTCAGACCGACAGCACCACCGACCCTGAGACTGAGATACTGACACTGACATCAACTGACTGGAGAGAAACAACCTGTTGACTGTTTTTATCAGGCTGACTCTGTTAAAATCCAGATCAATCCTCGAACGAAGTGGAGCAAGCCCCTCACCTCAATCAAACTTTAAAACTGTAATTCCCCAATTCCGCACAAACTACAACATAATATTTATGTTTATCCGATTACTTACACAACATTTTAGTTCACACAAAACTATCACACAGACTGACTTAGTGAATTAACTGTATTTTCTTAAAATTTCGCCCGTGTCAATTTCTTTTTTTTTTTTTAATAAGACGGGAAATTGGCAACATAAGCAGGCTGAGACTTTATCCACTTGTGAATGTGATACAGGAAATATTTAAATAATTTTATAAACAATTCTTACATTGTTTTGCTCAAAATACGATTTTCTGTGTATACATAAGCAAATTAACGTACCCTAATTTACCGCTAACACGTCATTCCTTGCGTATTTCACATTCAATCTTAAAATTGTCGGCATCTTTAATAAAAGTAAAAAATAAATTTTTTTATTTAAAAGTTTGTCTTCGAACTTCCCTCAAAAAAATTTTAAACCTTCTTCGTTTGAATATACCGAGGCTGCCTAAGGTTTAAATAGTTGTGTTTTATTCTTTTTTTGCGTTTTTCTAATGCTCAATATTCACCGTTATAAAATGTATAGCGATAATTAAATAAAGTTAGTCAATTAAATTTGGCGATTGAATTTACGATTTTTAGGATCAAAATAATTGACAATCTCGTCTGGTGACACTTACTTAAGGTTGAATTACTTGCGGATTGAAGTTAAAACAAAGTGTGCAAGCTGAAGCGAAGCTTCTAATAGTAGTACCGGCTCCCGGAATTAGAAACATCATATTAGAGACATAGAGTTGCGTTAAAATTAAGTATATGTAAACCATACGTACGTTTCTTTGAAAATAATACGAAAGTATAGAATGTAAAGTGGAAACTTTGTGAGACGGTGTAGGTTTCTAGTCTAACCTACTGTGGTATCGTCTGGCAACAACATTTCTTCCAATTCCCCAAAATTAGCTTTGTGAAAATGATGAACGTATTCGCATATTTGACAAATCCGTATTGGTATGCATCTGCCAAAATTACACTTTTGAAAATGAAAAGGGTTAGAAACTAAAATTGCTTTAAAATAAATTTTCCATTAACCAATTACAGTTTCGCTGACCGGTACTCTGGCCTACTAGAAAAACTTAAAAATCTCAAAACGATAATCTAAAAATATCTGTGATTTCGTAGAGAGTTGTGGCCACGTTTAAAACTATTTAGCTCGATCAGCATACAGGGCTTAGCGCTTTAATAGTAAAATAGATAAAGAGCTCTAAACCAATAAATAAATCACTTCTCTATTAATATTCAAATTGGCACAAAAACTAAAAACAATTTTAGTGTAATTTGTTAGAATGTGATTTTTCTTAAACACCAACAATAATTTATGTCTAAGGTCTAACGTACTGTACTCCCTTCGGACTTCAAATACTCCCCTGAAAATTTGAAAGCTACTCCGTTTAATACCCCAAATACATAAGCGGCGCTCTACGCCTGGCTTCGCTTCTCTTCGTCTTTATGATTTTTTGCAACCACATAGACGCCGCTAATTTGACATTTATTTATATGAAAAATGTTGTTTGGGTTTTTACAATAAAACATTTTCATAAAAAACTATTTGTTTCAACTCAAAAACCATTCTTTCGCGAAACTTTATTGTGTGAGCGTCTCTTTTTAGTGAAGTGTTATAAATTTTACAATTTTCTTTTAATTTTAATTAATTTGTATTTCATTTAATTATATCTTAATAGTTTATTTTGATTTGTTTGTTCTTTATCAGTCGGGTAAGTCTTATCATAGTCTTTTCTATCCACAAAATAATAAATCCACATAACACAAGCAAGGAGGGACAAAGTACGCAGTACTTTGTACCTTCACCATTTACTTCTACTGATTTCTCTGATTTCGAAGATGAAATAAGTACTAAAAAATCAAGAATTGTTTTTAATAATGAAATAATAGTAAACGGTGAATTTAATAAAAGTCCCAATATGTTAAATAAAAGGAAAATTAATAATAATAATAATAAAATTCACGTCGCAGATTCGAAAAATACAGTAATAGCTCCAACATCATCTTCAACTTTATCTGTTGATTCATCGAATAACTCAAATATGCCGTCAGTTACTGCAGAAAAAATTAATCTATATAACCTATCAGACAATGGCATATTTACTGTATTTATCAGTAAAGAGAATTTAAATATTGTTCTTTTAGCTAAAGCCCTTAAAATAAATAATTTCAAAAATGTCAAAGATATCTCTAGCGTTAGCAAAAATGTTGCTAAGGTTATCTTTAGTAATTTTGAAGACGCAAATAATTGTGTCAAATCAGATATCTTTAAAAAATTTGATAATTATACGACACACATTCCTAAAAATTTCACATCTTCTATTGACATAATCAGGAACATTCCTATCGGGCTTTCTAATGAAGAAATACAAGAAAATATTAGATCTAAATACCCTATCTCAAAAGTAGAAAGAATGACTAAATGGAACAATGCCACTAAAACAGCTTAGGAACTTGAATTGGTTAAACTTACTTTTGAGTCTGGAACTATTCCATTCAATGTCATTTTATATGATAATCTCTTATTAAAGGTAGAGTATTTTATACCTAATCCATTATTTTGTAAAAAATGTTTAAATTACGGACATACAATTTCTAAATGTAAATCTAAAACTAATAGATGCCTAACGTGTGCTAATACTATCGAGGACGAACAAGAACACGATTGCGACATGAAAGTTTCTTGTAAATTTTGTGGAATGGGTCATGTTACTAATTTTTTCAGATGTAATGAACGATATAGGCAGAAACAAATTAGGGAACATATGATATTAAATAAAACTAGTTTCAGAGAATCCAAAAGCCACCTTTATGGTAGCCAACAAAAAGTCCCTAAACAAATAGATTTCGCTAATGATATCTGTGTTGAAAATCAAGCCTGGAAAAATAACAACCTAATGAATTCTGATTCTAGAAAAATTCAAATCCTAAATAAATTAGTAAACGAAATAAAAAATCAATTAAATGAAAGAGATTCTATTTTTAATGATGTCAAATCACTTTTAAATAATTCCGATGACTTTAATAAAAATCCAGCTAATTTAGACTCACTTAAAATTAAATTAAATAAATTTATTAAAACATAAACTTTTCTTTTTCCAGTTTTTATTTTCATTTTATTCTTCCATTATTACTAAAGATACATGTTAAACCGAAAGTGGTCTGACTGAAAACGTCCGAGATAAATTCAACATGTACACGGCAGCTTGACTGAAAGCAAAGATTATTAATAAGAAGATCTTCTTGTTTATAATCTTTGCTTTCAGTCAAGCCGCCGTTTTAATGTTGAATTTATCTCGGACATTTTCAGTCAGACCACTTTCGGTTTAACATGTATCTTTAGTATATGTTACCTTTAAAAATTTTACAAATTAACATTCGTAGTTTAAATAGTAATAAAGATCTATTATATCATTATATACAATCCAATCATATTGATATCGTTATTCTATCTGAAACCTGGACAAATCCAAATAGTAATTTGACTTTTAACAATTATAATCTTGTTACTGATGATAGACCAGATGGTTTTGGCGGTGTAGGCTTTTTAATACATAAAAAAATTTCTTGGAGAATTATTGATTTACATTTTCATTACATCCGTTTTCAAGCTTTCAAAAATAACCTCAAATTTAAAAACATTAATTTTAATATCTTATCTTTTTATAATAATTCTGTTAGTAGACCTCAGGAAAACATTAATGAATTTGAACATCTTATAACTCAGAATCTAGATAACTGTTTAATAGCTGGAGACATAAATATTCATAATAGTCTTTGGGATAGTTCATTGTCCCCTACTTACGACAGGGTGGGTGATAAGATTGCAGATATAATCACTGCTAATAATATCTTTTTATTAAATGACGGATCTCATACAAGGCAAGATTTTTTCAGAAAAATTCTGCAGCATTAGACATTACTTTGTGTTCAATCAATCTAATTGAAAAACTATCATGGAAAGTAGATCCCATTAATTTAGGAAGTGACCATCTCCCAATACTTATTGACTTTAAACTAAATTATTATCAAAAAAAACAAATCACAAACTGGTCAAAAGTATTGAAAGACTTTGATCTAAATTCTATTAATGATAAATGCAATATTGAAGAACACTTAGAAAAATTAATTTCTGAAAATACTTCTATTATTACAAGTAAAAATACTTTTAAACCTAAACCTTGGTGGAACGATCTTATACAAAGACTATGGAACATAAAAAAACACAAACAACTAATCTATAATTTAAACAAAAACATTTTTACCGCTATTGAACTAAAAAAATCTATACAAAAACTTAAATTAACAATCAGAAGGGAAAAGAAAAAATCTTGGAATATTTTTTTAATAAGCATCAATCACAAAACTAATAATTCTGATCTCTGGAACAACATCAATAAAATTAAAAATAAAAAACAGTCCAACTACAGAATCCTAGAAGATCCCACACTAGCTACTAATTTTCTAAATTACAATTTTCCTTTCTCCTTTGAATCCCCTCATAATCTCTCTAATAACTTCAATCCTACTATTAATCCTGCGGAATTTAATAACATTGAAATTCTTGATATTATTAAAAATTCAAATAATACTGCTCCAGGATATGATAAAGTATCATATAAAATCATCAAACAATTAGTATCCTCTAATCCTAACCTAATCAATACTATTACAAATTATTTCAACAACATCTGGCAAAATCAAATTTACCCTACAAAATGGAAAACGTCAAACACAATCGCCATTTTGAAAAAGGGGAGAGATGATAGAAATATTATTAACTACCGTCCTATTTGTCTGTTACCTATTTTTTCAAAAATCTTCAATAAACTCATTTTAAAACGAATTAATGATCATCTAATCTCCCATAATATTCTTAATTATTACAATTTTGGTTTTAGAAAAAATAAAAGTATTACTGACTATTTTGTAGAAATGTTTAATTTCATCATCTCCCTCAAACAACAACAAAAAAAAATGTTTTAGTTAACATTGACATTTCCAAAGCTTTTGATAATGTAGATAAAAATATTTTATTAAACACTTTTAAAAACTTCAATTTCTCTAATAACATTACACATTGGATTTCTCAATTTCTTACAAACAGAATTATATCTATTCAAAATATCAATCAAACTTCCATTCATTACACTAATAAAGGCATTCCTCAGGGTAGCTGTTTGAGTCCTACCCTTTTTAATATCTATACCACTTCTTTACACGACATCAATAACCCCGATACAAAAATTTTCCAATATGCCGATGATATTTGCATTGTAATTTATGCCGATAATCATGATAACTTACAATTAATAACAGATTCTACTTTACTCTCATTAACTAATAAATTACAATCTTTAAAACTACAAATTAACACTGATAAATCTCATTTTTTAAGACTATTCACTAATAAAAATAATTCCAAATCTCTAAATTTAAAAATTAATAATATCTACATAAAAGAAAGATTAACTACTAAGATAATGGGTACAACTTTAACAAATAGACTTTCATTATCAAATCATTACACAAACTTAAAAACAATATTTCCAACTCCATTAATTTACTTAAAACTCTCACCCATTTTAATGGAGGTGTAAATCCTGAAACAATGATCAATATTTTTAAAGCAATAGTTAAATCAAAACTTGAATACACATATGTTTTTACAGACACTAAATATAAAAAAGATATTAATATCTGTCAATCTATTAAAAATGCTTGTCTGAGAGCTTGTTCAGGCTTCTTAAGAACTACTCCAATTCCGGCTATTTTATCTGAATCCCTAGAAACATCTTCAGATCTAGATTTTATTAAAAAATCACTAATTTATATTTCAAAAAATCTATATAATAATTCCAAAATCGGTAACGACATTAAAAACAATAGATCTCTTCATAAACTTAATGACTTATATTCTAATTATACTTTTCTTTCCAAAATTAAACCTTTTCATATAAAAAAAACTTTTCCGACAAATTTTAGCATCATAACAAATATTGAAGGAATCACAAACAAAAATTTTATAAACCATTCTGAACAATATGCATTATCTATGGCTGAAATTAATAAATATAATAATTTCGAAAAAATTTACACAGATGGCTCTATAATTAACAATAAACCAGGAATTGGAATTTTTGTTGAGGATAAAAATTGGAAATTTGCCATCCAACTAAAAAACCCTACTTATATTAAAAATATTGAAACCATTGCTATTAAAATTGGAATTACTATATCTCTAATCATCAAAAACAATAATATTATCATTATTACTGACTCTCAAAGTTCTTGTATTTCATTAAAAACGGCTCTATTACACTTTACAAATAGACACTATGAAAATCAAATTATTGATACTATCGGCCTTAACCAAATTAAAAATTTTGTCATTCATTGGTTCCCGGGTCATTGTGGCTTAAAAGGAAATAATATAGCAGGTAGTTTAGCAAAAAAAGCAGTTTTTTCTCCTACTCACTTTCTTGATAATGAACCAACTCTCACAGACCTATTTAACGATATCTCCAGATCTATAAATAATAAGTGGAAGGAAAACTACACATTAATGTGTAATTCATCCGGCCACTTTTAAAACCAAATTTGCCCTTCTCCAAGATCATATTTCCTATTTAAAGACTCTAATTTTACATCCTGCCAAACCAGGTTAATTTACAGATTAATCTCTGGTCATACAGTTAACATATATCTGGTCATACATATAACAATAAATAAAAAAATTAACAAAAAAAAAAAAAAAAACAAAATAAAAAAATTATGAATTAATGAATTATAAATTTATATTTTAATTTCAAAACTTTTATTTTTATATGTATCCTTCATCTTCTTTCTAATATTCTTTATTTATTAACTTTCATTTAATCTAATTTAATTATCAAACTTTGTTTTATATAATTATGCTTTATTTTATTATTTAATTTATTAATCTAATTTGATTATATACACTTTATTCAACCCTCCAGAACCTCCCCTGAGTGGTCTCTGGAAATTTTGGGCTGTTTCTCAACTCACTGGTCTTATGGATTGAAAGATCTGACCTGAGCAAATTTAAAAAACAAACAAACAAACTATTTGTTTAACCCTTTCCGGCCCGGTTAATACAATTGTGAGGGTATGAAGAAACGATCATCTTTTTTTTTATTTTACACACATTACGGAGCAACCCTCACAATTGTGACCCAACGTTTTTTCGCATATAGTCGATTAAATTAATGTATTAATTGTGGATCAACTGTCACAATTGTGACATTAAATTGTTTGATGTTCCAAGGCCCAAGGAAATTTCTAAGTAAGCTGCATTGAATTAATTTTACTATATTTGCCCAAACTCATTTACAAGTCTAGTTTTAGTAAAAAAAAATATTTTTGCCGTGTGCCAAATCTTATTTAGAGCAGCCGTACAATTGTGAGTGTTGGTCTCTTATTACGCAAACAGTTGAAATGCATAATTATTACTCGTACGTTTATAATTTTTATTCAAAATAAAAACAATGATTTTAGAAAAATTATAAGTTTTTAATTCAGGTAATAAATTGAGGTAAATAAAGTAAAATATTTTCATTTGAAAATTAAATAATAGTTTTTCAAAATTATAATATGTAATTTGACTTATTCAAAAACAATTAACTTCATGTTAAATCCTTAAATAAATCTATAAGCGAATATGCGTATTTTACGACTTTTTGTCCTGATGAAATTCTATGAAGCAGCTGTTCTCTTTGGATGAGCACAGATAAGTATTACACTTGGTACATCTGCAACGCGTGCGACTTTTACAGTTTTCCAATCGGCACATTCTAGGCGCTTTTAAGTCGTCCCATGTTGGCCAATGCTCATACCCATCAAACCTTTTCCCTTGGGATGGTAGCGGTGATGGTCTGGTTGGTGTAGGTGGCTTGCTTTCATCTTCGCTTGAAATGTCGCTTATATCTCTACGTTTTCGATTGGGGGTCGATATAAGAGTCTCACTTATTTCAAGCTTAAAATCTAATAGCTTTAGCTGTTTTTTTTTTTTTTTTAATATTTAGGAAATCACAATCTGCTCTATACTCCTTCCAGGCGTTTACCGTTGCAAGATCAATCATGTGTTGCGCCACCTTTAATGTCCATTTTTTCGTTTTTAGAAACGTTCGGTAGTATTCCATAAGTTGGTCGCAGATATCTACACCACCCATAAATTTATTATAATTGGCAATGGCTGCTGGACTATCTATGTTTACATACTTTCGGTCCTTTTTTATCCATCTTCGGACACTTTCTTTTGGTTCAATGCCTTCGATTGTAGAAATAGCTACGACACATTTCGTGTCTTTTCACTTTACTGCGGCTATTCTAGACGAACCATCAATCTTTACCAACTGCTCGAATTCTCCACGTACCATACTTCTGTCGCACCTAAATTTGGCATTCTTCATGCGATTCATCATTATGGTTCCGGTCGCTTTGTATCCCAAATCGAGTAATTGTGCCAATAACGGAATCGTTGTGAAGTATCTAAAATCAAAATTTAAATTCTTAATTGTTGTAGTTTCTTATTTAGCAATGTTAACTTACCTATCAAAATAAATAAAACTTCCTTGAGGAATCGTTTCTACCAGTTTCAGTACTATTCCTGGTCCTAGGCCTAAATTTCTATTTGAAAATGCGGTCGCAGCCCCTTTATAGATCAGAAAATCTACCACCAGTCCCGATGAAGTTGTAATTAAAAAATTTTTAAGGCCTACTGGTCGCGGTTTATTTCTTACATACTGCCGAATTGGACATCTGCCTGTGAACGGGATTATCTGTTCATCAACAGAATAGTGGCCGATATTCCTATTAATGGATAAATCGATCGCGAACAGAATTTATTATAGGATTGACTTTCCAAAGAACATCATCTTGATCATGTTGATCCAGAGCTACATAATGTAGTGCCGATCGAAGCAGTTTAAATCTATTTTTAGATTTATGCGAAGAGATTTTTGGAAATGAGTAGCCAGATTTCCAATACAAACTTAGCCTTGGGAACTTAAAGCACCCCATCATCATAAAAATCCCATAGAGCTTCCGAATTTCCAACGCCGTGGTCTTCAATTCTTTCCCAGTTCTTTGCATATAATACATATTAGTGCACATTGCGCAATTACTAAAATGTTCTGTGCTAAAATATTTTTCCAAATATAAGTGTGGGTGTTTTACCAAGACTTCAACTGAACATGTTTGTACTTGTGGTAATTTTTGTTGTACAAAGCTACCATGCCGCCAGTTATTATTTGAAATTTCTTCTTCGAATTCTTATTCGTATTCTTCATCAGGGGCTTCTTCGTTGAAGTCAGCTATTAAATCAACCGGAATATCAACCATTTCTGCAGGATCTAGATCGCTTTCATCGTCTTATATACCATCCATTATATCCTGAAGCTCCTGCTCATCTACCAGCCACTCTCCTTTTGCAAACACAGCTTAAAAAATTATAAATCATATGTTATATATTTTTACACAAACAACAGACCAACGCTCACAATTGTGACATTCGTTTTTTTCAGAAACTTTTAGCATTTAAAATAACTTTTAATTACAACAATATATATACAATATGTAATATAATTTCATAATTAAAGTACACATAATTATAAAACTTAAATTAATTAAGGCATTTAATATTAATTAAAATTGTACTTACTTTTCCCAACAATCCGCCGACTTTCCATGGTAAAGTTTGACAGCCAAAAAGTCGGTATAAAATTAGGCTAATTTATTTTTTTTTTTGTTTTATTTTATTAGTGTTAATATTCAATTATAGGTGGAAACATAAACAGAAAAGAGACGTAGAAGTAAAATACAGAAGAAATCAACATTTTTGTGTGTCATTTTTAACCCGTACAATTGTGAGGGTTGGTCTTTCGTTTATAAATTTTTTAATTTAGTAACCAGTATTTATGAACGTTTTAATTTAATGTTACATTTGTGAGGGTTGGGCTTTAGTTCTGTTGAACAAATTTAACTTTTCGGATTTGGTCGTTACCATCACAAATGTGACAGTCGGTCCATGATTCTTGTTTAAAAGTTTCGTTTTTGGGCCGGAAAGGGTTAATGACTTATTACGAACAAATTTAATTTCAAATTTAGATTTTTTACAATTTTCTTTCTGATATGCCCATTTGGATGTAAAATACAGCTACAATTAGAGGTTTCCAAGCATTTACTTTAAAAACAACAACAATAAATATAAATGTCATTCATCGCCTCAAAAAATACAAACTTTGCTAGTTTGACGCCGCTCTATGTGTTCGCTCTTATGGAAATACATGTATTCTAATTTAGCGCTGCTGTTCGCTCCGTCAATGTGTTTGGGGTATAAAGTTTTCAGAGCGACAGCACTGACACCGACACAATAACGGACTGAAAGACGAACACCGACGAACGCACGGACAATCAGAGTACGATTCAATCTGGACGAACAACTTATATTTTGTTTCGGAACAAGCCACACCGTCAACATCCAGCAGCAAATCCTGTAACAAGACACATACAGCGACCGATAATTTACCTTGAACAGCAACCACATGAGCAGGAAGAAATATCAAATACCGACACGATACGCTCTATCACTCATCGGTGATTCGCTGGTAAGAGGGTGATGTCACGTTCTAACACACGACATTTAAATATTATTTACAATTTTGACAGCAACAGAGTGACCAACAATTATCCGTCAATTCTTTTTCACCTCAGCGGAAAACAGCGACATCTATCCGTAGGTAATAGAAAGTCGGTAGAGTTAGTGGGGAAAAATTCTGTTTGCTCACAATATTTTAATAATCAATTAGCCAATTAAGTACTTTTCATACCAGGTGCCTCGCCTTGAAATATTTAGTTACCACAAATGCGAAGCTGAGACCCTTTCATACCGATGGCGTTGGCTTTGAACATTCGGTTGCTATCAAATATTTTATTTAGGGCTATTTTACACGTGAATTATAGCAAGAACTGAGATATTCTAAATTTGTAACGTACATATGAGCTAGATTTTTTGGTAAGTATGAAATATTTGTTCAAAAAATGTGATTTGTAGGTTATGTTGAGAAAGCACTTATACCACGTTTACATTATACGTACCTAATAAGTATGTACTTTTTTGCTATTTAATTATTTTTCCGCTGCAGTTCACACTAGTATTGCGATTTGTAGTGTGAACGCATACTATAAAAGTTTGTTGTTTTGACAGATAGGCTTCTGTATTCAATTCAGTTTATGTGTTATGAATTTCATCTCAAACTCTATTAGATTTGTCGGCAAATTATTTGATTAACACCCGAAATAGCAGTTAGAAACAAAAAAACGTAATCAATTTTGGTTTTGATAACAAATATACGAATGACATTAACATGTAGTTATTAGATAGGGTTCACATTACAACGTAATATACTAATACTTTTTTGATACATACTTTACCGAAATATCAAAAAAGTATGTGATAAAATATTTAAATATTTAAATTTGAGTTCACATGACGATACTTTTTTGCTACATACTTTTATTCTACTAATGTAAACGTGGTATTAGCTTTGTACTACTTTAAAATCTCGCAGTCGAGTGTGAAACGCATTGCCTTGGCTTTGTAGATAACTTCATTGTAATATCTTTTTTTTTTTTTAAATTATCACTTAAAAATAAATTTTCAACAAATTGAATTTATTACTATAAAATTAAACGATATCAATCGAATAAAACTAATTTACATAATTATAAAACGAAATAAAAAATTTTTATTTACAAAGCTCAAAGCCGAGGCGCCTGGTATGAAAAGTACTTTATACTGTATATGCTGCGAGTCGAGTTTAATTCTAGTTTTACTCTCACTATATACGGAGTCGAGTTATTTTCTAACCAACTCTAGGTGTATAACTGCAGAGTTAAACATATGCAGAGTTCAAATAGGATTGAAACCGAGTTTAAAAAAATGGAACAAAATATCATTTCAGATGATCATAAGATTGATTATTCTTTTTGTTGATCGCCATATATGTTATTGTCATTTTTCCAGCGATATTATGTCTAAAAAATTGTAATTTTCAATCAAATTCCATGAAAATTACGGGATAGACCACCGAAATGTTGGAGTAATTTTTTCGAAAAACTAAAAAACTAAATACCAAAACAAAAATGTATTATTAAAATTAATTAATTAAAATCTTAATAAATAAGATTTTAAAATAAAATAATAAATTTAATTGAAAAAATTAAAACGAATATTTTTTAATATTGGTGCACGAATTTTTCTTTAATTTTGTTGTTGTTTTTTTAACTCTACTCTATGCGTTATAGTGCATTTTTTAGAGTAGAGTTTAACTCGACTCTACAAATTATGTATTAGGTCGAGTCGAGTTTAACTCGACTCTGTATATAGTAAGAGTTAAACTCGGATTAAACTCGACTCGACTCGCAGCATATACAGTCCTAGTGTTCAGTCGGGCAAAAGTGATAAAATTTATCATGATATTTTTTATCACGTTTTGCCATAAAACGCACTCATTTATCACCAAAAAAACCAAGATTTTTTTTGGTTTTAGCTGTCAAAACAAATACATATTTGAAAACAAAATATTTGGCTTTTTATTGTGGTGTGATGTTTTTAATAATATTCAGGAAGGGTATTGTTTATTATTTTATAAAAAATCGCGATGAATTGGTTTTGATGTTGCCCAAATAAAGATGCCCTACAGAAGTTTGACGTGTAAAATCACTTTTTTCATTTTGGTTGTTCTGTGGGGCATGACATAAAATACAACGAAATGAAGTTAAGGTAATAAAAAATATCATGATATTTTTTATCACTTTTGCCCGACTGAACACGACCAGTATAAACACAGAATACAGTTAATCTTTCTTCTGTGGTATAAATGCAAAGACAAATTTGATTGGTATAAAAGTTTTTTTTCAGGAAAAAAAGGCAACAATCGAAGCACGACTACGGAAGACTAATGAACCGATTTTTAGATAGTTAGCAAAAATAAATACGGTTAAAGCCGTTCCAATAATTCATATTTGTACATAATAAAGTACAAACTATATAAATTGTACAAACTATACTTTCAATTAATAATATGTTACATTATAACACCAATTCAATTAACAGATTCTAAAAACTGTAAAGATCTATAAACTTTAATTGTATAATAAAATAAATATTCAACATATAAACGAGAAAGAAATCCTTTCTTATTCATATGGTGAGTTAAATCCATAAAGTTATATTTTCAGAAAAAAATAACAAAAGATATCATTCGTAAAGAATTTATTAAATGGTTTAATATCACATTTCGCAGTTAAAATTAGGCACATCTGAATTAATTACTTATAGTTTGCAGTTTCTTTAACAAATTTGTTTCGTTCGACACCAAGCAGGTCTAAAATGATTTTGTACTGATCATCAATGCCGTCATAATTTAAAACGGCAACGCAACTTACTGGAACCTTTTTAAACAAAATTCGACCAATTCGCCATCGTGACACTGCAAAGATATATGGAATTTCATTCGTTTTTGAAATCGATTTAAAGCAATGAACAGTATCATCAAGACCACCAGAACCTTCATTTGGCTCTAAATCAGGCGCGATTATCAATAACTTTACTTTTTTCAATTCCATATGCCTCTTAACTTCATTAAATCCTACTATATACCGACGTTTTGAACTACCTTTGATTTTGTTTTTATCGTAAGCACGCTTCTGAAAACGAAATAGATCCTGCAGTAAACATTCAACAGCTGTGTTAATTTCTGATGTCACATAGTGATCACAGTATGGTCGAAACTTGCGTGAATATTTGATTGAACTAGAACTTGGATCTGATTTGGTTAAACTATCATCGACAAAGCCGGCTTCTTCACGTAATTTTCGTCTTAATTTCCGAATAGCCAAAATATTCCGCTTAAGTCGTTTTAAAGGTTTAGCCTTTTGGATTTCCCTTTGCTTTCCGCGGTGTCTTTTTATTGTTGGATTCGATAAAATAATAGAATTTTTCCTTTCTAATTTGGATGCTTTTTTAATCGTTTTTTGGAGTTTTTTATTTTCGATAAGCTCTGCTAAACTTATCGAAATACTATTTTTATTCTTTAACCTTTGTTTAATTCGATTTTTAGTGATACTTTTGGGCGGATGAACATTTTCTTCAAGTTGAGCTTCTGGTACATTTATAGAATTTGAATTATTGCTACATTTATGATAAAATTCCAAAAATGTGTTATCAATCATTTGCAGTTTTTGCGATTTCGGTGCACGAACTTCTCTTAATTTCTGTTCTAAAGATTTTTTTTGGCGCTCCTGTTTGGCGGTTAATTTTCGTTGTTTTCGTTCCGCAACAATTTCTTCACGAGATTTCTTGGTTTCACCCACACCAACTTTTGCAAAACGGTCAATTAACACATCGATTGAAGTAGTATCTACACCATAATTCATATTGTTTGCTGCAGCTTGTTGTGGTGTTTTATCTGCAGTTGTGTTCACTAAGCAAATTTTTGTACTTATATTCTTTTGAATAGGTGTATTGATTGTTGGCCAGTTACTGTAATTTGAGAAGCCAGATTTAATTTTCACTAAATTTGACCAACTAATAGTTGAAGGTTGCATTTTATTTATCAAACAAAATATTTTAATATTTAACAGAATTTGGTTAAGGGAAAAGATAGATGCTAAAAAAACTTTTTCACAGCAATGTCAGAAAACAAAACGAAATAACCAAAGAAGTATGTAGTTTTCCTGTTGCAACAAAAAACAGATTCGGAGCGAAACCCAAGTGACAGCAGCTGTCATTCGTCGCTCGGTAAAATTTTTCGGAGCGATTACACCGTTGGAACCGTGATTTTAGACAAAATATTTGGTGGCATTACAACTTCAAAAAATTTCCACTATTGACGATTGTAAAAGTAGAGAAAGCGCCTCTCGAGGAAAAAAGTTCAAATGAGGCAACTGCTAAAATGACATTTCTCATAAATGCGACGAAAGGAAATTTTGCAATCCGGCAGTTAAAAATTGTTTTTATAATCCAAAATATGAATTATTTACAATTATTAGCAATCTGGTAAGTACAAATTGTGTTTACAGTTCAAAATTGGAATTGTTTACAACAATTTCGAACGTCAAATTAGCAGCTACCTCAGTTTAAAAATTGTCCACTAGGTGGAATCTGTGATGCTCCAATCGTCAATTGACGATTGGAGCATCACAGATTCCACCTAGAGGAAATTTTTTAAACTGAGCTAGCTGATAATTTGACGTTCGAAAATGTTGTAAACAATTCCAATTTTGAACTGTAAACACAATTTTTACCTACCAGATTGATAATAATTGTAAATAATTCCAATTTTGGATTATAAAAACAATTTTTAATTACCGGATTGCAAAATTTCCTTTCGTCGCATTTATGCGAAATGTCATTTTGGCAGTTGCCTCATTTGAACTTTTTTCCTCGAGAGGCGCTTTCTCCACTTTTACAATCGTCAATTGACGATTGTAAAAGTAGAGAAAGCGCCTCTCGAGGAAAAAAGTTGAAATGAGGCAACCATCAAAATGACATTTCTCATAAATGCGACGAAAGAAATTTTTGCAATCCGGTAATTAAAAATTGTTTTTATAATCCAAAATTGGAATTATTTACAATTATTATCAATCTGGTAGGTAAAAATTGTGTTTACAGTTCAAAATTGGAATTGTTTACAACAATTTCGAACGTCAAATTAGCAGCTACCTCAGTTTAAAAATTTTCCACTAGGTGGAATCTGTGATGCTCCAATCGTCAATTGACGATTGGAGCATCACAGATTCCACCTAAAGGAAAATTTTTAAACTGAGGTAGCTGTTAATTTGACGTTCGAAATTGTTGTAAACAATTCGAATTTTGAACTGTAAACACAATTTTTACCTACCAGATTGATAATAATTGTAAATAATTCCAATTTTGGATTATAAAAAACATTTTTAACTACCGGATTGCAACAATTTCTTTCGTCGCATTTATGAGAAATGTCATTTTGGCAGTTGCCTCATTTTAACTTTTTTCCTCGAGAGGCGCTTTCTCTACTTTTACAATCGTCAATTGACGATTGGAGACGTGATTTTAGACAAAATATTTATTGCAACTTTGCTGCAAAAAGTTTCCGCTATGCCATATTTTAGTCGTTCTGCGAGCGCTGATGCTAATTTTGTATTGTAGTTAGAGTTTTATTTTATTCCGATAGGTAGGGCTTTCTCTATATTTCCAATCGTCAATTGACGATTGTAAAAGTAGAGAAAGCGCCTCTCGAGGAAAAAAGTTCAAATGAGGCAGCTGCCAAAATGACATTTCTGATAAATGTGACGAAAGAAAATTTTGCAATCCGGTAGTTAAAAATTGTTTTTATAATCCAAAATATGAATTATTTACAATTATTAGCAATCTGGTAAGTAAAAATTGTGTTTACAGTTCAAAATTGGAATTGTTTACAACAATTTCGAACGTCAAATTAGCAGCTACCTCAGTTTAAAAATTGTCCACTAGGTGGGATCTGTGATGCTCCAATTGTCAATACCATATTTCAGTCGATCTGCGAGCGCTGATGCTAATTTTTGTATGGTATTACAGCTTTATTTTATTCCGATAGGTAGTGCTTTCTCGCTATTTCCAATCGTCAATTGACGATTGGACTGTCATGATTTTACATGCAGAGCGTAGGGTTTAATTTAATTCCGGTAGTTTCACTCTCCATATGTTTTATATTGACGATTGTAAAAGTAGAGAAAGCGCCTCTCGAGGAAAAAAGTTCAAACAAGGCAACTGCCAAAATGACATTTCTCATAAATGCGACGAAAGGAAATTTTGTAATCCGGTAGTTAAAAATTGTTTTTATAACCCAAAATATTAATTATTTACAATTATTAGCAATCTGTTAAGTAAAAATTGTGTTTACAGTTCAAAATTGGAATTCTTTACAACAATTTCGAACGTCAAATTAGCAGCTACCTCAGTTTAAAAATTTTCCACTAGGTGGAATCTGTGATGCTCCAATCGTCAATAAAGAGAAATGTCATTTGATGCAGAGTGTAGGGTTTCAATTATTTCCGATAGGTATCGCATTTTGCAGTTTTCCAATCGCCAATTACATTTAAATGTCATCGAAATGTCATTAAAACATCAAAATAAATATGCGGAAAAATATATTTAAAAAATAGTAAAATAATTAACAAATAATAAGTTATTCAAGAAAGAATATTTTGTTATGAAAAAATAAAATTGTTGGACACAAATGCAGTTATGAAATGTGAATGGGAATCATAATAACGTCATAAAATGTATTCCATAACTCTATATCATTAACTCAGTATTGCTTTACGATAATTAGGGCAATCTCTTTATGGATTTAGTTGGTTTGATATTAACAACCTTTTTAAGGTTTCTATATATAAAGCGAACAAGTACAAGTAGGTTTAAAGATTAGTTTACTGTACGACATTGATTCAGCCATTATGTATTAAACAAGAACTTGAGAAACTGTGATGTTAGTTTATTGTACGATGTCGATTCAGCGTTAAGTATTAAACAAGAACTTGAAAAAATTGTGGTGTATTTAATTCAAAATTGATTCTGTAGACAACTGATTTGTCGATATTTTTCTTTATTATGTTAATGTTCTTATTTGTTTATTTGACTTCAGTTTTTGTCTACTTCACTTCAACACAAAATTTATTTTCATATGATTATTGAATTATTCATAAAAAATAAACATGATAACAATAAATTATTTATTAATTTACGGAAAAATTCATCAGTATTAACAATCTAATTATAAAAACAGAATTTGACAATTAATATGTATATAGTAAAAAAGCAAAAAATGCAAAAAATCGCATAATCCGGATTTTTGGCTGTTCCAGTAAACGTGAAAAACTGTCATTTTTCAACTTGGATTCGACTCCGAATCGGTTTTTTGTTGCAACAGGAAAACCACATAACTATAATTGACGATTAAAGTAGAGAAAGTACCTTTCAAAGAAAAAAGTTAAAATGAGGCAACTGACAAAATGACAGTTCTCACAAATGCGACGAAAGAAAATTTTGCAATCCGGCAATTCAAAATTGTTTTAATAATCCAAAATTGAAGTTATTTACAACTATTAGCAATCTGGTAAGTAAAAATTGTGTTTACAGTTCAAAATTGGAATTGTTTACAAAAATTTCGAACGTTAAATTATCAGCTAGCTCAGTTTAAAAAAGGAAGCCTAGTGGAAATTTTTTAAACTGAGCTAGATGATAATTTTTTTTTTTTTGGTTTTAATCTATGCAATCTGGTTTGGGGCTCAAGGCAATCCCAACTCTTTCGCAGTTTACTTTTACCGTCCTACTTTACGCATTAGTAGCCAAATCGAGGAAGTACGGCTATAGACCCGTTTTGTATAAACCACCTGCACATTGCATTTCTTCATGCCAACCTAGGGAGTCATACATGTGTTCATCTTCATCACCGATCGTAATCAGATGATGAAAAATCCCTTTTGCATTCCGCCCCTATCGGGATTCGAACCCAGTACCTCCCGATCCAACCGCCGCAGCTTTAACCACTGCGCCGTTTGGTCGGTTAGCTGATAATTTGACGTTCGAAATTTTTGAAAACAAATCCAATTTTGAACTGTAAACACAATTTTTACTTACCAGATTGCTAACAATTGTAAATAATTCATATTTTGGAGTATAAAAAGAATTTTTACCTACGTGATTGCAAAATTTCCTTTCGTCGCATTTATGAGAACTGTCATTTTGACAGTTGCCTCATTTTAACTTTTTTCCTCGAGAGGCGCTTTCCCTACTTTTACAATCGTCAATTGGCATTTTCTACAGTAAAAAGTTGTGCAACCTTTTTCAAATTTTATAAGCTGAAAAATCATATTAAATTCATTTATATCATAAAAAATTAATTAATTTACATTAACTGTTTCTAATTAGTGATACAGAAGCACTATGCAATGTTTTTTGTTTTAAAAAATCTAGTTTGTTTTGAACTCTGAGAATAGAAGTCGTTGAGAAAAACAATAAATAAATAAAATAATAATCTTTGTACGGAATATAATCTGTGTACTGAAAAAATACTGAATTTGATCAACAAAATATAGTTAGAGAATATTGAAAACGGCCTTTTAATTAACATGGTAGCAGAGGTCCGTAGTTTAATTTAATTTAAATAAATTAAATATAATAAAAGAAGGTGCTTCGCAACAAGATGGCGAAAAAAGAAGAAAATTTTTCCTTGCAAATATTTGATGGCACCAATTACGATAAATGGAAATTCAGAGTGAAGCTATATTTGGAAATGAAAAATTGTTACGAGGTAATTGCCCAAGAAGTGAAACCGGAGGATATATTAGAAATCGATTGGAAAAAAATGGAAGTCAGGGCGAAGAACTACATCGTGAACAGTGTAAATAACTCACAGCTGGAGTTAATAATTTCAGAAGAAAGTGCGAGAAGCATGTTAAAGAGGTTTGATGACACCTATTTAACTAAAAGTAGTGCGAACAAATTGCTTTGCAAAAGGAAACTACTCGATTTAAAAATGAACGAAAGTGATAATCCCACCGATTTTTTTAATATTTTCGAAAAACATTTAAACGAATTAAGAAGTGCCGGTGAAAACGTAAATAATGATGATAAGCTAAATTATTTATTGCTTAGCTTGCCTGAATGCTTTTCACATATCGTCGATAGCACTACCAGAAAAAGAAAAATGCATCGAATATAAAATCGAAATTATGTTTGGAACACAAGAAGAGAGAAAATTCAAGAGGCCTACAATCATTCAATACCGAATCGTTCAAATTTAAAAATAAAAATACAGACAACAACAATATAATATGCTATGGTTGTGAGCAAAGAGGACAGGAAGAGAAGGATAAGTCACGAAAAGGCCCATCGAAGAATGTTGTGGCCGCTATGCAAGAGCATTTGAAAAAAATATATGAGGACAAATAGTGGAGCTATTGCGTTAGCTAAAAATGGAAAATTCTGTTAAAATTCTAAGCACATAGATATCAGTTATCATTTTGTGCACGATTTCGAAAAATAGGGTCTAATTAATATTAAAAAGATTTCTACTGAGGATCAGATTGCTGATGTTTTTACAAAGTCGTTGTGCAAAGCTAAATTTCAAAAATTTAGAAACCTTTTAGGAATTGAGAATTGTTCAAGGAACAGAATCAAGGAGGTGTGTTAAGAAAGTGTTTCTGTCCCTTTCAATACCCACCAATAGAATGCGTTGATGCATATCTAGTTTGTTTTGAACTCTGAGAATAGAAGTCGTTGAGAAAAACAATATATAAATAAAATAATAATCTTTGTACGGAATATAATCTGTGTACTGAAAAAATACTGAATTTGATCAACAAAATATAGTTAGAGAATATTGAAAACGGCCTTTTAATTAACAAATATTTCTGAATCACTAATTAGAACTAGTAAATGTAAATTAATAATTTTTTACGACATAAATGAATTTAGTATAATTTTTCCTAAAATAACTGAAAAATCAAACAAAAATATTTTGCTTTGAACTTAAACATTTTTAAGTTATCTATAGTCGAAATGTCAAAGTGAAATAAGAAAAGCTCAAATTCTTATTTTTTGTATATGTATTTCTTATTCCAAGTATGGTTACACCTTAACTCAACTTCGTTCATGAAAACCACATGACAGCACCACAAAATGATTACCCAGTATTAACACAGAAGAAAGATTAATATTTCTTCTGTGGTATTAATTTAATACGTGTATTTTTCTAGTCGAGTTTAGTTTTTTTTTGGTCAATCGAAAACGACATTAATTTTTGTTTTTTGTACAAATTTCTCTATTTTGTTTTGTTTTTTAGCAAATCATGCTACTACCTACTTATGTCGTTTTCCTGTTGCAACAAAAAACAGATTCGGAGCGAAACTCAAGTGACAGCAGCTGTCATTCGTCGCTCGGTAATGGCGCATACTCGAAAATTCATTTCAGTAACTTTTATGGTAATTTCGCAACAAGCGAACTTGACGGAGATAAACTTTTCTCAATATTTTGGTAATTTTTTTCCCCTCCATACCAACTTATCTATGGAGGGGAAAAAAATTACCAAAATATTGAGAAAAGTTTATCTCCGTCAAGTTCGCTTGTTGCGAAATTACCATAAAAGTTACTGAAATGAATTTTCGAGTATGCGCCATAAAACTTTTCGGAGCGATTACTAACACGATTACATTTAAATGTCATCGAAATGTCATTTAAACATAAAAAAAAATATGCGGAAAAATATATTTAAAAAACAGTAAAATAATTAACAAATAATACAACAAATAACATGATTACAATAATATGGCACGGATTGGTTTTAGCTGTCTCACTTGACAGGTGACGGTGGCAAATTTTGGAAAAGGAAGATTTAATTTTTTTTAAATTAAAATAGAAATGAAATAAAATATACTAATGTTTATTCAATTGCGTATTACGTTTGCAAATTTTGGAAAAGGAAGATTTAATTTTTTTTTCAATTAAATAAACAGCGATTTTTAGTTATTAATATTTCCACACCAAGAAATAAATGGCGCCACTTTGACTGAGACAGCTAAAACCAATGCTAGCCAATTATTTATTAATTTACGGAAAAATTCATCAGTATTAACAATCTAATTATAAAAATAGAATTTGACAATTAATACGTATATTCACACAACCATATAAAAAACAAAAAATCGCAGAATCCGGATTTTTGGCTGTTCCAGTTAAAACGTCAAAAAACTGTCATTTTTCAACTAGGATTCGACTCCGAATCTGTTTTTTGTTGCAACAGGAAAACCACATTAGTATCAGTTTATCGTGGTAGTACTTGATATATTCAATTATCTTTGTTTTCCATAGATGCTAGCGTGTTGATTACGCATGTGGTTAGTAGTTTTATAAATAAAATCCGTGTACTATCATATTGGTTAGTGATCACTCAGTGCGGAGTAAGGTACATTAAATTAATAACAAATCAAATAGTTTCATTGATTAATAAAGTACGCATAAACATGAATTTTGAAGGTAAAGTTATAATCATAACCGGTGCAAGTAGTGGAATTGGTGCAGAATCTGCTAAGCACTTGGCTAAAAATGGAGCCAATGTTGTGCTTGTAGGCCGAAATCTTGAAAATTTAAATAAAGTGTCGGATGAAATAAAAAATGAGACTATAATCACACCACTAATTATACAAGCCGATGTAACTATAGAAAGTGATAATGAGCGAATAATTAATAAGACAATTGAAGCATTTGGAAAAATTAATGTTTTGATTAACAATGCTGGTATAATAGCGGTGGGAACAATCGAAACAACGTCACTCGAACAATATGATAAAGTAATGAATACAAATATGAGATCAATTTATCACTTGACAATTTTAGCAGTTCCTCATTTAGTTGCAACTAAAGGCACTATAGTAAACGTATCCAGTGTTAATGGAATTAGATCATTTGCCGGTGTACTAGCGTATAATATATCAAAAGCAGCATTAGATCAATTCACACGTTGCGTAGCTTTAGAACTTGCATCGAAACAAGTTCGCGTTAATGCAGTAAATCCAGGTGTTATAACCACGGATATCCATAAACGTGGTGGTATGACTGATGATGAATATGCAAATTTTCTAGAACGCAGTAAAACTACACACGCCTTAGGCCGCCCTGGAACCGTACAAGAAGTAGCCGAAGCAATTGCTTTCCTTGCCGGGGACCAATCCACCTTCACCACAGGAATTTCACTATCAGTTGACGGCGGTCGCCATGCTATGTGCCCACGTTAAACCATTTTCAAATATAGAATTCAAAAACTGCAAAATAAAATGAAATGATTGCCTTGAAAGTATTTTCTGGTTTTTATTTAAAAATGTGTTCACATTAAAATTTTAGTTAGTGTTTTCGAAAAAAAAGTATGAAATGCTGATGAAAATTTAATCTATTTTTGTTATTAATAGCTGTATTTTGTTGAGAAAAAATGAATTCGAATTATTTTGGAGTTATTTTTTTCCAAACAGAATATGCCGCGAAATATTTTTTCGATTTAATTTTTATATTCTAGGTTGTTATTTTTTCTGTTTTTCATTCAAGCAGTTAAATTTTATTTGTTAGAGCTCGAATTAAATAACTCAAATTTTTTGTTCGAATTATTTAATTCCTGTCACGTGCAATTGTTGTTGTAAATTTCTCAACAAAATACAGCTAATAAATGATAAAAGTGACATTTCATTTGCCAATTTACAACAACAATGCTATTTTACTAAGGACGTGTCCGATTTCTGTGCGAAATAATTTTTTTGTGATAAATTTGACATTAGTGAAATAATTTTCTCTTCCATATTTGAAATAAGTTCATTTGCTGTCCGAATACTGAAATAATTTTGACATAATAAAATTGACATTTGGAAATACAACAAACGACAAATTGTACGTAGAGAGTTATTTAAAAGTGTGTATCAAAATGATAGAGGCCAAATTTGATCAAAATATGGTATTATTTCTATTAATTTCGGGTTCATTGTGTTTAATGAGAAGAACACGGAACCTTGCGTGACCTTTAATAATGGATCTCATAAACTCCTTTCTGTGGCCCTATTCTGGTAATTCCCGGGGAATAGAAATTTTAAATTTTATTGCAGTATTATTCCCTTTTCCCCAAAGTGTATTCTGATGTTCGGGAAAGATTTTTTATTGGGAAAAAATTATTCCCCATTACAGCAGTTTTGACGTTTGTTTTTCCACACCGATTTTATGAATGAATTGATGGGGAATAGATTTTTAACGAAAATGTTTGTTTATATGTAGTTGTTATTAATAATTAATAATATTAATACTGTTAATAATTTTAAAGATAGTATTATAATAAATAAGAGTTATTATAATAATTTTGATACAACTAAATTTATTTCCCCTGTATATTTATTCCCCAATTGACAGAATGCACTTTAAGAAAATAGGGAATAAAAAGTTGGAAATATGTATCTGGAAATATCTGCTGTAAAAAAAAATTATTCCCCGTTCCCCGGGAATTACCAGAATAGGGCCACAGGTATGTATGTTAGATATTGCTCTCTCTCTCTGGATATTTATAAATATTAATAAAATTCATCCTTTGCAGTGACTAATAATGTACACAATTCTCTCAACAAACAGTATTGTTAATTCAATACTTAGTTATAATGATCCGGTGACGAGAATGCATTTAAGGATATCGTCTAACGCTTTCATCGCTATTAGCAAATTTTTGCCCAATAAAAACCATGGTCGGGGACCGAAAATGGAACTAATGATATTTTTGCTGTGGCTGGCAAGAGAGACTAGTTATAGAATTGTAAGTGCAGCAATGAACATGACAACATCCGCAGTTTGTGATATTGTTCAAAAAATGCTGGACACTAGAAAATGCTGGAACTTATTATATTATATAAATAAAATAAAATTAAATTATATAAAACTTATTTTGTTTACTTCACCGGCACAGAAACAAGAATTATTACGGACATGTCAAAATTATAACACACCGGTGCTGTGATAATTTGGTTGCGTACAGTTTAACATTAATTTATCACAAAAAAATTATTTCGCACAGAAATCGGACACGTGCTAAGGACGTGTTCGAAGTTTGTGATAATTTTGTTTTTGTAATAATTTTGACAGGTGTGAAGTAATTTTCTCTCCTATATTTTGTAATAAGTTTTATTTGTACTATTTTTTTTAGAAATAAATTGAAGTAATACGGCTTAATTATTGTTATTGAGTGCATTTATTTATGAATATTATTACAGAAGGGTCAAATTTACAACACGTATTGGCTGTGATAATTTGGTTGCATACAAAATAATGCCATAATTATTACAACTGGAATAATTATTACAAACTTCGAACACGTCCTAGGAATTCGTCGAATTTCTAAGGACGTGTTCGAAGATTGTAATAATTATTCCAGCTGTAATAATTATGACATTATTTTGTATGCAACCAAATTATCACAGCCACTACGTGTTGTAAACTTGACACTTCTGTAATAATATTCATAAACAAAAGCGCGCAATAACAATAATTAAGCCATATTACGTTAATTTATTTCTCAAAAAAGTAGTACAAATACAACTTATTACAAAATATGGAAAAGAAAATTATTTCACTCCTGTCAAAATTATTACAGAAACAAAATTATTACAAACTTCGAACACGCCCTAAATTGACGGAATTCAAAATCGAATTCATCGTTTAGTTTGCCTACTTTACGCTGGGCACGCTAGAGCACATTTTTTTTAGTTCTGTAGGTTGGCTACGTGAAATTTATTATTTTGACTATTTATTTGATAATTAAAATTATAAAAAATATTTATTACATACGCTAAATGTAAACAAACCCACATACCAATATTTTATTCGCGAAGAAAAAATGTATTTAACCCAAAACCAACAAAAATGTTTATACAATCCGTCTCGTTCGCTCCTTATACAGATCATATCAAGAAAATGTACATTGTACCACAGAAGAAAGATTAACTTAATCTTTCTTCTGTGATTGTACACTATATTATTGGTTTTGGCCCTTTCCGAAAGTTATACTTATTTATTTAGACATACTTATTTAAATAAGTATGTTGGCGAGGTAACTTAAAATAAGTATGTTCTTACAAAAAAAAAAAAACTTAAACGAAAACCAAAATTCTGTTAATTTCAGCTGTGTTTTTTATTCGCTCCGGATAGCTGCTATTGAGAGCCGTCATTTTTCTACGCCTAAATTTAAATTTGACGCGCTATTTATTGGTAAACTAAACTTATTAAACATCAAAATATCATTTTTAATTCAATTGTTTAGCGAAAACTTGATATAAAAAATATTTGGCTCTACCTATTTATAAGGAGCGCTATCCGGAGCCACTTTTCATATGACGGCTCTCGATAGCAGCTATCCGGAGCGAATAAAAAAACACGACTATTGTGATATTATAATTGCGTTTTTTTATTCGCTCCCGATAGCTGCTAACGAGAGCCGTCATTTTTCTACGCCTAAATTTAAATTTGACGCGCTTTTTATTGGTAAACTAAAGTTATTTAACATCACACCATCATTTTTAATTCAACTGTTTAACGAAAACTTGATATAAAAAATATTTGGCTCTACCTATTTATACGGAGCGCTATCGGGAGCCACATTTTATATGGCGGCTCTCGATAGCAGCTATCCGGAGCGAATAAAAAAACGCAGCTTATGTAGTAATGCCCTTCCTGAAAGTTATACTTATTTATTTAGACATACTTATTTGCCGCCATCTTAAATAAGTATGTAAAATCATCCGAATTGATTTCACATACTTATTTTTTATTTTGACTATTTTATAACTATAAAATAATTTTTTTAATTAAATTTTTATAAAACTTAATTACTACATAATATCACAATATGTATGCAATGAAATTAACAGAGTTTTGTTTATCGTTTAAGATTTTTTTTTTTTGTAAGAACTGTAAGAACATACTTATTTTAAGTTACCTCGCGTCGCCAATATACTTATTTAAATAAGTAGGTTTAAATATATAAGTATAACTTTCGGAAAGGGCCCTAGTTTTAATTATGTCCCTATTCTTGTTGTACATTATTGTGAAGGAAAACAAAGGAGATTCAGTTCCCAAGTATTACATTTTATTTTTATTTCTCTTGTGCGATCATTTTTAGTTTAAAGAATTTTTATTTTTCTGTTTTTGTCTGCGAATTATTTAACTAATGGCTGTATGATACTTACTTTTTTTAATACTTTATAAAAGAGGATCGGAGAGAGAAAAAATGTGTACACAAAATTATAGTCATGTTAAAAATAATGAAATGTCAAAAAAAACGTAGCTCAATTTTTTTTCTAGCTGTTAATCGAGCAATTGTAGCAGAAAATAATTCAATTTTGATTCTTTTTTTGACATTTGATGTTTGACATGAAAAATCATTTTGGTTATGTTTTAATTACGATGTCCAAATTGGTTTAAACAAATTTATTTATATTTAAACCTCAACAAAGTACATTAATACTACAATTACCTTGTTGTTTTAAAAAACAATTTTTAGACAAAAAAAAAATTAAAAATATATATTCCACCGCATACACACCAAAATATTTATAATTATTTTTTCAACAAATCCAGATCCTTATCTAACTCCCACCACCTATATTCTTATACATTCTTTGTTTCGTTTTTTATCTTTTTTTACGCCCGGCTTAAACAAACGAAGGACACAGTCATTCGAAATGATAACATTTGTTCTGTGTACACCAAAAACCAAAGTGAAACTTGGGAAGTTCTGTTATTACAAATTGAAGTCAATATTTTTGAATTTTAGGTTTCATCAAGTTCAGCTTCATTAACTTTTAGTTAAGGAGTAGTAATAAATTGAATTGCACTCTTCTTAATATGGGCAGCTTATCCAAATTCTAAGATTACAGTTTCAGCAAAAAACTTACGATTCTTGAACATCATATATTTGTTGCATTTTAGCTAGCAACTCTGAAATTAAATTCTGGCAGTGTTGCAAATTTAAATTAATAATTTATTTCGGATTCTAAGATGATGTAGTTTTAAGATTTTTCTATTAAGCAGCCATATAATGTACTCTTTTTTGTTTGCTGATTTGTTCAAATAAATCTTTGATTTAGATTGCTAATCAATCAGTTTCAATTAATCATGTTCATGTCCAATCGAATTAAAAAAATCAAAGAAATATTCCTCAATGTGACTACTGGCTACTACAGCGGGAAAGCGAAGGATTTGGCCAAAACTTGTAAAACAAATCGAAGTAGAAGATGAAATATTATATAGAACTATTCTAAGAGTGTAGAAACTAAAGATCTACTTTAACTGCATAATCTATTTGCCAGCTGTAATTAGTTTAAGTAAAATAAAAGGAAACCGAAATGCTTTAATATAAATGTATAACTGCTTTATTAGCTGTATTACAAAGAAGTGAAAAAACAATATGAGTTTTGACGTTTAGATATATATTAGCATGAGTTGATTCAGTGCGAGTTTACGACCATTTTCTGAAGAAAAATTTTCAACAGGCAACCAATCAATGTAGTCTATTTTGTAAACAAATTTCCCCTTCCGTACATAATTCTTTTGTTTTCCATTTAAAACATATTGAATCTGCTGAAAATTTTTCTTCAGAAAATGGTCGTAAACTCGCACTCATGGCGCATACTCGAAAATTCATTTCAGTAACTTTTATGGTAATTTCGCAACAAGCGAACTTGACGGAGATAAACTTTTCTCAATATTTTGGTAATTTTTTTCCCCTCCATACCAACTTATGTATGGAGGGGAAAAAAATTACCAAAATATTGAGAAAAGTTTATCTCCGTCAAGTTCGCTTGTTGCGAAATTACCATAAAAGTTACTGAAATGAATTTTCGAGTATGCGCCATCAATGTTAAATTGGTCTGATCATTTCCCAATGAGCATATCAACACTCCTCCTCAATTTAATAGTTATAATTGCTCGACGAACTTCACGTGTTTTGATGTTGGCAACGACTTTGTCATGATATCCGCCAGCATTTCGTCTGTTGGACAAACATCGATCTGCTGTGCTGTATTCAAAACTTGCATCGACCAAGACCGCATGGATTGCCTCATTCCATGACTTAGCTGCTTGCTTCAGCCCGTATAGACTTTTCTTCAACCAACAAACCTTATTTTCGCCCCTTTCAAAGCCTGTAAGTTGCTTCATGTAGATTGTTTCCTTTAAATTTCCATTTAGAAATGGTGTTTTGGCATCGATGTGACGAACGATGTAATTGTTTCTGGATGCCAATGCCAACAATACTATGATTTTAATATGTTCCGAAGATTGTAAGAGAATTCAATCCAGTTTCGAACTGATGAGTTTATGATTATGAAAAAATCAATCTTCTCATCAGGCCGCGGCGACTGGACTGATTATACCACAATTTACATTCTATGGTCGTGTTCAGTCGGGCAAAAGTGATAAAAAATATCATGATATTTTTTATTACCTTAACTTCATTTCGTTGTATTTTATGTCATGCCCCACAGAACAACCAAAATGAAAAAAGTGATTTTACATGTAGAGCATCTTTATTTGGGCAATGTCAAAACCAATTCATCGCGATTTTTTATAAAATAATAAACAATACCCTTCCTGAATATTATTAAAAACATCACACCACAATAAAAAGCCAAATATTTTGTTTTCAAATATGTATTTATTTTGACAGCTAAAACCAAAAAAAAACTTTTTTTTTTTTGGTGATAAATGAGTGCGTTTTATGGCAAAACGTGATAAAAAATATCATGATACATTTTATCACTTTTGCCCGACTGAACACTAGGTATATATACAGAATGTGCTGTGCGTTAAGTATTAGCGAATCATAACTAATACAGATAAATTCTCTTACAATTTTTCTTTTCACAATATTCACACAGCTCTATTTCTGTGTACGCTAATTTTTACTTTATTACTTTTTTGTTGAATATTAATTAATTCATGTAATATCTAATATACTACCAGTGGTTAGACCATTTTAATTGTGTTTCGATTAACACGAGAAGTATATTAGTATTTACGAACAGTAATTTAACGAAACCGACTAATAGACAGAATTCTATTTATTTAATTATATGATTTTAATATGTTCCGAAGATTGTAAGAGAATTCAATCCAGTTTCGAACTGATAAGCTTTTGATTATGAAAAAATCAATCTTCTCATCAGGCCGCGGCGACTGGACTGATTATACCACAATTTACATTCTATATGTACAGAATGTGCTGTGCGTTAAGTATTAGCGAATCATAACTAATACAGATGAATTCTCTTACAATTCTTCTTTTTCACAATATTCACACAGCTCTATTTCTGTGTACGCTAATTTTTACTTTATTACTTTTTTGTTGAATATTAATTAATTCATGTAATATCTAATATGCTACCGGTGGTTAGACCATTTTAATTGTGTTTCGATTAACACGAGAAGTATATTAGTATTTACGAACAGTAATTCAACGAAACCGACTAATAGACAGAATTCTATTTATTTAATTATATGATTTTAATATGTTCCGAAGATTGTAAGAGAATTCAATCCAGTTTCGAACTGATAAGCTTATGATTATGAAAAAATCAATCTTCTCATCAGGCCGCGGTGACTGGAATGATTATACCACAATTTACATTCTATATGTACAGAATGTGCTGTGCGTTTAGTATTAGCGAATCATAACTAATACAGATGAATTCTCTTACAATTTTTCTTTTTCACAATATTCACACAGCTCTATTTCTGTGTACGCTAATTTTTACTTTATTACTTTTTTGTTGAATATTAATTAATTCATGTAATATCTAATATGCTACCGGTGGTTAGACCATTTTAATTGTGTTTCGATTAACACGAGAAGTATATTAGTATTTACGAACAGTAATTCAACGAAACCGACTAATAGACAGAATTCTATTTATTTAATTATATGATTTTAATACGAGTATGTTTCGAAGATTGTAAGAGAATTTAATCCAGTTTCGAACTGATAAGCTTATGATTATGAAAAAATCAATCTTCTCATCAGGCCGCGGCGACTGGACTGATTATACCACAATTTACATTCTATATATACAGAATGTGCTGTGCGTTAAGTATTAGCGAATCATAACTAATACAGATGAATTCTCTTACAATTCTTCTTTTTCACAATATTCACACAGCTCTATTTCTGTGTACGCTAATTTTTACTTTATTACTTTTTTGTTGAATATTAATTAATTCATGTAATATCTAATATGCTACCGGTGGTTAGACCATTTTAATTGTGTTTCGATTAACACGAGAAGTATATTAGTATTTACGAACAGTAATTCAACGAAACCGACTAATAGACAGAATTCTATTTATTTAATTATATGATTTTAATACGAGTATGTTTCGAAGATTGTAAGAGAATTTAATCCAGTTTCGAACTGATGAGCTTATGATTATGAAAAAATCAATCTTCTCATCAGGCCGCGGCGACTGGACTGATTATACCACAATTTACATTCTATATATACAGAATGTGCTGTGCGTTAAGTATTAGCGAATCATAACTAATACAGATGAATTCTCTTACAATTTTTCTTTTTCACAATATTCAAGGCTGTCTCATGAAAATTAAAAAGTTGAAAATGTGTGATCTCACGAGCTCAAAACAGTAGTACCAATTCCTTTTTTCTTTTTTTTGTGCTCATTCTCCTTTTTGTCGTTTGCTTTTTTGAATTTCTTTAAATTTTTCTAGTGGATGGTTATGTTATCGGTGTATATTTTTAAGTGTTCTAATTTTATTTTTTGTGTTTTGATTGTGCTATTTGTGGAATTTCTCTTATTATTTTACCATTTTATTAATAAAACTTGTTTCTTTTTTATACGATTTAAAGTAGCAGTTTCGTTTTGTTTTTTTGACATCTGTGTAATTTGTTTTGTTTTTATTTGTATTAAATTTCATTCATTTTTTCGTTTTTTTTTGTGTTGTAACAAAATGGCAGAATTACCACAAGAACTGTCTTTATCAAGAGAACAACAATTGTCTTTATCAGGGCAACAACAACTGTTTTTTTTTAGACAACATCAACTGACCTTGCAGTTGTTGTCTTAAAAAAGACAGTTGTTGTTGTCTGGATAAAGACATTTCTTGTGGTAATTCTGCCATTTTGTTACAATACAAAAAAAAATCGAAAAAATGAATGAAATTTAATATAAATAAAAACAAAACAAATTACACAGATGTCAAAAAATTAAAATATGAAACTGCTTTAAATCGCGGGAAAAATACAAATATCAAAAATTACTTTAAATCGTACGAAAAAGAAACAAGTTTTATTAATAAAATGGTAAAATAATAAGAGAAATTCCACAAATAGCACAATCAAAACACAAAAAATAAAATTAGAACACTTAAAAATTTACACCGAATCCACTAGAAAACTTTTAAGAAATTCAAAAAAGCAAACGACAAAAAGGAGAATGAGCTAAAAAAAAAAAAGGAATTGGTACTACTGCTTTGAGCTCGTGAGATCACACATTTTCAACTTTTTAATTTTCATGAGACAGCCTTCACACAGCTCTATTTCTGTGTACGCTAATTTTTACTTTATTACTTTTTTGTTGAACTTCTGCGAAAAACCTTGAGCCACCAGTCGTGCTTTGAAACGAGTAACACGACCGTCAGCATCTGTTTTCAATTTGAAAACCCATTTGCATCCGACTGCTTCACGACCATCTGGCAATTCGCACAATTGCCACGTGCCATTTTTATGCAATGACTTCATTTCTTCTTCCATTGCGAGCTTCCATTGTTCGCATTCTTTACTTTTTAGCGCCTGTGATAACATCTTCGGTTCGATGATGTCTTGTTCTACCATGTGAATCTCTTCAATTAATCGCTTTTGTGGAACACCTTTATTTGATCGCTGTGAAACGCGCCGTTGCTGTTGTTGTCCCCCAACAGCCAAATTGTCTTCGGACCATTCTTCGTTTTCGTCGATTGCTGCGTTCTCTCCAATTGCTGGTGTCGATTCATCTTCTGGACTTTCGACGTCTTCATTGGATTCGTCTTCTCGGATTTCGACTGATACCGTTGCTGGAATAATTTCTCCTTTGCCATCGACGAATCGAACGTCACGGCTTATGAGAACCTTTTGCTTTACTGGATCAAAACATCTGTATGCTTTCGAGTTTTCATCATAACCAACAAAAACCATTTGCACTGCCGTATTGTCCAATTTTCGTCGCTTTTCTGATGGAATATGAACGAAACATTTAGAACCAAACGTAACGCAATGCTTGCTTCATACCTGGTTTTTTGTTGTTCCATAGCTTGAATGGTGTAGTTTCGATCGTTCTTGATGGTTAACCATTTTGCAAATAATTAGACGTATTCACCGCCTCAGCCCAAAACGTGTTTGGCAAATTAGCATCCACCAACATGCATCGAGCCATTTCAATCAACGTTCGGTTCTTACGTTCAGCAACGCCATTTTGAAAACTTGAGTACGGTGCTGTGTATTGCATCTGAATACCGTTGTCCTGTAAAAATTTCTTTACCGCAGCGCCGGTCTATTCTCATCCTCGATCCGATCGGAGAATAACTGGCTTTCGACCGAACTTGTTGTGAACCATTGCCACGTACTGTTGCAGCTTTTCGAAGACTTCCGACTTTTCCTTTAACAGATATACGACTGTATATTTCGAAAAATCATCGATCATCGTCAACAAGTAGCGTCGTCCACTCGGCGATTCCGTTTGCATTGGCCCACAGACGTCCGTGTGAACCAAATCCAAAACATTCTTTGATTTGCTTATTGACTGTTTTGGAATCGGCGACCGAGTCTGTTACTAAAGATACATGTTAAACCGAAAGTGGTCTGACTGAAAATGTCCGAGATAAATTCAACATTAAAACGGCAACTTGACTGAAAGCAAAGATTATAAACAAGAAGATCTTCTTATTAATAATCTTTGCTTTCAGTCAAGCCGCGCCGTGTACATGTTGAATATATCTCGGACGTTTTCAGTCAGACCACTTTCGGTTTAACATGTATCTTTAGTATGTTTTGCCTTTAAACAAACTTCGCATTTTTCCTTGATGCCGCAATCAACGATTTCGATACCATCAACCATAATGGTTTAACTACAATGATTGTAGTATGATGCTGGTGTAGACCCTACATCTGTAGTTATATGCTTCATCGGTTATGCTAGTACTACACGTCATATAACTACAGATGCAGGGAAACCATCTTTAATCTTAAATAAAGTTACTTGTCATGATAAACACATGTCTCGTTTGTGTATTATAATACTACATGGTGTCAGAAGTGGGATCCGAACCCACGCTCCCAATTGGGACATGTCTCGTTTGTATATTATAATACTACAACCATTTGCTTCGAACACATTTCCCTGATTGCTTCTGGATCACGATGACCAAAAATTCGATACAAATTGTGAATACAATTCGCTTTGTGCTCAAGCCTTTGAACAACTGCGTTGACTTTATTCGGTTGACGTAACACATACAAATCGTTGATTTCGTCTGCGATTGCGATTTGCACGTTTCCCTGGATGATTTCGCACATTTTGTCGTAGAAGATTACCTTAAAACCTTTTGCTGCTAATTTCTTGACCGAAATTAGATTTCCCTTAATTCCTGGCACATACAAAACGTCCGTAAGTGTAGCTGCATTGATTTGCCTATCGCTGTTGACAAATTCGATTTTGCATGCACCTTTTCCTTCGACGTGAACTCTTTCACCGTTTGCAACAGTCAAGCTGCTGCCGGCCGCGCCCAACTCAACAAAGAAACCTTTATTGCCACTCACGTGACTTGTTGCAGCGCTGTCGACCACCCAAGTGTTGATGTCACTGGTCGATGTAGTGAACAAGAATTCGTCGCCATTTTGCTTTAGTGTATTCGCTTTATGTTTTGAACCCTTTTCTGGATTGTTCTTTTTCCACTGTGCATATTTTCTGCAGTCTCGCTTTAGATGACCTTTAGATTTACAAAAATAGCACTCCAAATGGCTGGTAGTCGTCTTTAAAATCGATTCCTTAGTTTCGCCTGAATTTTCGATGCGTCGATGATATTCGGCAATCAACTTGGCTTTGACAAATATCATCGTCAAATCAGATTTGTCCCTTGATTCAAGCGCTGTAATCAATTCATCATAGCTGGTTGGCAAACTGCTCAAAAGCATCACCACTCGCCATGCTTCCATCACCGTCTCACTATGCTCGACCAATTGTTGAAACAAATCGTTCATATCATTTATGTGCGTTTCAACAGTGCCGCCGTCAGCCATCCTTTTCTTGCAAATGCGCCGTATAATTGTAATTCGATTTTCGAGTGTCCTACCTTGGAAATGGTCTCCCAATGCTTTCCAAGCTTCAGCTGTCGTTTTCGCCGATCGAGTGATACTGTGAAGTGGCCGCGATGTGTTCAAAACGATTTTTGCATGAGCCTTTTGATCGGTTTCTTCCCATTCCTTGATTTCAGCCTCTTTTGCACTGATTTCAGCAGCGACCGGTTTTGCTTCCGTCAAAATCGACCAACATTTGATTCCTTTCAAGAAATGCTCCATTTCATACTTCCAGTCGAAGTAATTTTCACCGTTCAATGGATGCACATCGTAGCTTCTTTTTATTTCTGGATTTGCCATTTTTTTTTTTTTTTTTTTTAAACTTTAACTTTATTTGGTTTCTTTATTTTCACCTTTCGGCAAACGATATTTACTGGGCCTATAACCTGTAGAAACTATAGATCTACTTTAACTGCGTAATCTATTTGCCAGCTGTAATTAGTTTAAGTAAAATAAAAGGAAACCGAAATGCTTTAATATAAATGTATAACTGCTTTATTAGCTGTATTACAAAGAAGTGAAAAAACAATATGATTTTTGACGTTTAGATATTAGCATGAGTTGATTCAATGTTAAATTGGTCTGATCATTTCCCAATGAGCATTTCAACAGAGAGTGCCTCGTACAGTTCCGCAAAATTTTAGAGAATGAAAAAAACTTTAAAAATCCTATTTATCTTTATTTGATTTCATATTAAAATCTAACGATATTGAATTCAAAACAATAAATAAAATTGTGACATTTCTAAAAAATAATGATAGTGCTGTCTCCATTGGCTATCTCTGTTTCGCTTTACTTTTTTTATAGCACTTTACAGCACTTTTTTCAAGTCAGTATCATAATGGCTGTATGATACTCACTTTTTTCAAGTGCAATAAAGTGCTGCAAAACTAGTAAAGCGAAACAGAGAAGAGTAGTGTAGACAACACTATATGCAAATATTTTGAAGTTTCGGATAAACAAAATATGTACATAAATAGAATCAAATTTTTTTTTGCGATGAAATAGCCATTTTGAAGAATATTTATTTTTTGGTTCTTAATTGATTTTTTACGTAAGAAATATCAGGCCCGCGCATAATACATTTTGTATTAGCTGCCGCAATTAATTGCAGCGACATAATTTATATGTTAAGTTAATTTATATATTATTTTCCTTTGTACACAAATTTTCTTTGGTAGAAATGTCCGAAAAAAGTATCTAATGTAAAAAAAAAGAATCAAATCCAATTCTTTTTTTGCTATATTTGCTCGATAACTGCTAGAAAAATTGAGCTTCCACTTTTTTTGACGTTTCTATACTTTTTCAAATCTATGGTGTATACACTCACTCTCACAAATATTTTGTATATATATATATTTTTCCTGTCACTCCGTTTGTCTTTTTTAGTCACTGAAAAAGTGGGGAAAAGTGAGAATGATCGCTGTATGATACTCACTTTTTTTCCCACTTTTTCAGTGACTAGTTAAGACAAACGGAGTGAGATAAAAAATATATATACAAAATATTTGTGAGAGTGAGTGTATACACCATAGATTTGGAAAAAATATAGAAACGTCAAAAAAAAAGTGGTAGCTCAACTTTTCTAGCAGTTAATCGAGCAATTATAGCAAAAAAAGAATTGGATTTGATTCTTTTTTTGACATTACATACTTTTTTCTGACATTTTCGAAATATTAGAGAAAATATTTGTATTTTGTATACCAAAGAGAATTTATTTGTTTATTTTTAAAATAAATTTAGTAAACAATTTTTCCATTTTTGTTCGCCATTATTGTTATGATTTTTTTCCCCCTTTTCTAGATTTTTCTTTTGATACTGAAATACAATTTTGGGTTTGCATTGTTAATTGTTTGCCAAAATATTTGAAACGTGCATTTTTTTGTAAATATAAAAATTAACTTAACATATAAATTATTTCGTTTCAATTAATTGCGGCAGCTAATGCAAATTAATTCAATAATATGGTCCAACACAAAAAAAATTTTGATTCTATTTACAAATTTTGTTTATCCGAAACTTCAAAATATTTGCCTATAGTATTGTCTACACTACCCTTCTCTGTTTCGCTTTACTAGTTTTGCAGCACTTTATTGTACTTGAAAAAAAGTGAGTATCATACAGCCATCATACAGCTATAATACCATAACATGTATAATAAAATCAATTTTTATAAACATATTTAAATAGTGAGCAAGTTTTATGTTTTGCTTGTGCCAAACTGTAAGTGATTTTAAACCGAATAAATGTTTCAAACTTAATTTTTGGTGATTTTACATATTTACATAGGTCTCATAAAATATTTAATCCAGTCTATTTCAATGACCCAGATATGGCCGCCAAATTAAATTTGAGCAAGCCAATTGGTTTCATGACACACGGATGGCTTGAAAATGGTTACGCAGTTTGGATGACAGAAATAATATCCGAGGCATGGGCTGCAAATCATGATACAAATCTATGCCGAATGGACTGGAGCATTTATTCAATGGTTGATTATGTTGTTGCTGCAAGGCGTAATGTTAATAAAAAATTTAAGAAAATCCTAATAAAATTTTAAAATAAAAAAAAAATATTTTATTTAAAATGTATGTATGTTAATCTAAACGACGCCGTTGGTAAAACTAGCCAGAGACTGAATAACTATAACATTATATCCCGATTTAGTGACATTAGGTTTGCTTTTTATAATAGAAAAATTATTAAGAAATTAATTTTTAACAACATAGAAAAAACAGATATCCTTTCCAAGTCAGGTGTTTACAAAATTGATTGTAATGATTGTAGTTTCAGTTATATTGGACAGACAGGACGTAATTTTAAAATCAGAGCCAATGAACATTTATCAGGGCTTAAAGAGTCTTCTTTTCATAATCATTTAATCCAACAAAACCATTCCTCATCCATGAATAATTTAGATATTTTGCATCTACAAAATAAAGGTAGGCGTTTAGATACGCTAGAATCGTACGAAATTAGGAAAGCTATATTTTTTAACCAAGATATCTTAAATGAACAAAGAGATTCGATTTTCACCCCTCACTGTTCCTGTGTTGTTTCATAATCGGCCTTCATAAAATAATATTCTCTTTTATTTCTACTCGCACCCCTAAATTGTTTTATAATAGATGTTATGCCTTTTTTTCAATTTGCTTATATTTTTGGTTTGTATTAGTTTATTTTTATGGTTAAAATTTTGGTTATATATATTTTTAAAATTTGTTTTTTTATGATTGTTAATCTTTGTGTGTTTCTTATTACTAGTACTTTTATATTTAAACCACCATTTTTGTAGTAACTGTTAGTTTAACTCCTGGTGATGACCTAGCAAGTCGAAATCGATTGAGAATAAATTATATCTCAAATTTTGCGAAATATTAAACAAGTGTTTTATTTAAAATGTTATTAAATGTGTTTCGTCAAGTGCCGACGGCAATAAGTGTTAAGAACATGAGATCGGTAATGCCAATCATTATGTTTATTTTGGCTTTTTGAATTTTACTCTCACACAGCGTCGTAATTATGGACGTCATATTTTGTTCACAGTAATCTGCGGACACGAACATAAAACGAAAAATTGCAGTAACCGCAGCCAAGGAACAACTGTCTTGATTCCGTCCTGTGCCCGAATTCCGGTTCGATGACAATTGATAATGAGAAATAACTTGATTTTTTATTTCAACTACTGTCGGTTGCATTTTTATTTAGAGTAGGCGAAATAAAAAATAAAGACATTTCTCATTCTCATTTGTCATTGAACCAGAATTCGGGTGCAGGATACTTAAAGATTTCAAAAATATGCTAGGGTATTGAATTATAATATTGGGCAAAAAATTATTGATGAATATTTTGCATATTTTCATTCAACGCCGTTTCACAGTTTTTTAAAATTTTTGCTACAAAACAACGAGAGAGACTGCTTTCTCATGAAAATGAAAAAGTTGAAAATGTGTGATCTCGAGCTCAAAACAGTGTACCAATTTCTTTTTTTGTTTGCTCATTCTATTCTTCTTATAATAAGAAAATATATCTATTCTTCTAATAATAAGAAAAATTCCACAAATTGCACAATCAAAACACAAAAAACAAAATTAGAACACTTAAAAATGTACACCGATAACATATAACCATCCACTAGACACTAGAAAAATTTTAAGAAATGAAGAAATTTCAAAAATTAGCAAATGACAAAAAGGAGCATGAGCAAAAAAAAAAGGAGTTGGTACTACTGTTTTAGCATAGGAACCAAGCGCAAATTTTAGAGAAAAAAACTCGATATAAAATTTTATTTAAAAAAACAGAAAACTGAATGCAACTAAAACTGCTGTAAAATAATTTCATGTATGAAACCAAATTAAAAAGCTCGATATATTAGCGAAAATCTTATTAGTACGTATTGAGGGTACTTATAAAATATTAAAAAATCGTTTATATATTTTTAAACCAAAATAAATTATCCTTTGTATTTTTTCACAAATATACATAAGTTATGCAAGCAATATTTGCATTTCTATTTCTTTGTCAGCTACCAAACAAGACGCTACATAGGTATATAAAATAAGGCCGTGTTCGAAGTTTGTGATAATTATTCCAGCTGTAATAATTATTACATTATTTTGTATGCAACCAAATTATCACAGCCACTAAATGTTGTAAATTTGACACTTCTGTAATAATATTCAAAAACAAAACCGCGCAACAACAATAATTAAGCCGTATTACGTTAATTTATTTCCAAAAAAATTAGTATAAATAAAACTTATTACAAAATATGGAAGAGAAAATTATTACATTCCTGTCAAAATTATTACAAAACCAAAATTATCACAAGCTTCGGACACGTCCAAGGTAAACAAATGTCACACTTTTATTTGTAATTTCATAATAATAAGTCTTACTTATTGGGGAACATACAACCGACAAAAAGACAGCTTGGTACCTTATTGGAGAAAATTAGAATTCCTTTGGACTCTTTATACTTTCGTAGATAAAACAAATTATTGGTGGATCCGCTAGGCGCTAATTTTTCATATAGAGTTTGAGAAAAACAACGTTTCACCGGGACTGGGACTTTCATATACAATTTCTGTTGCATTTCAATGGAAAATTGCACTGCATATCATAAATTAACTTTATTTAAATGATACGTAGAAGCATGTCTGTTTGACTGAATCTGCCGTTATAACCGAAAAAGGGTTAACAAAATTTGGTGCACGTTGGCTAAAGGATGTTTTAAGGGGGACAACCATTTAGAACGCCAAAATTGAGCAGATTTTTAGGATTTTTTTTTTGAAGGGAAATAAATAAATGGATCTTATTGAAATTTTGAGTTTATTATAAATGTTTTAACAAGTATTTTCCATTTTTTCATCATTGAAAAGATTGAAATTGATGGAGATATGGTATATCATGATGAAGCGACATGGTCGCGGAGGCATTTTTTTTACGGTGCCAATTGGAGCGCCGTGAAAAATGATCTGAGATAGAAGGGCAAAAAGACGTGGTCAGTATATTCCTGTGGTCACTTGATATACCTAATCTTTCAATAATAAGTTATGAATTGGAGAAATGGCAAACATAAAATCATAAATTCGATATTTTCGATAATTTTTTTCTTCTTCGTTGATCAAAAAAACTAGTTTATTTTGAGAAATGTATATGTTTAGGTTCACTAAGTGGTCTTATATGTTACGAAAACGTGTGCAAAATTTTAGCCCGACCGGTTCAATAGTCTCTGAACAATATTTGGCACCGAAAAAAACATCACGCTGCTCTTTAGTGTATACCTGCGTTGGGCTCTCGGAGTAGAATGAAAGAGATCACGGGAAATTGGCTCTATTTACAAGAGCTTTGAATTTTGGCCTAAATAATGAAATTTTTCCTATTCTACACATATTAAAATAACTTTTAAAGGAAAAAAAAATCGATTTTTTGAAGGTTCTAAATGGTTGTCCCCGCTTAAACAATCATATTAAATACAATTTATTATATTTATTTTTAATTGCAAAAAAAAAGAAAATCGCGCCAACTAAAGTACTTTTCATACCAGGCGCCTCGGCTTTGAGCTTCGCAAATAAAAATTTTTTATTTCGTTTTTTAACTATGTAAATTAGTTTTATTCGATTGATACCGTTTAATTTTATAGTAATAAATTCAATTTGTTGAAAAATAATTTATTTTTAAGTGATAATTTAAAAAAAAACAAAATTTGTTACAATGAAGTTATCTACAAAGCCAAGGCAATGCGTTCCACACCACACTCGACTGCGAGATTTTAAAGTAGTACAAAGCGAAATGCTTTCTCAACATAACCTACAAATCACATTTTTTGCACAAATATTTCATACTTACCAAAAAATCTAGCTCATATGTACGTTAAAAATTTAGAATATCTCAGTTCTTGCTATAATTCACGTGTAAAATAGACCTAAATAAAATATTTGTTAGCAACCGAATGTTCAAAGCCAACGCCACCGGTATGAAAGGGTCACAACTTTGCATTTGTGGTATCTAAATATTTCGAGGCGAGGCGCCTGGTATGAAAAGTACTTAAAAGTATCCGCGTCTAAAGCATGGTTTCCACGATGGCGAGGCGAAAAAATTAGTCAAATTAAAAAGAGGAAGGAATAAAAAAAATAACATGTTGTATATAATGCGAGCGTATGATTGTGATTGATGGGCCGGATTAAAAGAATACACACACTTACACCATTAAACAACTTTATTTATTTTTAACAATTTTTATTTTTAATAATAATTAAATTTTGTTGTTTAGAGCTCGATGGTTTGTAATGAACTGCCTTTATTAATTATTGTTTACATAATCTGAACTTGATTACAATTGTATGTATATGTGTAATGACTAACGACATACTTTTACCAAAATGTAAAACAAGCTCAATACAATAATTAACAAGGTATTATTTATACATATTTAATTACAGTGAATCACAGAAGTATTCACAACAAACATAAGAGTGAGTGAAACTGCAACAAGTCGTTACTCCGAATTTTTATTTATATATTTTTGACGTTTCGATTATTAAAATTAAATTTTGTTAAAAATGGATACTGTTGAGGAACTAATGGCAATATATGCCGTTATGTTTTCAAGTAGCACTGAGAGTGATTCTGACGATGAAAAATGTATGCCACAACAATTTTGCCAAAACGTCAAAATATTTTGTAAACATAGCAAAATGAATAAAAATTGCACAGTCGTCTGCTGTAAAAAAAAAAAATTAGATTTGAACGTACGTTTTTCTAGCCAACTACAATAAATTTATATCGAGGTTTTTCTTCGCTAAAATTTGCGCTTGGTTCCTATCCAGTTCACACATTCCTAGTGTTCGCTGAACCCAAGTATTTTTACTTAAGACTTTTTTGTCAAAAAACCCTAAGATAAGTCTTAACTTAGTTAAGATTTTTTCTAGGTTTGAGTTATGACTTCTTCTAAAAAGTCGTATGAAACTTGTCGCGAAAAGTTTAACTGGACGAAACTCTATATTATGAAAATGAAGGAATGCGTATGTGTGTAAATGTCAAAAATAAAATGGGCGGGAACATTTTTGTGTATGCATGCATGTGTCAACGTCAGCAAAATTTGGCGGGTAAATTAAACGTTTAAAATGAAACAGAATTAAAAATTCAATCCGGAAATTTATTTATTATATATATATATATTATAAAACTTGTTTATTATGTCCAACATTAATAAAATTACATATTTATATAAACGTTTCGCAGTTTTAAAGCCACAGTTTAAGTTTACTTAGATTGGTTTCTAGCTTAAAATTAAATTTTGATTTATCTGTTAAATCTAATATTAATTATTTATTATTATTATAATTATTGCATTGGTTTCTAGCTTAAAATTAAATTTTGATTTATCTGTTAAATCTAATTTTTAAATTATAATATACACATTAATTTTTTATTAATATTGTTACGTTTTTGCCTTGTCAATCAAGGTTCGTATCACTGGATTGTGAATAATACAAACTCAATTTAATTTATCACCAACGAATTTATTTATTTCACACAAGAATTATTACAACACAGTTTATTAATAAAAATTCACAAAATCACTTTATATAAATTATTCTCAAATTTTTACTGTACACTTATAATTTTTATTTCCACAAAAACACTTTTTAATTCACTTTTAATCTTTATACTATCGCTTACCAAATATTACTAATAATCTTACAAGTTTACTCTATCGCGTTCCAAATACGAATAATCCAATTCGATCTTGTTCGCCTTTTTATATACACAAACCAAGCTTCTCGAAAGTTCACGACTTTTCCAGTTGGAATAGCGTAGAAACATTACGTAACAATTTTTATCATGGAAAATTCCATTTAGTACAGTAAACATTGAGCTATTAGTTTTACTTATTCTATTACACACTAGGTGTCACCGTCACACTACCCCTCACCTAAGCCTGTTCGTCCCGAACAGGACAGAAATTACCTCCTCTGTAGAGAGCCAACCTCTCTAAATGTACCGCCATTGGTTTACCTCCTTGTCCTTTTCTTGTCCTGTAGGATGCCGTCCATATAGGCTGCACTTTTGACGACGAATCCTTCTTCCACTGTAGAACGCGGTTCCGTTTCAGCCGCTTTTCTCCAAATCTTCCGCCGTTGGCTTGTTTGTCATAACGATCCCTCATCCAGCCACCGAACACTAGCACTCCTCTTCGCGCAACTCGGCCCTTTTTATCCAATATCTGTTTAACCTGGTGTTCATTCGTTTCCTCAACAATTGTTTCAGATCTCGATGGCAGCTCCTCGCAATGACTGATTGTTACTCGCCTTACTGTCGTATCCGCACCGTGAAATTTAAGTTTCAGCTCGATGTTATCGCTACTCAATATTCCTCGTCCAAAATCCAACACAAAGCCATTCATCCTCATGAAGTCCGTTCCCAAAATAACCTCGTCCACAATGTCTGCGACCAGAACTTCGTGTGGGAAAAGAGTTTCGCCGATCCTTATTATGCTCACGATCTTTTTCCCTTTAATCATTGCACTCTCCCCATTTGCCATTCTTAATTTTAACCCATCAACCAGCTGCACTGCTTCTGCGATTAAATCTTTCCGAACAATTGTGTGGGTTGCTCCGGTATCCAGCGTAATAATGCACCTCCTCCCATCAACGCCGCCCCCAACTGTGACGCTGCTTCCGCCTCGTGCTTCTCTCGTAACAGGGATGAATGTTTTAGGGCAACCAGACGGTGAAGCCAGCTTCGGTTCCTTCAAACTGACTTCTAACCTTTCCACTTTACCGACTGTTGCCATCCGCTCATTCGATTCCTGCTCTCCCCTTCGTGCTCTTTCCACGGAAGATGGTGATCCGTGCCGCTTTCCTCTTGCTTCCAAACAATCTCGCGAGATGTGGCTAATCCTGTTACATACCCAACATCTTAGCTCGCTGCCCCTAAACCTTTGTCCCGACCGTTCCGTGTTTGCCCGCATAAAATGTGGCGATCTTCTCTCTCCATGTATTACTTTCCGACAGTCCATTGAGATGTGACCCAACTTGTCACATTTCCAACACCTAAGTCTGCCTCTGCCGACTGTCGGTACCATTCGCTCCATGCTGCCGTTCATGTCTGAGTTCATTTGACGCCTAAATAATGATGGTCTGGTGAAGTTCTGCACAGCCTCGATCGTTAAAGCAAACGCAACGGTTTCCGCAAACGTTGATTTAGGTGACAACATTACCGCCCTGCGTGTGTCTGGATCTCGAATGCCGTCAATGAATGCGTTAATTTTTAGTCTTTCCATATAATCGGCCGATGTACTGGTAGGTGCTAGATGTACTAATCGCTCGATTGCCGATGAAAATTCCAGAAGTGATTCTCCTCCCTTTTGGTAGCGGCTTTTCAATTCCATTCGATAGATTTCCCACTTATGATCACTGCCGTACTTCCTATCCAGCGCCTTCATAATTTCGAGATAACTGTTGCGATCTTTTTCCGGAATTGTTTGTAAGGCCTCCGCTGCTTCACCTTTAAGGGCCACTATTAACGCTGCGACAAGATGTTCATCATTCCAACGGTTTTGATTGGCTGCCGTTTCAAATTGAAATTTGAAAATGCCGAAAGATGATGTACCGTCGAAGTTTGGTGGTTTTAACTTAACTGATTGAACGGTCTGTACCACTTGCGTCGTTGTTCCACTTGCCTTGACATCAGTTAGATCTTTCTCGAGACGTTGACATTTTTCCACAACTTGTTAAATCTCCGTTTGCAATTTCTCTTCAACATGTTGAACCTTCGTTTCTAATTTTTCGTCAACCTTTTGAATCTCCATTTGTAGCTTCTCTACTTCGCCGTGTATGTTAGTAGATAATTCGAGAAGTTTCTCGTCCATTCTCTTTTGCCCATCTGCAATTTCCTGGATTGGTTGTTCAATTTTCTCTATTTGTTGTTCCATTTTTAGGTTTGACTGGTTTATAGTCTCCAACTGCCGCTCATTTGACTGCTCAATTTTCACCATTTGTCGTTTCATTTCTTGATTTGACTGCTCTCCTTGTTGCACCATTTGATTTTTAATTTCTCCTAGCTGTCGTTCGTTTTGTTGTTTCATTAGACTCATCTGTCCTGTCATCTGGTTCATAGCAGCTATTAACTGCGACAAATCGAAACTTCCAGAATGTTCTTGTGTCTTTTCGACCAACGGTTGTTTATCTTCTGCTTTCTGCTCTACGGTTGCCCCATCCGTTACTTTCTCTCCAAAAACATGATGTTCCGCGTCCAGCCCTTCGTTCTGCATGGCTTCATGTAGACGCGCTTGTAAAGCTGCTTTAGCACCATCAGTGGCCAAACCCCGTTTCTCGAGTTCCCTCTTTAATTCTGGAACTTTTAATTCGTTGAGAATCATTTTCTTTATTTTTTAATTCACAATCCCACCGCTGTCACCAATTGTTACGTTTTTGCCTTGTCAATCAAGGTTCGTATCACTGGATTGTGAATAATACAAACTCAATTTAATTTATCACCAACGAATTTATTTATTTCACACAAGAATTATTACAACACAGTTTATTAATAAAAATTCACAAAATCACTTTATATAAATTATTCTCAAATTTTTACTGTACACTTATAATTTTTATTTCCACAAAAACACTTTTTAATTCACTTTTAATCTTTATACTATCGCTTACCAAATATTACTAATAATCTTACAAGTTTACTCTATCGCGTTCCAAATACGAATAATCCAATTCGATCTTGTTCGCCTTTTTCCGCCATACACAAACCAAGCTTCTCGAAAGTTCACAACTTTTCCAGTTGGAATAGCGTAGAAACATTACGTAACAATTTTTATCATGGAAAATTCCATTTAGTACAGTAAACATTGAGCTATTAGTTTTACTTATTCTATTACACACTAGGTGTCACCTCATGTTTACTGTACTAAATGGAATTTTCCATGATAAAAATTGTTACGTAATGTTTCTACGCTATTCCAACTGGAAAAGTCGTGAACTTTCGAGAAGCTTGGTTTGTGTATATAAAAAGGCGAACAAGATCGAATTGGATGATTAGTATTTGGAACGCGATAGTGTAAAGTTGTAAGAATAAGTAATATTTGGTAAGCGATAGTATAAAGATTAAAAGGAATTAAAAAGTGATTTAAAAAAGTTTTATAGTGCGATAAATAAAGTAAAAGTGATCAGTAAAATTTAAGAATAATTTATATAAAGTGATTTTGTGAATTTTTATTGATAAACTGAGTTGTAATAAATTTTGTGAAATAAATAAATTCGTTGGTGATAAATTGAATTGAGTTTGGTTTTATTCACAATCCAGTGATACGAACCTTATTTGACAAGGCAAAAACGTAACAATAATTATTGCATTGGTTTCTAGCTTAAAATTAAACTTTGATTTATCTGTAAAATCTAATTTTTATATTGTAATATAAATATTAATTATTTATTATTATTATAATTCTTAATGATGAGATTGATTCAATAAATTTTTCATAGTCTTTATCGGATCGAAACTGAATTGAAAACTCTTAATAATTTCACTTCTTCGTAAAAATAAAATCATTCGGCTATTATCCGAAATAACTTAAAAATATTATGATTATTATTGACTACGGTTAAATATATGAAATCTAATTGATAATGTAAGAATTACAGTAAATTTCAAATTGACTTTGGTTAAATCCCTTAAATCTAATATTCAAAAGATAATATAAATAATAAATATTAAATGGATTGCTTTCTAGCAAATCACAGTGAATTTCTGTTTCGGAATCAAGTTTAAATTTAACATAATTTGACCAAGCAAAAACCTAAACTTATAATCGAGTGATAAAATAAAATAATTCAATTATAATTATTACAAATCTTATGCATACATATGTACATAGACATAAACTTAATTATTTATCTTGTAAATCAGAATAATGTCTATATTATTGATTAAATTTCATTCATATATGTACCAAGTTCTAATCTTAATTATTAAAATAATTCAAAGATTAAATATGATTATATCTTGAGAAAATATTGCTGCAACGATTTCAACAACAACGTCAAGCAACACTACCTACAGTTAGTACAAATTTGGGTGACCGCATGGGAACATGATGATGGAATGAAATCTCGCCCCCCTCACAACCGCCGATGGATAAAATGGTGGAGAGAATATAATAATAGTTGTTACAGCTCTTCAGAAAAGAGTTTGCGGCACCAGGAAAATTTGTGTTGTCATTGTGTGTTCTCTTACAGGTTGGAGCAGTAGATGAGCTTTTTAAATAGATGAACTTTAAATTGTATTGTCTTGTGCTAAATAAATTACTAAAAAATATATTACTAACAAATTTACTAACTATCAACTACTTAGGTGTCTGGAACCGGGTTGAGAGTCTTTGTTGCTAACATTCCTTTCCCATCCCTCGATCTTGTTATATGTAAAAAGGTAGGTGTACGACGGCGGCCTGGCCAGGGGCGGATATCACACTATTAGACTTATGTGGTTATCGATGTGGCGCCTTTCTTTACGGAGTTTTGGGCTTCATGAAGAAATGGTGTGTCGTGTTGTTGTAACATGGATATAGTGGTGTGGTGGTATTCGCATTTATAATACGGGAGACTTGCTTAATGAATCAATCATTCAACCAGCCCTACCAATGTTTCTCAATTAAAATCATTTGTCGGTTTATTGAATTATTTATTATTCAACATTTTTGCCACGGTTAAATGGAAATTGTGCGGTATTGTATAATTTATTGCGTAAAGGAAATCGTTGGGATTGGGATGAAGGATGGTATTATTAGAACACTATGATTCAGATAAGCCGATGGTGATTGTGTGTGATGCAAGTGATGTAGGAATTAGCGGTATTCTATGTCACATAGTCGGAAGTGTTGAGAAACCTGTTTTCTTTGTATCACGAACATTAACAAATACTGAAAGAAAATATCCAATACTTCATGGGGAAGCTTTAGCGGTTGTTTTCGCATTAGAAAATTTTTACAAGTATATATTTGGGCATCACGTGGTAGTGTTTAGTGATCACAAGCCTTTAGAAGTAGTGTTAGATAGAAAAAGGGGTCAATCGGCTGTAATTACAACAAGGCTACAGCGGTATATAGATCGGTTATCAATGTTTGATTACGAAATTAGGTATCGCCCAGGATCAAAAAATTGGAATGCCGATTACCGATAAAAAGTAAAATATCTGAAGAAGATGTTCAAGAAGAAAGTTTGTTCGAATTAAACCACATTGAATGGAGTGAAGTTATTGCAGTGGATATTGAAATGGTGAAGCAGAAAATGGACAGGGATCCTTTCTTGGAAAAGTTAAATATTATATAGTGCATGGTTGGAATCAGTGGGACATTTCAAAGGAGTTCAAAAATTATTATTCAAAGAATGAATTTCTAATGGTCGAAAGAGGTTTGAGCGGTTAGTTATTCCAAAATCTATGTATGAAGTCATATTAAGATTATTACATAGAAATCATTGCGTGATGGTAAAAATGGAAGTGTTGTCAAGGAAATATGTGTTTTGGGAAGATATTGATAGGGATATAGAAGTATACATCAATAGTTGTAGTTCGTGTCAAGCAAATAGAAACAATTAAAGTAACAAGTTATATATGAAATGGCCTGAGGTTACTTGTGTTTTTGAAAGAATTCACATAGATTTTTTCATTTCGAGGGAAAGAATTTTCTAATTATGATAGACGTATTCAGTCGTTGGTTAGAAGTGGTGTATATGGAAAAGACAGATGCGGATAGAGTGGGAAATTCATTGGATGAGATATTTAGGTTTTTCGGTTATCCAACAGAATTAGTAAGTGATAACGGCCCCCCGTTTAATAGTGAATGTTTCATGCAGTTTTGTAAGAAAAGAGGAACTAGGTTAACTCACACTCCGCCGTATCACCCAAGCAGTAACGGACAGACAACTAAAAATACATTGAAAAGATTTGTTTTAGATTCGAAAAGAAACGGATATAATCATGTGTTGACGAATTTAGTCAGACAGTTTTTAAAGAATTACAATAATTTGCCATGTAGAGAGGAAAATTGTATACCCTCTCACAAAGTTTTTAGTTTTAGTCCTAGAACAGATTTAGATCTTCTGAGGGTTGGAGAAGACAAACAAATAAGTAATGAATATCAGCATAACAGAAATAATCAAAACGATAATGTACACATAGTAAGCATTGGGCACAAGACGAGGTTAAGAGGAATAAGGTGTCGCAACCAAAGAAATTAGATGAGTTAAAAAAGGGAGAAATTGTACTTTTGCGTAATTATGGTAGAAATTATGATTATGTTAATTGGAGCAAGGCTAAAATTTTAGAGAGAGAAAGTGTATTGATTTATAAAGTTTTGGTTAACAATGTGGTAAAAAGGGCACATGTTAATCAGTTAAAGAAGTGTATATTAGAGAATTATTTTGATTATAGTGGGGAGTATATATGTGAGGCTGAGGAGGAACATGATCGGAATACAAGAGAAACTTTAGAAGATAATGAGAATAACTCAAATTTTGATAATGTTAATTCGGATGGGAGAAACGCAGAAATCGAAAATGTTCCTGTTATATTTTGTGCAAGATGACCAATAAAACATATAAATATTTATGATTAATAATTATTCTTTATTTTATTTATACTTATTACAAACAAGTCTTTTCACTATGACATCCGGAAGAAGAGAGCGAAAATATTCTCCTTTCATTATATGTTCCCCTAGGTACCATATTATACATTTCAGGTCTCTACGTACCATATATTACATATTCCATACATTACGCACTCGTCTCTTCTAAAGCTTAAAACATTATATAAAACAATAAAAACTATAATTATCATACTAAATTCAACCCTAAACTTATTTAATGACTTCATACTATACATACATATTATATATGTATCTATATTATATATATATATATATATATATATATATATATATATATATACATATATATATATATATATATATATATATATATATATATATATATATATATATATATATATATAATATATATATATAACTAAATATTTCTTAATACTATTTTTGATCTTTTCCATCAACATATCAGTAGCTGTAGGTATGTTTGATGATCTCTTATCATTTCAAAATAATTTAATTTTGTTTTCTTCTTTTATTTTAAACGAATTCAATTAATAAACTTAATCAAATGACGTGTAATCACTAAACCTTACTGGTTTTTTTATAAGCGACTTATCACGTAACCGACAACCCTGACCTACATTTTGCTCTGCATTCTCATTTCTATTTACCGCTTTCACATTCACATTCTCACCACAGCCTTTCTCCCTTACTTCAAAACCACTTGGATTCTCTGTAACAACATCTTCCACTACGCCTTCACATTCATTATACTGACTAACGAGTTGATTCTCTACACAACTCCTACCACTATCAAACAAAACAATATTGAAACTTTGACTACCTTCATTCATCCCAACAACAGTACCTTGATCGTTAACCTTATCCTGTTCATTCAAACTCTGCTCTATTTTTGAGTTGTCATTTAGCCTTCGCCCTATCCCTCTCATCTGATTCACATGCCTCTTCATAATCTTGCTACTTGCTGGTATTTTACATATATATATATATATATATATATATATATATATATATATATATATATATATATATATATATATATATATATATATATATATATATATATATATATATATATATATATATATATATATATATATATCCTTGGTCCTAATCGTTTCTCTACTCTTACCCTTAGCCACTTTTTATTTGATCTATAATTCCTAATTAAAACTTCCTCATTTTCGCTAAACATCCGTGCTCTATCGTCCTTATATCTTTCCGAATCATCCTCCTATCCTCTTTATCTCTTTTAGACTTTGGTAACAATAAATCATATTTTATTTTGGGCTTGTATTTCAATACCAATGAAGCCGGTGCAACTCCTGTCGTACAATGAAGTATGTTTCGATAATCAGCAAGAAAATTGCACAACGTATTTTCCACATTACCCAGATTCTTATCCAACCCAGCAGTATACAAAGCCTTTTTAACCGTCTTTACCGAATTTTCCGCCGCCCCATTCGTAGCAGGAAAATAAGTAGGTGTCAAAGAATGCTTAATGTTGTTTGATTTCATAAAATCAACAAACGTCAATGATACAAATTGTGATCCATTATCACTTACCAGCTGCTCTGGCAATCCAAATCGTGAAAACACACTTGACAAACAACAAATAGTGAATTCTGTCATTGGACTTAACGTATGAAAAACCTCGACCCACTTACTATATGCATATACAATTATTAAATAAAACCTGTTGCACATCGGACCCGCAAAATCAATATGAATCCTTTTCCATGGACCTTCTGGTTTCCTCCACATAATAGTTTTTGCTTTCGGTGGATTTGGTAATACATTTATACAACTCTCACATTCCCTTATCAACTCCTCTACATCTTTGTCTACATTTGGCCACCACACATATGACCGCACTATCGACTTTGTTTTGACAATTCCAAAATGACTTTTATGTATTTGATGTAACAATGGTTGCCTGAGAATCTGTGGAATAACTACACGATGTCACCACATCAAGACTTCTTCTTCAATCCCTAATTCATTTCGCTTTATCATATATGCTGCAAATAGTTTTTTATCTAATTTTGAACAATCGCCGTTCTTCACTGCTTTCATCACTTCTATTACCTCTAAATCTTTTCCCGTTTCCTGCTTAATTACCTCAAAATTAATTGGTAAGACATCATTTGAACACACAAAATTCAAATAACTAATTTCTTCGGAATTAAGTGGCCTATTATCTATTGGAAAACGAGACAACGAATCCGTACAATTTTCCCTAGATTTAACATCTTCAATAGAGTAATCAAATGCTGAAAGATGAAATGCCCATCTTTGTAACCTACTCGTCGACATCTGTGGAATTCCACGATGTTCTCCAAAAAATGCAAGAAGCGGTTTATGGTCCGTTACCAATACAAAATGTCTTCCAATTAAGTATTGAAAAAATTTTTTTGTCCCAAAAATAATAGCGAGTGCTTCCTTTTCAATTGTTCCATAGTTTCTTTCACTATCTGAAAGCGTTCTCGATGCAAATTCAATTGGCCTTTCTATTCCACCCTCAAATCTATGTGATAGTACTACTCCTATTCCCACATTCGATGCATCACAAGTAAATACCAGTTCCTATTGAGGATCGTATTTTACCAACACTTTATCCGACATTATTTCGTCCTTAATCTCACAGAACACTTTATTACATTTTTCACTCCATTCAAAACCTTCTCCTTGTTTCAACAAATTATATATTGGATTCATTTTCGTAGATACATTTTCAATAAACCTACCAAAGTAATTCACCAGTCCACAAAACGACCTAACAGAAAATACGACCTAAAACATAAAATATATTGATTTACAAAAACAATTATTCGAACGCATCAAAATTATGAAACCTAAAATTGAATTTTTTAGCAAATTAGCGAAAATATATTTTTTATCAAGAATATGTCAAAAAACCCAAAATACGGAATAGCAAATTTTTCCAAAAGTCAATACCATCAAAATTGTTATTGTAAATCAATAACAAAAATTTGTATATAAACCAAACAAATTTTGATGTAAAGGGAGTCCAATTCAATTTATAAAACGAAAATCATTGATCAGTAGACAACAAATAAAATAGTAATTCTAAAACCGCCGATATACTTTAGTTCATTCATAAAACTTTAAAATAACCCAATTAATCAGTTAATCAGTAAATCAGTTCAATAAACAATAATCATTATATAGCTATTTAAATTCAGCTCTTTAAATCTAATCTTGTATCCAACCAAATTTCAACCTGCTATAATAAATAAAACTCAACTTCATCAAGAAAAGAGAATTTTCAATCAACAGAGAAAATTAGCCGATCAACTTTAAAATTCGTCATTTCATGTAAGTATAATTAAACTCAACCTACTAACACCCATCAGCAAAGGTTCGAAAGACATTTAGGCTTAATCTACGCACGGCAAAGCGTAGAGGGTGATAAAAAAAGTGCGTACGCACATACTCACCCATAACCTACTTGTCTCTTTGAATATCCGAATAGCAATTACTAATATCGTGCAGAAATCTGCATTCTCATATTTACTAAATCGAATAAGCATTAGTTTCGGTAATAGCCCCCACCCGAGGTAAGCTCGGAACTATTGCATAACTCGATACGAATCACTACGTACCTTCTCTTAAATTAACTCAGACAAACAGACACCACAAGCCTAACTTTTCACGCCGGTCCATGTAATGAAATATATAACCGAAACACAGTATTTTCGTTAGGATTAGGTAAATTATACGAAGTAAAATAAATTCGGCATTGAACAAAACCATGCACCACAATACGATCTAAGTCTAAAAAGGGATTGCCCTAGTCTTGTAAAGGGATTGCCCTAGTTATAGTAAAGAAATAGGCAGTTAATGCTTCGGGATAGTACATTTGATGACGTGTCATATTATGAGTTACATTTCACAGTTATTTTTTTGTATTACAAAACATGTATATAAATAAATAAACAAATTAAAAACCTAAGGGCCTTTTGTTTGTGTTCTTTACAATCTCCTGAAAACCAAGCAGCAAATTTATCGATTTCTCGTTACTTTAATACATTCATTGTAGATTGTTTCAAAAATTCTTTTCTTTTGCATATTACCTGCAAAATATCTTGCAAAAACTTCCACATGTATCCGCGTTAATTCAAATAATTCATCTGTAGGATTTTTTAAATATAATGTTTCGCTTGCATTAAAATATTTTTAAATTTTATTAAATATTCTGACGGCAAAACTAAATTTTCTTCTTTCTTGGTCATAAGCACAAGACAAGTTTCGCATGATGATCGTTTCATGAACTTATGAATAACATAACCGAGAAAATAGCGCAGAGAAGATGATTCAATTTCAAAATTCTCGTCTACGAAATTGTCAACATATGCAATTTCTTCAAATCTTGTTCTGGAAATTGTTCTGTTTCGCTCGAATCTTCAACATTACTTTCTGACTGTACTTCTCGTGCCTTATTTTCTGTCAATTGAATTGCTTCTGGTTCTAAAATAAATGAACAGTTATCGGTTTCATAGTATAGCGACGCAGAATGAAAAATTATTTTACTCGACATAATTTTAGCAATAATAAAATTAAAGTCATTAACTGATGGGTTAAAATTATTACCACCCCGCAAGCGAATCTGCGAAAACAGATTTTCTAATGCATAAGTTTGTAATTTATATGTTAAAACATACGAAATATCCAAATTTTCAAAAAGATGTTTGGTTAATTGTAGAATACCTCCAATAGTTTGAATTAAGGCAATAAATTTGATTTTTACTCAAAATCTTTATGTCTTTTAAATATTGTGTCATTTGTACTAAAATTTCATATGGTTCGTTACCTTGTTCTATTGTGAGAGCAGAATTGGCTTTGTTGGGACAAAAACGATTTTTACTATTTAACGCATCAAACAGATTATTTAACTTTTGAATAAAAATACCCGTGGCAGAAGCGCTCTCTCTCTGCGACCTTTTTAATGTTAAATTTGTTTAAATGTTGAAATGTTTTTATACCGTTGGCACAACTCTGACTTAATACCTGCGTTGCCAAGTTAACTCTCATTCGTTGAAACGTATTAGGATACACATGCTTTGTTGTCAGTTTGGGACAAACTCTTGTGATTGATTGGCAATCCAATCGGTACAACTCTTTTATGACATCCCAAGTAGCTAAACCAATTAGGTGTCATAATGTCATTGTTTAGCAAAGTATTCCAAAGTAATAGATTGGAATAAATGGGGAGTACAATAGAGTGCGAAAATTTGTTTGTTTTCAACCAAAAAGAAAGGATTATCTAACGTTACTCCGAATTCTTTGAATGCGTGGCGATTGTTCGATCCTTGGTCACACACAACTCCCCAAATCGTAATTCCGAGTTCTTTTACTTTAGCTATATTTCTTAGGATTACAGATTTTAATTTATCACCACTTATTGTCCCCTTTGTTGCCACATAGCTAATTACAAACTTATCGGAATTGATCAGGCCTCGAGACATAAAACCGCATATATGAGTTGCCGCAAGTAGTTCTCTGTTTCCATCACCAAAGTTTGCAAAGCCCACTATTTCATCCAGAACACCGTTATATTTCAAGTCTGTTCTTATTTTAATTTCATCAAACAATAAAATATGGTTCTTTTCGATGTCGGGCATGTGTTCAGTTACCTTCAATTTAATTTGATCTAATAAATTTAAATTGAAGCCAGGTTGTAAGTGATTAAGAATATTCCAATTACTAATAGATCGGACAGAAGGTAATTGCAACTTCAAGGTGTTCCTCAAAAATTGATGTGTAGTATGCGATCGAAATTCTATTGTTTGGGCTAAGATTCTTTGATTTGTAGAATATTTTTTATTTTTACTTCGCTTTTCTAGAAGCATTTTACATAACTCTTTTGTGTGATCATTAACGTTATCTGAGTCGTTTATGTGTTCCGATATAGTTTTTCGTTTTAATTTCCTATATTTACTAACGATTTTATTTCTCATTTTATTTTTTAAATTTAAAAGGCGAACTTTATTTTTCAACAGAATGGTTTTTGTTTCTAAAGTCTTGCATTTTTCTTTTAATTTTGTGTTTAGTCTTCTATAGCATTGAGTAATTTTTTCGTTGTTAAGATAGTTCTTACAATCTGTATCTTTCGGATCATCGAATATTATTCTATTTGAATTTCCAGAAAATTCATCGGTGGAAATATTTTGAAGAGCAAGCCATTTTCCTTTAGCTGCATTATAAGTTCTTACATTGCTTGGGCGTTTACTAACGTCAACCGTAGACGAGTCTGAAGTAGGGAAATAAGAGGAAGTGATCGTCTCAGGAAACACATTTAATTTTGAGTTTGAAATGGTCGGTGTTGTATTTTTATTTTGCCCCGACCCTGTGTTTTATTTCCTCGAGGACTCTTTAAAGATTCTCTAAGAAATTGTACTCGGGGAAAAAGTAGCAACAATCCAGGGACACTTGAATAAAATTTTCGAGTTCATTATGTGGATGTACTTGAGCTACTTCCTCGAGTACATTATATGGATTTGCTCAAACCGCTTCCTCGAGTACATAATATGGTGGCTCGAGCCACTTCCTTGAGTATATTATATTGTTGTACTCGAGCTATTTCCTCAAGTACTTTATATGGTTGTACACGAGCCAGTTCCTCGAATACATTATATGGTTGTACTCGAGCCACTTCCTCGAGTACATTATATGGTTGTGCTCAAGTCTCTTCTTCGAGTACATTATATGGTTGTACACGAGCCACTTCCTCGAATACATTATATGGTTGTACTCGAGCCACTTCATCGAGTACATTATATGGTTGTGCTCAAGTCACTTCTTCGAGTACATTATATGGTTGTACACGAGCCACTTCCTCGAATACAATATATGGTTGTACTCGAGCCACTTCCTCGAGTACATTATATGGTTGTGCTCAAGTCACTTCTTCGAGTACATTATATGGTTGTACACGAGCCACTTCCTCGAATACATTATATGGTTGTACTCAAGCCATTTATTAGGCTTTATTATATGGAAATTAATTATTTTTTTGAAATTACAGTTTAATTAAAATTATATACATATATTATATTTTATTTCAAACATTTAATTCATTTCAGTTCAAATACATATGTATATACATAGTTTGATTATCAAAATATTAACTTATAAATACATAATTTTTGAGTTAATATTATGTAGTTGTTTTTTCTTTGTCGCGTAATTTTCTTTTGTTGTGTCTCTCACGTGCCGCAGTTAATTGTTTTCTGATCTCTGTCTGGTAGATTGTTTTTTTTTATAAAAATCTTTCCATGCGTCTATAAAAAATGAAATAACATGTAATAAAATAATTCAGTTTTACACTCGAAATAAATATTAAAAGTTACCAAAGAATAAATCATTTGTGTTTATGAGATCTCGAAAAGCCTTTCTACCCATTTGCCCTGTCCAATTATATTTCCTCAATTCAATGTCGGTTATTACTTTAGATAAACCGTAAGAAATTGGTTGATGACTTTTAGTGGGGCAAAATGAACTAATTTTCATTATCTGTAACATAAAACATTTTTGGTCACAAGAAATTTAATCATGAGCATATTTAATTATAACTTACCATGTAATTTTTAAAGCCTTCATCTCCAGCCGCTAGTCTTTTTTCAAATTCCTCCAAATTATCAATTGGTTTAAATTTGCCATATTTTTTAGCACCCGATTTGATATCAACTAGTATATCTATTTTTTTTCGATGGCTTTAAGTGTTGGAACAATTTCTGAGTCAATAATTTTTAGATGGCTCAGAAGTATTTCTATACATCCTTTACTCTCGTCTGAATGTGTAGGTGCATTTGTTGGTGTTGCATATGTTGTTTCATTTATAAAAGTTTCGGCAACATTATCAGCATTCTTTTCTTGCTGATTTATTGATGTTGAAACTATGTTTGTTGATGTAGAAGAAAACAAAGGCACAGTTTTATTGGTTATTCGGCCTCGAGGATATTGATTTATTTCACCTGAATACGTAGGGTTTGTTGATGATGCACATGCTTTTGCATATATAAAAGTTTCCCCATCATTATCAACATTCTTTAATTGATGATTTGCTTTTAAACGCATAGCTTGATTTATTGATGCTGAAACTGTTGTTGTTGCAGATAATTTTGTATTTGTAGCTGACATAGTTTTATTTGCTTCTCGATCTTGATTTCTTTCACTTGAATGTGTGGGTTGTGTCACTGATATTCCACATAATTTTTTTGTTTTAACTGAGTTAGTATTATTTGCTACTCGGTTTGTTGTTTCTAGAATTTGTGTTTTTGAATGACGAGATTTGGTCGTCGTATCACCGATTGGTGCTTTCGAGATACAAGGAAGCTTTTGACCGTTTTGGCTTTTAGAACTAAATACATTTTTGGAGTTTGATATTTTTGATTTTGACACAGTATTTTTGAACTGTGGTTCCAATATAATTCCTTGAAGGTCTTGGGTACCAATAGGTGTAAGACTCCGATTTGGCAATACATTTCTAGGAATTCGTGATTGTTGATTGCCAAAAATTAATGGACTATGTGACGTTGATGCTGGAATAAATTTGAAATAAACAAAAAAATATTAAGTTAAATTTACATTTAACTGAAATTGATAAGTTTATGTACTTACGTAGGCTATTAATGCGTAATGGATCATTTTCTTGTTTTGGTTTTAGCAACATCCGATCGATTTCCGTACACTGAGTTTCAGAGTCAGTAATATTAATCATCTCTATGGTAATCTCTTCAATCTCACAGTCGTCCTCATCCTGATACTCCATAAATAGTTGGTCAATCGAATCCATATTGGCTTATAAATAGTAAGTACCTATGTATAAGCAAATTTTTATGGAATTGATCAAATAATAACAAACTCAAAAGGTTGTTGGCCGACGAGTATAAAAAGCATTAATTTACTATGAATACGAGTACATTAATATATTTATTAAATATGTGTTTAGATTTGGTGTAAAAATGGTATAAGGGCCCAAGTATTGTCATAGGGCAATATTATTAGTTTAGTGCATTCTGATTCAAAGGGAAATATTTCCAAATTATTTTCGTCTAATCCATCAGTAATTACGATTTGTAAAATATCTTCCGAATTAAAAGGAGTTTCAAATAAACAACGACAGTTTAAAAATCGGTGTGCCCGGATGAATAATTCTCCATTTTCATTTTTAAAACTATTAATTATCCTTACTCTAGTTTTTCTTTAAGAAGTCGACACGCATTGGAAAAATGTTTATAATCAGCGCGTGGAGGCTGTAACTTTATTTTGGAGTTGCTTAATGTCCAAAAATTTATTTGTGTACTATACACTTGGGCTAATATATTTGAAGGTGAACGAATGCCTTTTCCTAGTTTGTTGTACGAATTTTCAAAAATATAAGCACTGAATTTATTTAAATCACCAACTTCGAGAACACAACTGGCCAAATGCAATAAATTATGGACGTTATAATTAACGAATTTATTCCCATAAATCTGTGCAAACTTGATGACATAGGTTTGTAGTAATAGGTTCGCATACTCCGCATTAATAACTGCAGTATCGGAATGAGATAAGAGTCGAATGGCCGAAAATAATAATAAAAAATTTTCATATTCGTCCCGACTTATTACATTTTTTAAAAGTATTGGCCCGTAGTAGCAAACAAACATATGACATTCCGTTGCCTTAAATTTAGGCAAGTCTTTTAGACTACGTGGCTTCCGGGAAAATTCTTCTGGAAAATAATTAGCGTATTCCTTAATCTTCATGTCCATCTCTTCAAATTTATGTTTATATTTTTTCACAAGCAACGCAAGCAGCTTTTTCGCATGACCCAAATCGACTAAATGCATAGGGTCAATGGCACCTAATGCTATTAAATCCCACCCACCTTTTTCTAAAACGCTGAGTTTCATTCTGTACTTTTCAGAATGATGTTCCACGTCGGTTCGGTTTCTAAAATCATCAAATGTTCTCAGTTTGCCAGGAGTGACGCTGTATACTATACGATTTTCCAGTGAATAGCCAACCTGATCACATTTGGTGCAACCATTCTTTGAAGTATGTGACCTCGTACACGTTAAAAAACTCTTGGCAGGTGCATCGCAACAGAACAATCGAATGCCGAATGTCTTTTTAATCCGTTGTGGCGACACCAGAACACCTTCATTTTCAAGTTTTTGACATTCTGTGACAAAATCCGTGAAAAATAGTTCATGTGAAGGCGGATGTCCAGTCCCAGAATAAGCAGCAATAACAAATGGTGGTATATCTGGTAAACTTCTTATCGCTCCCGAAATAGGCCAAATTGTCCTTCTACTAGAGTTTTTAAATGGCTTGAAACCAGCAATGCTGATGTCCAGCCATACCTTATCAATAATATTAAGGGCAGCAGTTTTACACCTCAATAAATTATTTTCGATTCCAATATAAATATAATCACCATCTTCGATAGTTTTCCTAATACACTTATCATCAACAATTACTCGAAACAACCCGTTTTTTGATTTTGGAACTTTTAAACCTTTGTTCCTTAAAGCTTTTAAAATGTCTGCTATAGCTCTAACAGTTATTTGATGTTCTATGAAAATATTTTTCAATACCTCGCAAAATTCAATGTCTATGTCAAATGCCAAAAAGTGATCTTCACATAACTCTTCATCATCTGATTGCGAGCCGGACATCTCTTCTTCACAATGTAATGCGCCATTATCATATTCATCAAGATTAATCAATTCATCTAACGTAGTATGCAACTGAATTGCTTCAGCATCTACCGCGATTATTGATTCATCGGCTTTCGGATGAAATTCTTCAGATTCGATAGGCAATGGATTTTTAATTGTATTATGTTCGGTTGTAAGAGAATTATCTATATTATCAATAATTGTTTTTTCTTTTTGTTTTTGTAACAGTTGCCTCATGCGAGTTCTTGATACATCCCAAACGTGAGGAGAAAATTTGATTTTTTTCATATCTACAGTAAATATATCTACTAAACATATATACAGTAGATATTTGGTAAATGTGTTTTATACAAAACCTATTATAATGTTTCACTTACACAATATATAAAAATTTTAAATAAACACTTTAAAACTTTTAACAATAACCTTAAATTTAAATAAATGTAAATTTTTACCCTGATAATTGACACTTCACGTGCTAAATTAATTTTACAACAATTGTTGTTACATAAACACCGTATACTATAGTGGTTCCCCAGTATATAGCGAAATATACAACTATACAAATTTCAAGCAGAACTGCTTGAAATTCATAATTATAGTAGAATGTTTCGTTTCGAGCAGTTTCTAGTACAATTTATATTTTTACCCAAGTATTTTTATATCCGAAAGTTTTTGTATTTTTCTGACATTTCGCTGATTTCATCTCCGATTCTTTTCCGAATTAATGTCCGACTTATTATAAGATTTCCTATGAAAGTTGGCCAAAAAACTCGGAAAATGATGGCAAAAAAAGTTAGGTTATGGTACGACAAATTTGTGAGCGGGGCTTATAATATAAATTTTGGCGCCAAAATTTCACTTTTGAATTTAAATCTAGCTTTAATTAAAAATATATTTTTTTTAAGAATCCTTTTTATTTTTATTACATGTATAAATTACAATATTACATTTATTATAATATATAAATTTTAACTCCACCTGAGTAAATACATTTTTCTATCTTCATTTACTGCGTGCATCGCATGTTCAACTTCCTGAGGTGTTTCACGTTGGAGAGCTGCAGTAATTTTAAACTTAGTCCTTTTGTTTGAATAGTCAATAATTTCGGTTGAATCTTCTAATTTCTGTAAAGAAACAAAGCGTTACAATATTATATTGTATTCAAGGTACAAGACCTAGTAAAACAAAAAAACCAACCTCTGTCCCACACAGCAACAATTTTGATTCAATTAAACTTTGAATATGCTTTTGTAACATTTCATTATTTAACTGTAGCGTTTCTTGTATATCCTTACGTCATCACATCACATGTCTCAAACAACAATAGGACAGCCATTTGAAAAGTTTGCATCGTAATGAAACAGGGTTTCTTGAGGTATGAGACTTTTAGTTCATCATGACAAAAACGGTAAGTTTTCGTCCACAAAAATTTATATGATATGAGGTATCGGAAATGTAATTGGTATCGTTGTCGAACCAAGTAGTGGCCAGGCGTCTGCTTGTAACACTCACTTTTATTGATAAATTTATTCCTATTTCATAATTATTATCTTTTACACACTATCAGTTTCAGTCGATTTCGATTTTTTTAATAAACAAACACATGAACTATTTACGTATAACGCAATCGTAATGGCGTCTACAGAAAACAAAAATACATTTGTACTTCAACGCTACATGTGTTGAAAGTTGGAAACCAAATTTCATCATTTTCCAATTTTTTCGTCTGAAAACCGGACAAAAATTGATAACCAATTGAAGTTTTCAGTTTTGTTATACTTGGGTAGTGGTGACATTAGTACTTCATTTTTTCACAGGGGAGTAGACTTTTAAAATGTTAGTAACATTGGTAGCAATTTCTAAATTTTTATTTTTTAGCAAAAGTGAAGGAAAAGCCAATTTTGATAATTTTCTCTTTAGTAAAATTTTTTTTCTCAAAATGCAAATCACAAAGATACATTTTCTTATTTGGTAATCTCTTAATCACTGTGTTCCATTGGAAACAATTTGCTACTGCCAAGTACTTGTGAGTAGATGTTCAATGGAACGCAAATTTTTGTGACAGTAGTAAAACATAACGTCAATTTAAATAAAACTACTAGATTTTAATAAAAAATACGTTGATCTATTAATAATAATAAGTAATAAAACATTAAACAACAAAATAATTAAAATATTTTTACGATTTAAGAATTGCGCGTTGTATCACAAACATAAACAACAATTTTTTGTTTTTAACCCTAATCGAACCAACATATTTTGTTATGCCAGTAAATTCAAATCCTAATCAAATAATTTACGAAAATTTTTGCAGAGAATGTCAAGTACGTTGTATGGAAATGTTTCAAAATAAAATACATACAAGTTTATAACTAAATTAACATTATTTTTTAAATCGATGCATTTATCAAACGAGCCAAAAAGGCACACCTTGGTTGGATTAGGGTTAAAAAATGACGTTTCACACAACCAAAATTGGTATAGAGCCATCTATTAGAATTTTTTAAACTAAAATCCCTCTTTCGTTAATTATATGCGTAACTACTTCTAACAACTACACCATCACTTGAGCTTGAGTAGTTGCGAGTAGATACAAGTACTTGTGAGTAGTTTGCTAACGCCAATGGAACACACTTAATATTTATTTTACATATATCGACCCATAATTTGAACCTTGCGATATTTTTGTCGGGAAATGCAAATAATCTACACCCCCTTTCAATCCGTTTACTTCTTCCGCAAATATAGCATTTACCACCAAAAATAAATTGTGCTTCAGACATATTAGCGAAAATTTGTAATGCTCAATACCAACCAAATTTATATTTTATCCAACAAAAACGAAAACCTCAAAGTAAAATGATGAAATAAACTAAATAATTTCCTGGTTTTAATTTACATAAATATTTATATACGAATATGTGTGTATACTATATAAATGTACATATACGCAGATTGCTCTTGAATTTATTTGAAATAATTTATATTAATAATTGTAATTTATTTGAATAATTCTTCTATGAACAGTCTATTACCATGTTTCCATGTACCGAGTTTAAACAGGTTTAGGTTTCGTTGAGTTGAGAATATGGCGGCACTAACCCGTACCGTTTCCATGAACAGAGTTAGGATTTAGAGTTAAAGAAAAATATTTCGATAGAATAAAAAAATAAAATTGCTTATTGAATAAAAACCAAACTTTTATTTCGCTTTGATATATCGTCATAATGTTGATAACGACATTTTTGTGTATTTTTTTAATTATTTAGGAGAAATATATTTAGTAATATGCGATGCGCCATTTATAATTTAAAAAAATGTTTGACAGATAGAATCAAACTCAAACAAACAAGATTCGTCGAGTTTATTTGGATTTAACGAAACTCTACCCTAATAAGCGTTTCCATGCACATAAACCGAGTTGAACCTAGGTTAAATCTATCATGGAAACATGATATATGTCTCAATAAATGGTTAAATAGACATTGAATACGTTTATGCTCAGAGTCGAGTCATCTTTTAGTTAACTTTGGATCATCTTGTAGTTATCTGTTTTAGCGTTTATACTGCACAGTCAAATCGTAGTCGAGTTGAAACTAGGTTGAAACCGAGTCAGAAACGTTAAAAAAAATCATTTACTATCGTATGTTTATATGTTTTTCTTGTATTATTTTCTGAATTTTATAAAAATAAAATAACAAAGTTTTATTACCACACAAAAATCGAAGATTCGCACACGAATTAAGAAATCAAAATGGTGTCTTTTTATTACTATTTTTTTGTTGTTTTTATTTTTCGACTCAACTCCGTTTATAGTGAAGGTTTTTAGAGTTAACTCGACTCAACCCTAGAAATTTTTTAGGTCGAGTCGAGTTAACTACAAGATGACTCGACTCCGTTTATAGTAAAAGTTAACCTAGGTTCAAACCAGGTTGAACCCTAAGCATAAACGTACTCATTTATCATTTATTTCGGAATAGACACCTATTTCAAAAAAGTAAGGACGTATTCGAAGTTTGTAATAATTTTTTTATTGTAATAATTTTGACAGGAGTGAAATAATTTTCTCTTCCATGTTTTGTAATAAGTTTTATTTGTACTATTTTTTTTAGAAATAAATTAACGTAATACGGCTTAATTATTGTTATTGCGCGCTTTTGTTTATGAATATTATTACATAATTGTCAAATTTACAAACCGCAGTGGCTGTGATAATTTGGTTGCATACAAAATAATGTCATAATTACAGCTGGAATAATTATCACAAACTTCCAACACGTCCTAAGTTGTAATTTTGCTATTTAGCAATATAAATTTAAAAAATAAAATAATTAGTTTTCAATAATGTAATATTTAAAATAAATGTAATATTATTATATATAACATTCATATGAACGTAATAGCTTCATAATATAAACTTTCCTCGTCAATAAATTTGTATTTCTAAGGACGTGTTCGAAGTTTGTAATAATTTTGTTTTTGTAATAATTTTGACAGGAGTGAAATAATTTTCTCTTCTATATTTTGTAATAAGTTTTATTTGTACTATTTTTTTAGAAATAAATTAACGTAATACAGCTTAATTATTGTTATTGCGCGCTTTTGTTTATTAATATTATTACAGAAGTGTCAAATTTACAACATGTAGTGGCTGTGATAATTTGGTTGCATACAAAATAATGTCATAATTATTACAGCTGGAATAATTATCACAAACTTCGAACACGTCCTAAACTGATTTTGAAAAGTGCATTTATTTACGTATGCCCGAATTTTATTTTATTATCACAAGAAACCATATTTTGTATAATAAATACATATGTACGTATGTATATGATTATGGTAGATATATGTATATACATATACAATAATAAATATATGGTTATTTCTGTCTATCTGTTCGTTTAAAATCTAATTGCGAGAAAGAAACGATAATAATGTAAAAGCAAAACAAAAAAATATATGACAGTGTGAAACAGCAAAATCAAAACTAACAAAAATGTTTATGCGTTACAGGTACAGACATTTTTGTTGCTTTTGGAAACACAAAAATCAAAACCAACAAAAATGTTTATACATTTTTGTTGGTTTTGACAAAAACAATAAAATGTATGATGGTGTTAGGCTATTACCCGTCATCATATCAAACCGATCGATTGATTGCGCTATTTACCGCCAGTGTTTTTTGCTACTGAATTTTATTTAAATTTAAATTATTTTTCGATAGATGTTGTTGTATGTATTTTGTATCTAATCTTGAAAATGACGATGTAAATATTTTATATTTTCGTTTGCTGATCTTCTTGTTAATAATCTTTGCTAATACTTACAGTTGCACTAACAAAAATATTTTCCGCCTTTTAAAACTATAAGTGAAAATACGACTTTGAGAATACAATTTGTTACAACCAAGAAAACTAATACCCCTATTATGGTTCTCACCTCACCGAGAAATACTATGCAAATGTGACTAGATTTGTATGAAATTTTTCGGTGAGGTCAGAACCATAATAAGGCTATATAAGTCAAGTTATCGTATTAATAACGGGAACAAAAATTACAAAATGACATCGTATTATTGGAAAGTGAAACAGCATCCGCAGGAGGACCCAATTTTAAAAATGAGTTAAAATGGTAGGTTCTACTTTCTCTGAACTATATGAAAATGGAATCATGCAATAACACGATAAGTAGTACTTAACGTTTTTTGCACGCGCAGTGCGATATATATATATATATATGTATATATATATATATATATATATATATATATATATATATATATATATATATATATAAATGGTACCCCCTAGATATATGAGGTTATGCTAAAAACTTAAACAGAAAAAATATTGGGTCAATCGAAGATGGTTTAGAGGTCGCGACTTGAGCGCGAAGTTCGATAAAAACGGTATTTTTTTTAATATTTCACTTTCAAACGCACAGAAAAATGATTTAGAATTTCTCAGCCTAAATCGGTATAGTGGTGAATAGAGGAGATAATTACCTTTACAAAACATCAAAGATATCAAAAATCGGTTCACAAATAGCGACTTTATGGCCAAATTTCAGAATACAAAAACTAGACAAATTATTACTATTTTTTTTTTTTTATTATAAACGCATAATGTTTCTTCTATACAATGATATTATGATTTAATTTTTATAATGAAAATAATCAATATAGGATGATCTTCTACCCATTAAGGAGGTTTTGGTATGGCTTGGAAACTTCTGTGTGTAGTCCTTTACGACTTGTAGTAAATACTGCATTTCATCTTCAGTTTTTGTTAATTTCTTATTATAATCTTGTATTAACTTAACACCACGTTCTGCAATATCATTTACGATTTTTATTTGACTAATAATCTTCATTCCGTTCTTGAAATTATCATCCTGAGGCCACATATCCGGATCTTTGTTTAAGAAATCTGTGGACATCTTGAACCGTTTTAAAAAATCTGCCAGTTGTTTCGTAATGAATGTTTCCACATCATCAATTTTCAACTCGGCGCGCTTACTAGATTCGGCCTCTACATCCCTCATCATATTCAACTGTTTCACCATTCTTCTTTTCTCTGCACTAGAGACGTTTTCAGCGGAAAAAGAGAATGCGATGCTTTCATCGGACAAATATCACAAATGACCACACATTTTATTTAGTACAGCCATCGCCAACTTTTCATCATGTGTTTTGTAGAAATAAATATCTCGTAAATAGTTCAAATCCAGTGTAACAGCGCACGTGTACGCTATCACAACAATTTTTTTTTTCAATTCAAATATTCTCACACCTTTTTGCTGTTATGCAAAAAGAAAATATTGTAATCCGGTAGCTCGTATTAAATTTTTGTAATTTCATTTTTTTTTTTGTTGTACAATCATTAAGTACAATAGTTAAATTGGATATTCTGTTTCCGTTCTAAAAAAAAAAAAAAAAAAAATAACAATTGTTTTGAAAAGAAAAGAAAAATCGTTGTGAACTGCTAATTTTTTTTTTTTGTCAGTCTGAAAGTGAATTTTTAAGTGTAGAGCCGAGCTGGTTCTTTAGCATTTAAGTTAAGTTTAGTTAAGTTTTAGTTAAGTTTTTTTTTTTTTCTGAGTATTTATTGTTCAAAATGTTTTTTTTTGTTGTTGTGTTATATTTGAATTAATGCAATATAATTTTGAAATTGTCAGTGCTATACTACAAAAAAAAAAAAAATTTAAAATTTATGAATTAAGAAATTGTGTTTTTGTTAATTTTTTTTCTCTTTTATAAAATTATCTTAAATAAAAATTGATTAAAAAAATAAAAACAGGAGGATAATTGTTTTGTTTTAAACCGTCGTCGTGTGAAGTTGTGTTGTTGTTAATTTTTTTTTTGTTATTTTGGATATAAAATTATTAAAGTGGATATAAATGTTAACAGCAGCATGCAAAAAAGTGAATTTCTATATTTGCTGTGTCTACAAAAAAAAATAAAATTTATAAAAATATGATTGATTGAAAGTGAATTGTTTTGTAATTATACACGTATGTTGTTTAATTGATATGATATAAAAAAAAAAAAGTTTTTTTTAAAGTGAAATTGATAGTTGGTATTGTGAATAAAAAGTTTTTGAAAAAAATCTTAAGTGTTTTGTCTATAAATTTTTGGATGAATAAATAAATCTTAAACACAAGAGTACCAATTTTACATATAAGTACATAAGATACAACATTATTCGGAGACACAACAACAATATAAGAATAAAACTAATATAATTATCTAGATAACAGAAAGTTTTGGATAAGACAACAAAACATTTTTTTGTATATAAAGATACTTCTTTGGATATATGCATGCATACATTATAATTACACTCTAAAAAATTAGAGTAAATTTAAACGTAAATTCAACATAGTTTGCTTCAATTATTTAAGTATTTTCTTTTGAATAAATGTAGTAATGATTCTTTTTTATTAATATTTAACATTTTATTGAATTTTAATCATTTTTTGCTAATAAATAACTTGAAAAATGTTTAAAATTGAACAAATATTGAAAATCCAAATAAGGTTCAAGAAGATTAAACATAGGTTGTTGAAAATTACTTCGTTATGATTAATTTTCAACAACATTAGTTTAAAATTACTATCTTATAGTAATTTTCAACAAAAAATCCAGACAAAAAATTGAAAATCCAGACTAAACTGAATATTTAACAGTTATAAAAATTATTTTATCAAAAATTCAACAGTTTCTTCATATGTTCGTCCGTAGTAGTTCTGTTTGGATCAAACTGTGGTTAATTAAACTCAAGTGAAAAGTACTCGTATTAAGGGACATCATTATTTAATAACTATAAAGAGTGTAAGTATTTTTGTTGAATATTATGATTGTTTAATTAATAAAATCCATTGAAAGTGTTGTATATTAAAGTTTTATACATTTTAAAAATATTTATAGTTGGGCGCCACATTGGAGGATATTATTCAGTCAATTCCGACAGCTGGTCCTTGGATTGCAATAACCGGTAACCTATTTTATATTATTTATACAACCTTATATCTAATTTGTTTTTATTTTTTAGATTCAAGTTTAGATTCTCAAACGGCCTACATTTTCATTGAAAATACAGAAATAAGCTGTACCAACAAATTTAGCTTATTTGAGTTGATTATAGAAGTCCTTTACTATTATTTTATTTTCAATATTCAATATCCAAAGTCTGTATCGCAAACAATGGATTTTTTAGTACGATATCTTCTTAAATATTACCCACCAAAAGCCCGCGGACCTAAAAAGACTCTATACAATATGTCCAAAATATTTAATTTAGTTCGCAAACTAGATGAACTTTCAGATAAAGAAAAATCAAATATTTCATCTGGCGATAAATAAGAAAAATATTTTTATTTTTTATAAAACATACATGCGATTTTATATTTTTTAGTATACATATATTAATTTTGTATTAAAACAAAGGAACTGATTTCCAAATGAATTATTTAAATAAATTTATTATTTTAAAAACATTAAATAATCAACTTTGTGCCTTTTATTATGTTCTTGAAGATTGCTCGTTTTCTCACGGGAGGCGCTTATGGCGTAGTTGAAAATTAACTTTTGTTGTTTAAATTTAAGCTATAGAATAAAATTGAATACATAAAATTAAACATTTTCTTAAGGAAAATTAAGCAAATGGTTACTTAAATGTCAACTTTTTTATAAATCAAATTAAACAAATTGTTGAAAGTTACCCTAAATGTAAACAAAAATTGTTAAAAATTAATATTTAGTACATATAAATATTAAACAATCTATTACAAATCTCTGTTGAAAATCTTATTAATGTTGTTTATATTTTAACAAGAGTATTGATTAATATTCAACAGGTTTAAAATTACTACAATTATTGTAGGTAACCTGTTACATTCAATTATTGAAGTAAAATTAAACAAAAATTTTTTAGAGTGTACGGATTAGAAAAAATTACTTTGTAGTTCCATAAGCAAGCAAAAACCACCACACCGCGCATGGAAATCATAATCAAACCAATCAACTGATCAACAGGCTGCAACACCAGATAGTTAAGTGTTATATTTTTTTTTTTTAAGATTATATTATTTAGAATGAGGCGTTAATCGTCAAACTGAGGATGAATTAGGGCCAGGTAAGTGTCCGAATAGGTAGGTAGGTATTCAGAATCATCCTTTCACGCGGTTAAACCTGATTCACGGATACTCTTAAATCCCCACGCCCATAACCCTGATGCTTAGCCGGCAACAACCGCCAAAGAGTCCCTGCGTGAATCCAATTTTCTGATTAACACGATACATGATTTGGAGGATAATTTTTTTCTTTGTAAAGTAACTTTAATTTTTTTTGTTTTCAAATTTTTTTTTACTTGGATATCCTCCAGACATGCGTAGTGTTACACCAGCTTTGGTGCTTTAGCTGCTTTAGTGCAATGGAACCAAATTTTCACATAAAATCGTACGACAAAAATGCAAATATACCGTAAATTCTTCTGTTCTTGTGCTGTTAACTTAAATTCTTCACGAAAGATAAATAATTTCAACACATAAATGGCTTTGGACATCCAGCGAGCATGACGCATAGGCTCTGGCAGACGGAAACAGACATTTTCATTTGGTGTCATGCCCAAAAAAATTAGAGTGATTTCCAGTAATTCTTTGTAATCATCCCGAGCATGTTCCTTTGCCAATTCGTTCTTACAAAAACTCGCTAATTCCGCTTTCACATCATTTAATTGTATATGAACGTTGGTATCATCTATTCCTGCTTTGAAATTATCTTTATTGAATGAATTCCAGTCATTCTTGAATCTCACAAATAACGGAACATTTACTTCTGATGTATTGCCCATTTTTGATTCAATTGCCGCACGCAATGTAATTTCACATATGTGATGTCGACAAGGAAGATATAATAAACTTCGTTCCAGTTTCTGCTCTAAAATAATAGCTGCTCCATTTAATGTTACAGAATTTGAATATGTGGTATCGAAGCAAGCCGCCGCGACATCGTCAGCTACTCTCCAATCGATTAAGCTTTGGAAAAGAGCATCCGCCATTTCCGAACCAATTGATCTTGAAATAATCACCGGCAAACGATCCACGGTCTCCGTTCCAGATAACTCCGGGAGTAATTTTTCATCATAATGTACTATATGTCTGTTGTAAACTTGAAAGTCGACTTCTACTCTATTTGTTTCACGAAGACGCCTCAGTGTTGTTCGATTCAAAACGAGTTCATCAATAGAATGTCCAAAACTTTCGGCAATGGCACTGATTAAATGCATTGCTGCACGATCACTAATTTTCCACTTATCCAAAGCTGACAATATTCTAGGAGTAATAAAACATTTGCTTCCTCTAGGGGCTCCTTCTGCGCTTAGTACGGGCAAATCAATATTTTCGAAGCTCATGTCGTTATCAGGTATACTTTCGCTGTCACTCTCCGATGACGAAAATAATGCTTGTGAGTCTATTGGAGTTGATTTACTTTTTTCTTCAAGATATCTTCGTTTACGATTTTTGTCTGCCTCCATACGTTCCGATTTCCGCTTTTCTCTTTCAATTTCATATTGTCTGGCCAAAGTTGGACTTGACGAGATCTAAACAGCTGATCTTACTTCAGCGAAGTCAGATCAGTGTGGTTGTTGGAGTGATTACGGGGCACTGTCTCATAGGGAGGCATGTGAGTAGACTTGGTGTCTTCTCACATGACTACTGTCGTAATTGCGAGGGCGAGGAGGAGGAAGAGACAGTAATTGGTTTCTGGGCAAAGGCCATTCTAAAATTTTCTGAATGTTTTCTTTGTTGATTTTCACTCCCTCTTCTGTGATGATTTGTCCCAAAAATTCCGTTTCTCGCTTAAAAAATTCGCACTTATCTAGTTGTATTTTAAGATTCAATTCTGAGAGTCGTTTGAAGACTGTGTCTAGGTTTTGTAAGTGGTTTGTAAGATGTTCTCCCACAATAACAATATCGTCTAAGTAGACGTGGCAGATTTTTCCTAATAGCCCCTGGAACTTGTGGTTCATGGCACGCTGAAATGTGGCTGGGCCGTTTTTCAGGCCAAATGGCATTCTGCCGAATTCAAAATGCCCTTTATCCGTTGAAAAGGCTATTTTGGGTTGTGACTTTTCGTCCATCGGTATTTGGAAGTGAGATTTTAAATCTAACGTTGAGAAATAGGTCGATTTTCCTAAGTTATCCAGAATTTCTTCAATTTGGGGCAAGGGGAATTTGTCATCGATTGTCTTTTCATTTAATTTACGATAATAAATGACTACCCTGACTTTACGTGTTCCTGAAGCGTCTATTTTTTTTTAAACAACTGGTGCTGAATACGGACTGCTCGAATGGCGTATAATACCACTGTTTAGCATGTCCTGTATCTGTTCTTCTACGTCTTCCTTGAAATGGTGAGGATACTGGAATGTTTTTGTATACACCGAAAGGTTCGCGCCAGTATCGATCAAGTATTGTAATTTGTTTGTTTTGTCATAGATGAATAAGCGGCTACGTGTATGTTTTATCTTTGGTAAAATATTTTTTTAAATATTTGTTTTATATAACAATAAATCAACGGCTTTTGAATTTAAATAATTTATTCCTTATAAGATTAATGGCCCGAAATGGGTTTGTTTCAACTTTATTTTCACTTTTTTTCCCGTGAAGTTTATCTGCCTCTGCATATCTAGCGACAACAATATGTTAATTAATCTCCTTGCTGCCTTTTCCACACTTTCTCCTCCGCTCAAGCTTCCTTGTCTGAAAATTACCGAATTTATTATTATTTTTAGAAAATAAATGCTAATAAATAAAATAATTATTAATAATGTTGCAACGTCATCATGCCCACATCTTGCACTGAGGTGCGATTCCGGTTCGATGATATGATAATGAAAAAACAAAAAATATCATCGAATTTTTCAATTATTTTTGTCATTTTGATTTCGTCTTTGCTTTTTATCTTTTTAGTCTATTTTATCATCAACATATCGCAAGCGATTCTGGTTAGATGATAATCAAAAATGATAAAATTATCATTCTTGAAAGAGCGTTTCCTCTCTTAATAATATTAAATATTGGTTAATTGGTTTCTTTTTCCAAAAAAAAATGTTTTTGAGCAGGCGCACGCGCACTGCGCATTAAAATTTTGTCAAGAGAGTTTCTCTCTTTGCAATAGTAAATATTCGTATTTAAAAGTTGTCATTATATCGGATATTAAATAACAACCCAAAAATTGTTTAAAACTTCAATTTTCTTAGATATTTATTTTAAAAATATTCTGGAAAATTGACATTTCGTTTTAAAATTAGAATATGGAAATTTCCATTTTCCAGAATATTTCAAAGTTAAATCTCCGTTCTCTATTAATTATTGTTTTTAATTTTTAGTAAATCACTAAAACATTAAGACTACATATTAAATATTATTTTCTTAGAAAATTATTTTCACTACCCCAACTACCCCAAATTATACTAGGTATATATTCACATTTACCAACGTTAACTAGTAAATGTGCACATTATCCAAATGTAGTAGGTAAATGTAGGTTGAAATCACATTAAGCAAAACAATAAAATCGGTTCACACTTGTTTTTAAGAAAATAAATTTTTGATTAATCGTTTAATATTCTTCGATTAATCAATCAATTTTAAACGGTCGATTAATCGATTAATCTAACCACGTTCTACTAAAAACACGAATGGGCGAGCAAAATAATTTTTATCGTCGGTCATAAATACTTTTCAGCGAATCATAAATAATTTTCAAAATGAAAAGATATTAATTTTTTTCACCAATTTTGACATAAGTCCCGAGTCGCCATTTGTATTTTATTGATGATAATTATATCATTTTTAATTATCATCGAACCAGAATTGCTTTATAGTATGCTGGTGGTAAAATAAAATGATAAAAGCAAATGAATAATCCGATGATATTTTTGTTTTTTCATTATCATATCATCGAACCCCTAGCATAGAAGGCTATCATCTTTAATAGAGTCTAAACACACAAATATTTACAATTTAATTTCAAATTTAATTAAAGAACAAATAGTTGTAGAAACAAAGATAGAAAAAGTCAATGCCGGTGAAAATCAACCAAAAAGGCGCGGTTACGCGAAGAAGGAAGAATGCATTAAAATAATAATTGGTGAAAGAAAAAATTATTCTAAAGACGACTTTTTGAAAAACATATTCACACATCTGTCTCTAATATAACGCATTTTTTTTTTAATTTATTCTTATTTTTTTTTTTTTTTAATTGGGAGACTGATTTTTTATTATTTTCAACGCCAAAAAAGCATTTTTTTGAATTATTAATGTTTTTTGCTTAAGTTAACATGAAAATGATCAAACTAATAAAATTTCCCAATTTTTTAAAAATTATTTAGTGTTTATATATGCACATACGTGATTCATAAATTTTTGTGTATCTGCATTTTGCCCATTCGGGATTTCATCTTGTCCGTATTTTATTTTGTTTGAACTTTGTGATGTCCGTATTTTATCCTGTCTGGAAATTGTCAAATCTGGATTTTTAAGAAAAGCCGGGATTTTATCCTGTCGGGATATTGAAAGTCTGCAAAATTAAGAACTTTTTTTTTTTTGTGAAATTATGGACTGCTCCCGTTGATACTTTGTGATATTAAAGAAGTGTTGTTCTTTACAAATTGTAACTGAGACTGTTTATTTTGGTCAGCTAATCAGTACCAATCAGTACATAGAATGTGTATTAAAAATAAAAATGGGGGTTTACAATACAAAGTGCTAGAAAGGCATATATACAGGTCAAACTCAAACAAAACAAGTGTATTTTATAATTTAAAAAAATCAAAACTTCAATGTTTCCTACTACATGTTTCTATTGTTTTTCTAATTTTCAATGATTTTCCTTCACAAAAAGCAACACACATCAAACTCGTAATACACCAGCAAATTCTAAAAATAATCTCGCGAAAAACTTGAAAAATGTTCGAAAATATTTTATTATTCTGAATCTGTCTCTCAGTATTACAAAAATATTCACCGTGAAATAAATAAACTAAAAAATGGACCACTCATTTGTAAAGAAAGTAATTTTAATAACTGGTGCTAGTTCGGGAATTGGAGCGGGTACTGCTGAATATCTAGCGAATTTAGGTGGATCATTGGTTTTAGTCGGTCGGAATGTTGATGGTTTAGAAATAACACAAAAAAAATGTGCTAAATCTGGTGAAAAAGTCCCACTAATTGTACATGCGGATGTCACAGAAAATTCTTCACCTAAAAGAATTATTGATGAAACAATAAAATATTATGGGCAACTTGATGTGCTGATAAATAATGCTGGTATATTTTGTCGTGACAGTATAGAAACAATTGATTTTGATATGTACGATAAAATGATGAACACAAATCTTCGAGCTATTATAACACTAACAAAAGAAGCTGTGCCATACTTGGCCGCTACTAAAGGGTGTATTGTTAATATTTCAAGTGTTACGGGAAATAGATCATTTGCAGGTTCATTGTCATATTGTTTATCAAAAGCAGCACTTGATCAATTCACAAAATGTGTTGCATTAGAACTAGCACCTAAGGGGATTCGAGTTAACAGTGTAAATCCCGGTACAATCACATCAGGAATACATAAAAAACTTGGTCTTTCCGATGACGAGTACGCAGCTTACTTGGAAAAATCTAAACAAATGCATGCTATGGGACGCGTAGGTAGCATTGAAGAAGTTGTAAAAGGCATAGCATTTCTAGCTAGTGATGAAGCCAGTTTCACTACAGGGGCTCTACTACCTATAGATGGTGGCCGACATGTTATGACCCCCAGATGAAGGAAACAAGATTTTACAAAGATGTTACAAGATTTTAATAGCATCAATAAATTTTATTTTATTTGTACTCCATTTACTCATTTTTATTTGATTTTAGATTTTAATTCTATGTCCATTTACTTATTTTTATATATGATTTTAGATTGTAGTTCAATGTCGCCTTACTCATACTATCGAGATTATCGTTATTGGTGATGACCCAAATATTGTGACTAAAAATAAAATGCATTTTTAAACTTCATTAAGTGAATTTTCCTCATTTTTAATTGAATGAGAAAAACATGTTAGTACTTAATTGTCATCCGATGTATTCGTACAATGCAAAGTCTAGTTTTGTTGTCTAATTTTATTAATTTATTTTTAAAATTTCACTTTCTGATGTTTAGTATGAAATAAACTATGATGCGGTATGAAGTTTTGAATATTATCAGGTTTCTCTCACTGATTGGAACGGCTTGTGATAAAAGAAGTTTTTCCACAATATATAAGCGTTTTCATGAGATAATTACTCCGCTGTATGTAATGGTATTATGATACTCGCTTTTCTTAAAATTTTAAAAAGGAGGATCGGAGAGAGAAAAAATGTGTACAAAATTATTGCATGAATGAGTAGTCAATAAAAAAGTTAAAAAATTTAACTTTTTATCCGATTAAAACACAGCCTTACAAATATTTTGCTGTGTATGGTAAATTGTTTGAGGCAAACAATGTGCGAACTGGTCGAGAATATATAACAATGGACGTGTTCGGTCTGGCCACAATGAAAAAAAAAATCGCGATATTTTACGTCAAACTCATTTCCTGCTAACTTCACCTCGTTAAATATACGTCAAACCTGACCGAACAGCCAAAAATGAAAAATTTGGTTTTATACGTCAAACTCTACTTAAAACGCCGGTACACATGGAGAACGAATTATCATTTTTCACCAAATTATGTAAGAAAATTGCAAAAATAGTGAAAAACGTATGTTTATAACTTACAATAGATAAAATATCGTGCATTTTACTATATAATATATATAAAATTGTAACAGGTTTAATGCAAAATTTCAATTTATCATCTTAAATTCAAAATTATCAACAATAAATTGAAATTTTCTATTAAAACTATTAAAATTTGATATTTAGTAAATGCACGATATTTTAGCTATCGTTAATTAGGAGCTTTCGGTTCTCACTATTTTAGCAATTTTGTTACCTAATTTAGTAAACAATGAAAATTCGTTTGTAAATTGCAAACAAAATCTGTAGGACTACTATGTATTTCGATCATGGCACTATTTTGGTTTTTCTCAACCTGAAAAAGTGGAAAAAAGATCATTAGTCCAAATTATATTAACCAGAACAAGAAAGTTAAAGAATTTTGGATGAAATGTTTCTGTAAGTTTATATCCCAGAAAATATTAGCTATAGGTCTCAGTAATATATTGGGCGGTCTCCACTGGCCACGACGAAGAATAATTGGTACGAGCTTGTGCCAATTATTGTTTATTGGGTATAGTTGGTATGAATACATACTCGTAACACCTACTCTCCACCTGCCATTAACATTGAGTTATACCATTAAAATTCGAACAGTTGCTAGTGGAGACACGAAATTGCAACGACTTGCCATATGTCATACAATCATTTGCTGCCAAGAAGGCATAACTTGATTGTATACCAAAATTTTACATATCTTGGCTGGATTCAAAAACATGGCTACCGGTTTCGAATGGAAGTTTTCTAAATCGTAGTTTCAAACTTTTTTACAAAAATTTTTTGTTCCACAAAAAAACAAAATTTTTGTTGAGATATTTTTAAATACATACTTAAAAATGTGGTAGCCAAAACAGAATCATTAAAATACATATATGTATGTGTGACGATCTTTTTTGCAACAATTTTTGCACAATTTCTTTAAAATGTCAAAACGCAAATGATTTTTAACCGTCAAATTTATTGTATGTTTTCCTCACCCGACGCCATTTTTTAAATTTTAGTTACGAGTTATGGTAATTGTAATGGTAACATTTATGTCAGGTGGAGTAGCCAGGTAAACAAAGCTGATTGTGCTCATGCGCATTACTCATGACGAACAGAACCAAAACATCACAATATCCATCTATTTTGAAATTTTGTCACGACGAAGTGAGAGCAATTTATATTTTACCCGGCTACTCCATCTGACATAAATTTTACCATTACAATTACCATATTGTGACGGTGACACCTAGTGTATAATAGAAGAAGTTAAATTAATAGCTCAATGTTTAACTGTACTAAAATGGAATTTTCCATGATAAAAATTGTTACGTAATGTTTCTACACTATTCTAACTAGAAAAATCATGAGCTTTCTAGAAGTTTAGTTTGTGTATATAAAAAGGCGAACGAAGTCGAATTGGATGGGTAATATTTGGTGAGCGATAGAGTAAAGATTACAAAGCTATTTAAAAAGTGTTTTTGTGAAAATAAAAATTATAAGTGTACCGTAAAAATTTGAGAATAATTTATATAGAGTGATTTTGTGAATTTTTATTAATAAACTGTGTTGTAATAATTCTTGTGTGAAATAAATAAATTCACTGGTGATAAATTAAATTGATTTTGTATTATTCAGAATCCAGTGATACGAACCTTAATTGACAAGGCAAAAACGTAACAATTGGTGACAGCGGTGGGATTGTGAATAATAAGATAAAGAAAATGATTCTCAACGAATTAAATGTTCCAGAATTACAGAGGGAACTTGAGAAACGTTGTTTGGCTACTGATGGTAGTGAAGCAGCTTTATAAGCGCGACTACGTGACGCCATGGAGAAAGAAGGGTTAGACGCAGATCAACATGATTTTGGAGAGAAAGTAACGGATGGGGCAACCGTAGAGCAGAAAGAAGGAGATAATAATGGAAGTTTCGATTTGTCGCAGTTAAGTCTGATGAGTCTAATGAAACAACTAAACGAACGACAAATGGAGAAAATTGAGCAGTCAAATGAGCGACAGTTGGAAAAACAAAATCAGTCTAACCAACAAATTATAGAGCAAATTACAGATGGTCATAAGAGAATCGACGATAAACTTCTCGAATTATCTACTAACATACACGGTGAAGTGGAGAAGCTGCAAATGGAGATTCAAAAGGTTGACGAAAAGTTGGAAACGAAGGTTCAACATGTTGAAGAGAAATTGCAAACGGAGATTCAACAGGTTCAAGGAAGATTAGAAACGAAGGTTCAACAAATGGTAGAACATAAATTACAAGCTGAACTTTAAACAGAGTTTCAACGCTTTGAGAAAGAACTAACTGATATCAAGGCAAGTGGAACAACGACACAAGTGGTACAAACCGTCCAATCAATCAAGTTAAAACCATCAACATTCGACGGAATAACATCTTTCGTCATTTTCAAATTTCAATTTGAGACGGTAGCCAATCAAAACCGTTGGAATGATGAACATCTCGTCGCAGCGTTAATAGTGGCCCTTAAATGTGAAGCAGCGGAGGCCTTACAAACAATTCCGGAAAAAGATCGCAACAGTTATCTCGAAATTATGAAGGCGTTAGATCGGAAGTACGGCAGTGACCATAAGCGGGAAATTTATCACATGGAACTGAAAAGCCGCTATCAAAAGGGAGGAGAATCACTACAGGAATTTTCATCGGCAATCGAGCGATTAGTACATCTAGCACATACCAGTACGTCGGCCGATTATATGGAAAGGCTAAAAATTGACGCATTCATTGACGGCATTCGAGATCCAGAGACACGCAGGGCGGTGATGTTGTCACCTAAAGCCACCTTCGCGGAAACCATCGCTTGTGCATTGACGAATGAAACTGCACAAGCCATCACCAAACCGTCAATAAAAATACGCCGAGTGGAAATCGATACCAGCATAAACAAAGAGCGGTCAACACCAAGATACCGAGACGGAAGCAGCCAAATCAAATGTTGGGCATGTGATAAGGTCGGTCACATTTCTCGCGATTGCTGGGAAATAAGAAGAAAACGGGGAAGATCACCATCTCCTATGTAGCGACGACCAAGCGGAGCACAGACAGTGGTCAAGCAAGAGGGCCAAATGACAACGGAATCGTTAAACTTGAACGAGTCAGCTTAAAGGGGCAGAAGCTGACTCCCACAACCGATTGCCCCATAACCTCCATCCGCGTTTTGAAAGTAGCAAGAGGCGGTGACAGCTTAACAATCAAAGGCGACATTGATGGTATACACTGCATCATCGCCCTGAATACGGGAGCAGGGAAGGTATGCAACCAGCAAATGGATTGAAGTTACAAACGGCAACTGGAGGTAGTTCAATAATAAAAGGCAAAAAGATCGTGAAAATAAAGATCGGGAGAATTTTTTTTCAACGCGAAGTGCTGATTGCTGATATTGTGGATGAAGTCATTTTGGGGATGGACTTCATGAGAGCATATGGCATCGTGGTGGATGTTGGACGAGGAGTTTTAATTTACGAGAACATCGAGTGGCCACTTCAATCTAGCAGTGCAGGAGTAACTACCAGGCGAATTGTTATTGATCATCGGGAGAAGCTGTCACCGAACTCGGAGACGATCATGTGGGGAAAATTGGAGGGAGGTTCTGGGTCACCCAGGTTGTGGGTTGTGGAAGCTAACGAAAAGGAAGAACAAGCCATTCGAAAGGAACGATGACCACGAGGAAGCATTCGTGGAACTATTGAGACGGTTATGTGTTGCGCCAATCCTCGCGTACCCTATACCCAACGTGAAATTTATTTTGGACACCGATGCAAGTCATGACGGTATAGGAGGTGTGTTATCACAGGAAATTAATGGCCAGGAACGAGTTATTGCGTACTACTCCAAAACATTATCAAAACCGGAGCGTAATTACTGCGTGACACGGAAAGAATTGTTGGCTATAGTGGAATGTGTCAAGCATTTCCATAAGTATCTCTATGGCCAAAAATTCCATTTAGGGACAGATCACGGCGCTTTACGGTGGCTGCTGCAATTCAAGAATCCAGAGGGACAGGTAGCACGCTGGATCGAACGTCTTCAAAGCTACGATTTCCAAATCGAACAACGGTAGGGAAGTGCACACGGAAGTCCGACGCATTATCAAGACGGCCGTGTCCAGTAGAATGTAAACATTGTGGCCATGTTGAAGCAAAGGAACGCATCATCGACGTTAGGCTTACGCAAGTGCTGCCTGATGAGGAGTGGACCGACGAAATGATAAGGAAAGAGCAATTGGATGATACGGATTTATCAGTTATAATGGAATGGAAGGAAAAGGAACACCGGTCAACTTGGAGCGAGATCGCGGACAAAACTCCCATTGTCAAGGCTTATTGGGCTCAATGGGATAGCCTCCGTCTTGAGAATGGCTGTTTAAAACGACTGTGGGAAAGCACGGATGGCAAAGTGAAGCATTTGTTGCTGGTGATACCAAAGTGCCGGATTGCGGAAATCCTGAATGAGTATCATGGAGGAGCAAGTGGGGGTCACCTAGGAATTAATAAAACGCTAACAAAGATACGTCAACAATTCTACTGGGCAGGATATAGGCAGTCTGTGATAGAATGGTGCCAAAAATGTGACCAATGTGCGGCGGTGAAGGGACCCGCACGCAAAAGTCGTGGAGTCATGAAACAATATAACGTCGGAGCACCATTCGAAAGAATTGCAATGGATGTAGCGGGGCCATTTCCCACCACTGAGAGAGGCAACAAATATGTGCTAGTAATAATGGATTATTTCAGCAAATGGCCGGAGGTGTACCCCATTCCCAATCAGGAGACGACAACAATAGCTGATGCCGTGGTAAACAATTGGATTAGCAGATTTGGAGTGCCGATGGAGATTCATACCGATCAAGGAAGGAATTTTGAATCGGTGGTATTTCAAGAAATATGTAAGATGCTCGGTATAAATAAAACGAGAACAACGCCTTTGCATCCACAGTCTGATGGTGTGGTGGAAAGATTCAATGGTACATTGGAGGAATATCTAGCAAAGGTCGTTGAGAAAAACCAACGCAACTGGGATCGGCATATACCGATGTTTCTGATGGCCTATCGATTAGCAATACATGACACAACCGGAATGATACCAGCTAAAACGTTATTTGGGGATAACTTACGATTACCTGGAGATCTGTTTGGGGCTGTACCATCAGCGGCTTTATGTGGACAGGATTACGTAGACAGGATGAAAGAGGAACTTAATGAGATTTATCAATTTGTACGGGGAAAAGTACAGATGTCAAGTAACCGGATGAAAGCTCGATATGACATACGAGCAAATAACCAGGGTTTCCAGGAAGGGCAATTAGTATGGCTTCACAATCCGCAGCGGAAAAAGGGATTATCACCGAAGCTGCAACCAGCATGGGAAGGACCTTACACTGTCATCACAAGGATGAACGACGTGGTTTGTCTGATACGGAAGGGACATCGAGGTAAACCAAAGGTGGTGCATTTGGAGAGGCTGACCCTATACAGAAGAGGTGAATTAGGTCCTGTTCGGGACGAACAGGCTCAGGTGGAGGGTAGTGTGACTGTGACACCTAGTGTATAATAGAAGAAGTTAATTTAATAGATCAATGTTTAACTGTACTAAAATGTAATTTCCATGATAAAAATTGGTACGTAATGTTTCTACACGATGTAGTATGTATGTATTTAAAAATATCTCAACAAAATTTTTTTTTTTTGTGGAACAAAAAATTTTTGTAAAAAAGTTTTTAACTACAAATTAGAAAACTTCCATTCGAAACTGGTAACCAAATTTTTGAATCCAGCCAAGAAATGTAAAATTTTGGTATACAATCAAGTTATGCCTTCTTGGCAGCAAATGATTGTATGACATATGGCAAGTCGTTGCAATTTCGTGTCTCCACTAGCAACTGTTCGAATTTTAATGGTATAACTCAATGCTAATGGCAGGTGGAGAGTAGGTGTTATTCTCTATTATTTGTGCCATGCCAAAAAAATTTTTGTTTGTTCAAAATCTTTAGAGAATTAATAATAATTATAGCAATAACAATAAACATGATTTATTGATAATGAAATGTTACTTTTGAATTATTTTAATTTAATAATGATTTTTGTAACAAGACTTGGCTTGTACATAATTTTTAATTGTAATTTCAGTTGGAGCATTTTATTTGATTGCTATCAGTGGCAAAGCGAGCGACATTCATATTATTAAAGGTTTAATACATTTCTTTCAGCTTAACATATTTGTCAGTAGCTTGATTTACTTATATAAAATAACAAATCCTAAAGCAAAAACTACAAATATAAATGGGAGGACAAGTCTAGATTTGGTATAAATGAATATTTTATTATCTTACTATCCAAAATGACACATGTAAATAGATTTACATTTTATAAACAAAAACAGAGAAAATATAATTATTTGTAATGTTAGTAGTTGTAAGTAAAATATACCAATTTTGTCATGATGTCATGCCATTTTTTGTACGTCGTGACGAATGGAGACCGGCCATTCGTCTACAAAATTTACTTTACGATTTTTTTCGGCTTTTAGTAAACTTGCCGTGCGATTCTGACGTTAAGACTTTTAGGAGTATCACAGCTAAGAGAAATTTTGGTAAGAGGTTTTTCTAAAGAGAATCTCTTAATTGGTATTCTGTTGGTAGTACCACAGAATACAACCAGAAGAGACATAACGCTGTTTTTGTATGGAAAAATTTGGACTCATTTTTTTGACCTTGATTTGCCGAAAGTAAGAGAAAGTTGGGTTATGTATTCTTTGGTTTGCTGGTTTGATTTGAAATAATAAAAATTGAGAATCCTTAATAGTACAGTTAGTGAAATTATTTGACCAGTTTTGTTTTGACAGCATAATTTGTATTAACTACTGTTGTGGATGTCTTATCCACATATTAAAGAAATACAATTATATTAAGATTTAACATATATACTTTATTAGTATACCGTAATACTTGATACACGAGGTTTTATATTCCATCCCCCAGTTCCCTCCACTATCATTGATATACCACCATCTAATATGGATAGATCATAGACATACTGCATAAACATGGAAGTGCTAAGTCCAATAGACATATAACATCTTCCCCTTTTTTTTTTTTTTTTTTTTAAACTAACAACAAAAATTAAAATTAAAATTTATTTTCAATACAAAAGGTATTCATTTAAATGACTTGGTAACTTTATGTTACGTTTAGGACGAACATAACTGCTGCTGCTTACTGATGGTTCAACCTGTTCTATGTCTGCTGCTGAATTGCAATCAATTGACGTGTCTTTTATGTTGTTGGATTGTGTATCACCATTTACCTTTGATTGTTCTTCTTTAATGAAAGGCTTTATGTTTACTATATTCCGTTTATAGGTGGAGCCACCAACATTCACTAGATAAGAACGATCTTTCAATTGTTTTTCGACAACGCCTAACGACCAATTATTATTTATCTGTGGATAAATTTGAACTGCTACAGATTGTCCTATGTTTAAATTCGGCAAGAACTTCGCTTTACGATCATAATAGTACTTGCTTTGACGACGACGGCTTTCAATTTTTGTAGGAACACCTTCAACGACTTTAGGCATGTACTGATCATCACACAGTGGAATTCCGGATCTGGTTTTACGTGAAAAAAATTTCTGCACAGGGCTGCTAGCTATTTTATTAGGAGAATTGCGCCAATGTAGTAAACAATACCATAGATCTTCCTTAGAATCTTCTGCTTTCTTTAATAATTTTTTTGCTATTTTAACTGATGATTCTGCCTTCCCGTTTTCTCTTTGATGATGTGGTGATGATGTGGTGATGATGTTACATGTGTAAATCCCCAAACATCAGAAAAATTTTTGAATTGAGCATTTATAAAATTGGTTCCATTGTCCGTACATACTCGTTGTGGAATACCATACCGGCTAAAATTTCGCTTGCAGATTTCAATTACCGAGCTTGGTGTTGAATCCTTTAACAGATCAAGCTCGAAAAAATCTGAGTAATGATCAACTGTAACTAAATACGATTTACCATTATTTACTAACGCATCCATTGATACAAACTGGAATGGATACATTGGCACTTCGTGAGACGGCATAGGTGGATGTGATTGTGAATTTGAATATTTGATGCATATGTCGCACATTTGCACCTTCTCTTTGATATCTGATGACATATTCGGCCAGAAAATATTTTCTTTCGCTAGATTGACTGTGGTTTCTATACCATTGTGTGCTACATGAACTTTTTCCACCATCAATTTTCTAAGAATGTATGGAATTAAAATCTTTCCATTTCGAAAAATGAGTCCGTTTTGATATGATAGCTCATGTTTATATTTAAAATATAGCTGAATGTCTTCTGGTACGTCTCTGATTCGGTTCGGCCACCCATTAGAAATCAATGAGATCAATTTTTGAAGTGAATGGTCTTTTAAGGTTTCTGTTTTTATATTCTGAATTTGTTCATCAGAAATTTTCAACGAATGAATTAGATTAATTTTTTTTAAATCGTGGAATATGTCCTTTTCTGCGGAATGAACATTGAATACATTGTAATGATTTATGAAACTGTCATGCTCCGATACGTCCAATGATGCCCTCGATAATGTGTCGGCTATAATGTTTGACTTACTGTCAATAAAACGTAATTCGATGTTGTATCGTTGTAATACCATCAGCATTAACTGCAAACGTTTAGGCGCTTTCAAAGAGTAGTTTCTTAAATATATTGATTAGTGGTTTATGGTCCGTCTTTATAATGGTTGTAACGTTGCCCACAATAAGTTGATCAAAACGCACACACGAAAACACAATTGCTAACAACTCTTTTTCTATCATCGCGTAATTCTTTTCTGCTGCAGACAAAGTAAGAGTACGAGACGCATACGCCACTATTTGATTATCCTGGAAAACTGCTACACTCAGTCCAGTACTGCTCGAATCACATTCAATTGTAAGTTGCTTACCAATCTCGAAATATTTTAATAATTTGTTATCGCTAACAAGCAATTTCAGCTTTTAAAATTCGCTCTCTTCATCATTTGACCATAACCACGTTGACTTGTCCAACGTTAACTTGCGAAGAAGAGCACTTTCTGTACTAAGATTAGGAATGAATCGGCCCAAATAATTCAGCATACCTAAAAATCGGAGAAAATCAACTTTATCTTTTGGTGATGGCATATTCTTAATAGCCGTGACTTTTGACTCGCCTGCTTTTAGACCTTTATTTGACAGAATGTGTCCAAAAAATTTTACTTCCGATCGACAAAGATTCAATTTACTCTTATTTAGTTTACAATTATTTTCGCGTAAACGTACTAATAATTTTTCCAAATTTGCATTGTGGTCCACGAATGCTTCTTCCACAGTTTCTCCTTTTCCATATATTAGTATGTCGTCTGCCAAAACTTCAACACCTGGCAAATCATGAACTACTGCGTACATTTTCATTTGAAAAAACTCTGGTGCTGACGAAATTCCAAAAGGACAACGTAACCAACGGTAGCGGCCAAATGGAGTCCAAAATGTAGTTAGTTTGCTACTTTCTTCTGTCAACTTCATTTGCCAGAATCCCTTTCTGGTATCCATGGTACTAAAAACTTTCGCTTCACCAAGTTCCGGTAAAATTTCGTCTATTGTTGTTGTTTGACAATGTGGTCTCTTGATGGCGACATTCAAAGGAATTGGGTCAAGACAAATTTGGAAAGAATTATTCTTTTTCACTAGTAAAATATTACTCACCCATTTTGTATTGAATGATTCTTGTGTAATAATGTTATCTTTTACCAATGAGTCCAACTCTTCCTTCAGTTTTGATCGCATCGCCATTGGAATTCTACGAGGAAATTGAATTACAGGTTTAATATTTTCATCAATTTCGATTTCCACTTCTCCCGGCAGGAGTCCATAACTATCAAATACATCATTATACTTCTGAATGATTCGATTTGCCTCATTGACGGCATTGACATTTGAATGAATATGTTTCGAGTCATTATTGTTAACGCTTTTTACGAAATGTTCGGAATGCACTACATTTTTGCTGAATTTTATAAGCCCAAGAACGGTACAAGCACTTTCGGATAATACTGCACAATGCTCATATCAACTACTTGAAATATGATATTAAATTTTTTGTTTTCATATTGACACGGAATTTTTACTTGACCCAAAACTTTAATATTATGTCCACCATAGTCTGTTAACGTCACCTTAGAGTCATTCAAACAAATATTACCACTAATTAACTTTGAATATTGTTTAAATCCGATCAGACAAGCTTGAGCCCCTGAATCTAGATCACACACAACGCTTTGCCAATCTTCATTAAATTTTAGCCTCAACTGTACACGACTAGTGCCTTTACTCGAATCAATTACTTTTTCAATTGTCAATGATGCATCACTTTCACTGTCTGTTTTAATTTTCACTTCATTTACTGATGCAAAATTCTTCTTTTTACATACTACTTCGAAGTGATTAAAACCATCGCAAAATTTACATTTTTTACATTTTTCTTCTAGTCTTAGGTAGTAGAAATCTCTTAACTAATAGAAATTTCTTAGTTAATACCTCTGTGACTGTACTTCAGAATCGCACGTTTGGTTTGATCTACCAAAAAAACACAAGGGCGGGTAATCCTGATTTATAAATTTGTAAACTGCACTCACTTTAAGTTCAAACAGCCGTCAATGATCTTGATCGTGGGCGCTTTTGCTTCAATTGAGTTCTTGTTTTACGTGTTGAATTGGTAAATTTTAATGAATACAATATGTTTACCGGACAATTTCTTTTCTAATTCACGTACTAATCTGGTTTGAATTTTTTGGAATGTCTTTTGTTTTGGCATTGGAATATAACATAAATAATTATTCCCTAAAAAAAAAAAATTAATCCCAATTAGTTAACATTTTTAACTTAAGAAATCGTACTTTTACCTTTTTGTTGTTGAATTCAATCTCACGGGCGTCTGTAATAAACTAATCGCACACGATGGCCCATTGATTTCTCAAAATAATCGGGTTCTGCAAGCATAACAATGTTGGCGTTGATCTAAAGACAAAAAATCAATACATCACACATAAATACATAAAATACACTAATTACTTTATACCGCTAATTGGATAAGTCCACATTTCACTTATATTTAAAAAACATTTTAAATTTAATATTTTTTAAAAATTAAACAGCTGATCAAAATATAGGTCGTGTTTCCTCGGGAAAATGTGATAAAAAATATCATGATATTTTTTATCATGTTTCGTCATAAAACGCGCTAATTTATCACCAAAAAAATCCTAGAATTTTTTTCGTTTTACCTGTCAAAAAATTGTTTTTTTTTATGCAAATGAAACTTAATTAATAATTTTAATTAATTTAAATTTCCATAATACATACATACTGGAAATATTTAATAGTTTTAAATACTACAAAAAATTATAGTTAATTATCTTTAATAAAAAAATCAGAATAAATTAAATTGTTTGACGTTTAATTTTAACTTTTGCTTTTATTTTTTCGTTTTGGTCATTTCCTCGGGTTTGACATAAAATTTAACGAAATGAAGTTAGGGTTTTTATCACGTTTGGCCGAGGAAACACTAGGATATATATTTTCATTTGACAGCCAAATCCACGAAATTGAGACATACTTATTTGCCGTCATCTTAAATAAGTATGTAAAATCATCCGAATTGATTTCACATACTTATTGTTTATTTTGACTATTTTGTAACACGTTAAGGTTCGTTGCGACTTTTGCACAATATAAATTAAACAAGTTTCACAATTCACCAAACGTATTAACGAGAAAAATAAATTCTCCATTTACGTGATCGGAGACAGCAGCACATTTGCCTGCTAGGTAGCAGCCGGCGGGGGAGTTCTTGTTCACCGAGTGTAAACGGAGCTTGCAAGTGCTGCAAGAATGTTGCGACGAGACAAACCACACAGACAACAAAAAAAAAAACAAGAAGGAAAAACCAATTGGACAGTTCACCAGTTCCAAATGGTTTAACCTCAGTGCCGACTCCACTCTCTGAAGCATCACGTAGTGGCACTTCCCTCCCTATAATGAATCCCAACCACTACATCACTAAGAAGTTTTTAATGATTAAACATTTTTACAAAGAAAAATAACGGTATTTACAGGAGCAAACGGACCGTCGCATAATAACAACAATTTATTAGACAGATTAGCGGCATAACATAATCACTGATTTCGAAGCAACAGAACAAAAAAATTATATTCAGAAAATTTCTCTTTTTTTCTTTGTATGTACTTTAAATAGTACAACAGTTTATTGCAGAAACATATTATGTAAATAATAACCTAGCTACTATAAAATTAAGTCGACCGGTCCCTCATAAGCTAACTTAATTTAAACTAACAAAATGTTGGTCTGAAAAGACTGTATTCTTAATACATATTAGAGAACAAAATAATAATAAAAAAATACAAGAAACAAGAAATTAGATTTCTTAACTTATAACATACTAATAATATAATAATAATAATACGATAAATGTATGTGTATGTTTAAATTAATAAAGTAATAAATAACATCAAAGATAAATAAATAAATAACGTTTGATTTGGCCACTTAGCTGTGTATTCCTCGATTGACCTTGAGCTTGCGGTTCATCTGTGTCCATGCGGAATTTGATATCGCGTAATTACCTTCTGATATAATACCCAAAAGTAATAAATCACGTACAGGAAGCCGTTATATGAAGCCAGTAGCTTACTAGCCCAGCGTTGCTACCTTTTCGTAGAGACAAAAAAAAACTATTAGCAGCTGTTTTAATTTTTCTTTTAAATTCGTTTTCTTTTTCTTCTTAGCACCGGTTCTAATAATAACTACCTTTTCGTACGTGCTTTGTACCCCAATATTGCGGTGGCACACAAATATTTCCGGAACGTAATAATATTCCACTGGGGTATTTTATTTATTTTGTCTTCTTTGCAAAATGCAAACACAAGGCCACACAACACTAGCACGATATACTACAGAAAAAAAACGCAATCGTGAAGCGTTACAAATAGATCTGTTAGGAATCTATTTTCCAAAAAAAAATATATTTAAAATAAATATGCTACGAAAATTCACTTAACTAATATGAAATTACCTCTAATTTACCACTATATTAATTTAAAGAGTATATCAATCAACCCGAATGAGCACTTCAATAATTATATTTTATTATTTTATGTTTATTTAATATTTAACTAGCGCACTTAGCTCCATATAAAGTTGACTTCACCATCCAAAACGAACTGACAAAAAAAAACACCCGCATATAGCAAAAAAAAAAAAAAATCATGCAATACATAGAAATGCAATTCGCTTATATTGTTAATATTCTATATACCCATAATTATCTTCTACTATATACTTTCACTCAGGCACAAATGACCACTCAAGGTATATAACACAAACACCGCCTAAATATATTTATGACCACCACATAAACTGTTTGTACTCTTTAAAATTTCGTTTGGAGTAGTACCTGTTGTAAATAAGTATATAACGAAATCAGTGATGGGCAACCGATTTTGATACCCGCACCTGTATAATCCGATGTTCTATTTGGGCCGTGCCCGAATACTGTGATAATACCGTAATAAATAATAATTTGTGACATTTACTTGAGAAATTTTCCCCTTCGCAGACATTTTTTATTTTTACTGCCTGAATTTAATAATAATTTGTACGTGATAATTTCCCCGCCTATTTTATTTTAATAAAACCAAATGGAGAACAATAATAAAAATACGACTACATTATACTCCGCTATTCCACAACCCGAAATATTATCCTATAATGATGAAACGAAGAAACACGTAAAGATTTCTGGGGATTCGTTTCACGAAATCACAGATTTTTTACCAAGCAAAACACATGGATGGCAACCTGAGTTACAACTCACAGAGACAAGGCACAGAATGGTGAGAGCTGTTAATAATCAACTTATATTATTGTTAATAAATAATTATTTTTTATTTAATATTATATAAAACTCTCATTCTTGTTGGTTGTTGTTGCTAATAAAATATTCAAATCACATTTACTAGTAAAATATTTCACATGGATCTGTCAAAATGTATCATAGGGAACGACTGTAATAATTTGGATGAGTATGTTTTATGCCAAAAATTATTACGTGTGAATATTTAACACAGTATTCGGACACGGCCTTGGAACAAAAAATGCAAAATTACTTTTGCATGGAGCAATTTATCAAATTGTTACAATTTTGTAACTATAAAATAATTTTTAATTAAATTTTTTATAAAACTTAATTACTACATAATATCACAATATGTATGCAATGAAATTAACAGAATTTTGGTTTTCGTTTAAGATTTTTTTTTTTGTAAAACATACATATTTTAAGTTACCTCGCCAACATACTTATTTAAATAAGTAGGTCTAAATAAATAAGTGTAACTTTCGGAAAGGGCCTAAATCCAAAAAAAAGTTGGATTTTTCGTGATAAATGAGTGCGTTTTATGCTACATATTTTGACATATAATCGTGATTTTTTTTTTCATATGGCCAGACCGAACACTAGGAATATAACAATTAAAATACAAAAAAAATTCAAAATACAGTGAAATTCACTTATAGCGACATTGAGAATCCGTTGTTATAACCGACTTATATTGTATATGCTGCGAGCCGAGTCGAGTTTAATCCTAGTTTAACTCTCACTATATACGAAGTCGAGTTATTTTCTAACCAACTCTAGGTGTATATAGTATACTGCAGAGTTAAACATATGCAGAGTTCAAACAGGATTGAACCAGAGATTATAGGAATATACAATATAGATTAAGGATATAACTGGCGCTTAAAATAATCAGCGGTAAAAAATTTAAAATCGTTGACCGTCGCATGACTTATACTACCATACATTTAAATTGTACAATATACCTAAATTTCAATTTGTGTGTATGTAGGTTTATGCACAAAACCTGCTAAAATTCTCTTTAGAAAGCCGAATGTATTGTATACTATTGCTGTAAAATTATCTAAACCACTGATTGTATTAGTGAAACGTCATCGTGTATAGATACGGTTGTGAATACAGCGTAGAAAACATAAACATTCGCATACTACGAAACTAAAAGAGAGTAAAATCTAAACCAATAAAAACGAATCATGTGCAACAGTCATTTTATTTAAATATTTTAATTTTAGCTTACTTTAAAGAAAACCCAATATTTAATTTAAAAAAACTTAACAGTTTTTAACCTTATATTTCGACTTGTTGGTCAACTTCTGAGGCATTAAAAAACTATTTTTGTAATTAAAAAATCTTAGAAACTATTTTTGACAATTATTTAATTTTTAAACTATAAACAATGTATACAGAAAGAATTTTTCTTTTAAATTTTTTTGTAACGATTTTTTTTATCATTCTCATATTATTTTATAGCCGTCTTACTTTGGTAACTGGAATATTAATTGGTATAGAAATTAAAATGCAAATTATGCTCAAAATAAAAACCGAAAATAATTTGCCATTTTTTCGGCACGTAATATTTCCAACTCGTGCGATTTTAATTTCCTTCTCCGTTTATATTTTCGTGGCTCCGTCTATAAATATAAAATAGAATACACATTCACATGACAAATATTATAATTAATTCTCCACCGTAGTAGTAAATGGAGTAAATGGAGTACTTACAATCGATTGTCTCTTCACGGCCGTATTCATGTCACTGTGTTGAATCAAATGTTGAATTAAATCTAGTGACATTACAAATAACTCTTGACAAACTTGGCAGTAATAAGGTGTATGGGAATTTCCCCTTTTGGTGTCAGGGCTCGAATGATGTGATCGTAATGTTCTCGCAATACAACTCGCAGATTAAAGGCTCGAGGGCACACTGAACAAATGTAAGGTTTTTCACCTGTATAAATCCTTTCATATTTTCGTAATGTCCCACCATCAACAAAAGCTTTCCAACAATAACGGCACCCGTAAGGTTTTTCACCCGTATGAACACGTATATGAATTTGTTGTGAACTACGCGAACCAAATATTTTGCCACACTCGCGACAAGGGAATTGTCGTCCTGTAACATTCGTATGCGAATGACGATGATTCATGAGGGAGCGTCCATCGGGAAATTCTTCTCCGCACATATCACACGTAACAGTTTTATTTCGATGCGTAACCATATGCCGAATAGGAATGATTTTTTTCGCTGAAATGTTCCCATAAATGTTTCGATAGGGTTCGACTATCGCGACACAATTTACCATAAAGGCGGCACGAATGTTGAGTTAATTCGTTTGCGTGCACGATACGTATATGAGATTTAATAATTGATTCCTCGAGAAATGATTCACCGCATAACATACTGTTAAAATAACATGTTTAAGTTGATTATGCTATGTTCATTAAGTTTGTTTATGTTCATTTTATATTATTATCAAGTAGTCGGATAAGACGGTATATATTGTTTTTGGAAAAATATGTTTCATTAGAACAAAAAGAATATTCTGACTTGGACGAATTGCGTAGCTTTACAACTCTGATGTTCTTTATTACATTAAATATAAATATACTAAATCAAATTATTTATTGTTTTATTGGACAAAAACAACAGGTTATGGGCCCAGAGTTGTAAAAGTTTAAAATAAAAATAGTAAACTTACAAAATTTAAAAAAGGAAAATTACACACGGTTGAAAGATTTTTTAAAAGGGAAAGCCTGAAAGTGAATACGTGTGGTTGATTACTAAACGTAATAAAAATGGATTTGGTGGAATATAAACGCCTAGTTAGCTTGGATGGAAATGGAACGAATTACCAAGCATGGAAATTCCAAGTCACAATTATGCTTAAAGCCCAAGGAATATTTGATGTTGTTGATAAAACTCGTGTTGAGGGAGATACACAGGAAGAGAAAAAGAGATGGAGTGCAGATGACATCAAAGCGCAGAGAATATTAATAACATCGGTAACAGAGAAAGTTATAACCCATTTAATTGCCTGCAAAAATGCGTCTGATATGTGGTTACGTATACAGGCGCTATATGCTAAAATAACTGAAGCTAGTATACATTCGCTTCAACAAAAATTTCATGCGTATGTATATAAAGGTGAAGGTATGGCTCGTCATGTAGCTGACCTTGAAAATTTAAGTCATGAGCTTAAAACTTGTGGGGAAGAAATAAGCGAAAATATGCTGATGAATAAAATTTTAATGACTCTTCCGGATGAGTTTAAACATTTTCATTCAGAAATCAAGATGCTTTGGAAAATACATTCTCTTTGATTAGATCCGCCAATGGAAATAATTTCAATCCATCCGTCCAAGAGTTTAGTTACACAGTCGCTAAATTGTTATCAATTAAATATATTACACCGTTCACAACACTTTCAAATTGTGAAGAAGACACAGATGCAACCTTATTGGACGTTATTCGCGAGGAAAAACAAAATGAGCTATCTTTAATAGATACTGGAGAACCTCAATCAAGTACCACCGAACTTTGCTTATTTAATGACCAAACCAATGAAAGTGATAGCGACGATCATTTAATTGTAATCGAGATCGAAGAGGAATTAACTGATTTAGGCTCTTCGTTTTGTCAAACTAATACCAACTTAGATCCATCAACTAGGTATTTTACAGGATATCTAGTAAATAAAATATTAAAAAAATGTAATTGTGCTGTCGGTGTCTTAACACTTTTAAAAGAAAATGATTACCTAGAATGTACTTCTGAGTTGTTAATAAAACACAAAAATTACATGACGGACTGCTTTGGCAAGCTTCAAGCACCGTCTCAATCATTTGAATGAAAAATGTTGAATATATCATTTTATGTTTTATGGGTTTTAAATTAAATTTTGAAATTTCAACCAAGAACACAAAATAAATTGTTAAATGAAATATCTTAAAAGTAACCAATATAATCTTTTTCGATTCATTCCGAAGAGATGAGAGACAAATAATGTCACCATGTTCTGATTTTACCAAAAAAAATAAATTTTTGAAGCTCTGCGATTGAAAGCGAATACTATACATCAAAAGCACTTATGTAGGTATTACATTTACAATTTATTGAAGAAAATATAATATAATATTTCAATTTAGGTAATAGTTTCATTGAAGAAATGGAAGAAAGCTTCGTAAATTAAACCAAAGTCTTTGGACCAGATGAAAAGAATTCAGAGTGGCCTATAAAAATATATTTTGAACATTTTTATTTACAAATATAAATAATTTGCGAACAATTTTGATGGAAATTAATAATTATTTAAAATTTTGCATTTTTATAAAGTTATTTTGTTCTCAAAACATCATCATGCTTCGTGCTCCTTTAAACAATTTATGTTCATTTGCGTAAAGTAATAAAACTAATCGTATAGTAATCTATGTACGAAATGAAATTTTAAAGAAACACGAAGCCTGACCATGTTTGAGAATAAAAATCAATTTACTAAAATGCAAAATTGTGAGTTAAAATTTTATTAATTTCAATTAAAGTTGTATTCAATATATTTAATTTCAAATTATTTATATTTATAAATAAAAATTTTCATTTAAATTGAAAATAAAGACAACACAAAATCATGAATTTTAAAATTCCATATGATTTTGTTTTCGTGTCGTAGGAAAATAAAAATCTTTATTCCTTTTTTATTTTAGAGATTTGGGTTTTTTAAAATAATCATTTTTAAATGTGTACACACACAAATAAAATATAATTCGAAAAATAAGAATAGGATACACTGACAAAATCCTCAAAATAAAAAAAAATAAAAAAATCTATAAGCGAGTGCTATGGTATGGAAAAGATCGTTGGTTTCTTAATAAATACACATACTAGTGAAACTTAATCATATGGTTGCGTTTTTTATTGTTTCGTTCATTCATAAAGTTTTGTTTACTATACTTGTATAGTATAATAGTATAAAAACGAAAGAATCTCCTTTGTTTTCCTTCACAATAATGTACAACAAGGATAGGAACATAATTAAAACTACAACACTTTGTGTGCGCACGTGGACGTATTAAATAAAAAATAAAAAAAAATTTGGATGGATTGTTGGTTTTGATTCTATTCTTTTCTAAGGCATTTCAATAAAGTATTTTTTTTCATTTTTCTTTATCCATTTACTGGCTATGTTCTTCATTTTAGTTTCTATATGCATAAACCTACATACACACAAATTCAAATTTAGGTATATTGTACAATTTAAATGTATGGTAGTATAAGTCATGCGACGATCAACGATTTTAAATTTTTTACCGCTGATTATTTTAAGCGCCAGTTATATCCTTAATCTATCTTGTATATTCCTATAATCTCTGTTTTGACACAACTTGTACTAAAATGGTTCAAGTTTATATAATGTTGTTTGTTTCTTTGGTTTAGACATTTTTGAGACTTTGCTAATTAGTGCCACCTATTATATAATATTAGCAGTAATTTTTGGAAATTTTGACGTAACTTTTCGTGGACATAAATACATAATTAAAGAAAATGATAATTTCATAATTTTTCCTGAAAAATAGATCAAAAATAAAACAGAATAAATAATGCTCATTCCATTTTTTGATTGATATCCAGTTGATTGCTATCCAATGAGATGTGTCCAGTTGATTGATATCCAGTGAGATGTATCCAGTTGATTGATATCAAAAATCATGGGAATATATAAGATAATTCAAGTGGTGTATTTCTTGAATGGTAATTTTTTTGTAGCGACACACAACATATTCCAATTTTTGGAACTACGATGATCGTCGCTTTTATATACGGACGAGTGACGACCAAGTTAACAACATAAAAAATACAATACATAAACAATTGTAAAATTGTGTTGATATTTAACGCATATACTTATAGAAATTTTTTTTGTTTCAACTTACACACGAAAACGAGACACTAAATAAAAGCAGCTAGAAAGGAGTAAAAGAAAATTATTTTAGTTTAGTTTTTAATGTACCAAACAAAACCGTTTTTGTTTTATAAAATGAATTGGATTCAAATGTTTTCAAATCCAAACCATGTAAATAATAAAATTGAAGATATCCCTATTTATTTACTTCGTTTCTATATTTTTACAGTCGGTTCTGGTTGTAGATACATATGTATATGTATATAACAAAAAAAAATATTTAAGGAAATTTTCAATGTGTTTATGTTGTTTTGGTTTTTAATATACCTAGACGAAATATCCGTATAAATATATAAACAAATTACAATTATATAACCAAATAGGATACATTTAGCAGTACAGGTGCAAAAAAAAATATTTTGTAATTCGATTACATAATATTACATATTCATAAATACATAATTGTATGTATTTTAAGTTCGTATATTCCTATAATCTCTGACCACTTGAATTATCTTATATATTCCCATAATTTTTGGTCAAAATTTAGCAACTACTCAAACCATTTTGCATAGTTTCGCCATCATTTCCGCTGTATTCAATTTGGCGCCAATGTCGTTTCTTTGACGTAAAATATCTATACTTGTTCCTAATATAAGATAAGTATTCAAAATGTATTAATTAAGTAAAATAGAAAATTTAAATATAGTAATTTGATTTTAGGTTATGATGCATATTATGGAAATTACGGGGGATATTTTTCGATATTTTTTTCGCCTCTCACAAGTTTTCGCGATAAGTGATTTTCGGCTTTCAGGATTTTCACTGTACATATGTACATACATAAATGAAATATATTTGTTCTACTTTATCTAATGTTTTCATGTATATAACCATTTCAAAAATTTCTTTTCAAAATACAAGAACAATTTTATATTTGTTAATTGTTGGTACATTTAACGTTTCCATAAATTTCGAGGTATTTAATACGACATTAATTTAATTTAGACTATCACAAAATCATTTCCACAAGTTTATTTAAAAAATAATAATTATCCGAACCAATGGTAAATTCATTATTTGTAATACATTAATAATAAACTAATTTATTCATACGTACAAATAAATCAAAACTTTAATTTATGTGAAGAAATGTACCAACTTTCTTCTCGATCTTTGTTTTTTATGATTTCCATATTCCATTTAAGGACATTGAGCCGATTTAGACGTGTTTTCTTGCATCAGTTTCCTTCCTCGTTTCTTTACCCCTCTCTCTCTAAATTGATTTCGAAGGTCAAATTTTTGTAGAGAGAGGGGTAAAGAAACGAGGAAAGAAACTGATGCAAGAAAACACGTCTAAATCGGCTCATTGTGTGTGTATGCTTCGTTACAATTTTAATGTGTTATTTGGTTTTCATATGGATTTGCTCGCTTTATTTTTAGGTACATCAAAAACCAAAACCAATGCCACTACATAAATAGCCGTGACATCAGTCTAAAAAGTCAAATCACTAATATAAAGAGGGGAATAAAGATTTTTATTTTCCTATGAAACGTAAACAAAATACTATGGGATTTTCAAACACATTTTTTTATATCGTCTCTATTTTCAATTTAAATAAATATTTTTATTTACAAATATAAATAATTTGATATCAAATATATTGAAATGTAAATTGTGAACAATTTTGATTGAAATTAATAATCATTTATTAAGTAATTTTGCATTTATATAAAAATATTTGTTTCTCAAAACATCGGCATGCTTCGTGTTCCTCTAATCTTAATAATTATACAGTGAAAATCCTTTATCCCGGAAATCCAATATTGTGGAAACTCCACTATGCCGTAAACAATAAACGAATAAAGTCCCTTTCAATTTAATTCCCATGCGTTTTTGACCCTTTATGAAGGAAATCCTGAGACACGGACGGAAATTTACATCATAGTGTAAAGCAAAAATGGTTAACTCCATTATGCCGGAATTATTGATAACTTCAGGTGAGTTCAAAATAAAGAAATATGTATGTATGTATGTATGTACATACATAACACAAAATAAATGTGATTATTGGCTTTCGCGATCGGATCATTTTTTCAACTGGTAAAAAATAAAATTGATAATTTATTGTCAGGTATGTACATAGCTCGTTTGTATATATGTATAATAAAACTAAAATATGTATGTAACATTAATAAATAAGTAACACAGTAAATTTATACATAATTTTAGAAATGGGCAAACTAGTCGTAAATAACCTTACTTTAAAGCAAAAGTATGAAGTTATTAAAATGAAAGCAAAGAAGAACAGTGTAAAACAGATTTGCGATAAATTTAAATGCGGGAAATCCCAAATTTATGACATTTTAAAAAATGCAAATGAAATATCATTGCGATATTTAGAGGGGAACGAGAGTGGGTTGATGTGTAAGAAACGTCGAAAAACTGACATTGGCCGTATTGATGACACTGTAATGACATGGTTTTCAGCCACCAGAGCCAAAAATATACCTATCTCCGGCCCTATATTGCAGGGAAAAGCCAAAAAAGTAGCCAAAAGAATGGGGTTAACTGATTTTAAAGCATCAAACGGATGGCTCAGATGCTTTAAGAAAAGGCACAATATCGGGTTTAGTACTTGTTCGGGAGATGCAAATGATGTGAATCCAGTTACGGTCAATACTTGGAAAGAAAAACTTAAAGAACTAACTGCCGGATACGGACCACATAACATCGCAAACTGTGATGAAACCGGTTTGTATTACCGGCTCCTACCTAACAAAACACTGGAGTTTCGCGGAAAAAAGTGTCATGGCGGAAAATGTTCGAAGGAGCGGCTAACTGTGTTGCTGACCATATTCGGTGACGGAAAACAATACAAACCTTACTTAATTGGAAAAAGTTTAAAACCGCAATGCTTTAAAAATATTGATACAAATTCTCTTCCCGTAAAATGGTTCGCCAATTCGAATGCATGGATGACAGCTAAAATTTTTGAAAGATATTTAGTTGACCTAAATACGAACATGGAAAAAGAAAACAGAAATATTTTGCTGTTTTTAGATAATGCGACATGCCATCCCGAAATCTTCCTTTCCAATATAAGATTGGTATATTTTCCTGCAAATACGACGTCAGTGTTGCAACCATTAGATAACGGCGTTATTCAGTGTATAAAAATAAATTATCGAAAGCTAATGCTCGATACAGTTCTTAGCAAAATGGGCCAATCGGAAAAAGCATCTGACCTCACGAAAGCTGTGAATGTTTTGGATGCGATTATGTTTATTAAACGAGCAGTATCAAAAGTTAATCCAGAAACAATAAAAAAATGTTTCAAAAACTGTGGGTTCGACATTGATGTTCCAAATGACTTCGTTGAAATCAGTGAACCAACTTTAGAAATTCAAACAGCCATTGATCACATTTACGGGCATGAAATTTGTACCGCGAAAAATTTTATAGAAGTTGACGACCAGCTAGCGACAGAAAATGAAATAATTAATTTAGATGACATTTTGTTACAAAACGAAAACAACACAAACTACTCATCGGACGATGAAGTCGAAGTTCTCATAATTTTACAAGAGGAAATCCCACCGACGTTGGAAGAAGTTTTTTCAAGTCTAAGAATCATTAAGAATTATGCTCTTAATTTAGGGGACATGGAAATGTTCGAAAATGCAGACGAAATAAGTAATAACGTAATTAAATCCTCGAACAAACCGAAAGTAACCAAACAGATTACATTGGATAAATTTTTGAAACCAAATTAAAACTTTGATACATACATAATGCAATGATACACATGTGATAAATGAAGTGATACGTAGTATTGTAATTCAATTAAAATTACTTACATATTTATTTTTATAATTTTTTTATTGAAATGTTTTTTAATATGTTCATATTTATTTTTTTAAACGTACATATTTGTGAATATAGTGATATGTACAGGATATATTTTTTGTAATAAACAAAATAAACGGCACCAAATTCTCTTTCTTTCCCATAATTATGTAAATTTTATGTCGTTAATTTATGAATTTGACATGAATTCCCAAAATTTATTCAATTATTTTTTCAATTTGAATTGAATTAAAAAATCTTCAAAGACGGAAAAACTAGATACTAAAACCTCAAAGACGGAAAAATCACTAAAGCCGGAAAAATCCGTGAAGCCGGAAAAAAAAATCGCTCCAAATGAGTTCCGGCTTAGAGGATTTTCACTTATGAAAATGAAATTTTTAGAGGAACACGAAGCACGACGATGCGTTGAGAAACAAATATTTTTATAAAAATGCAAAATTACTTAATAAATGATTATTAATTTCAATCAAAATTGTTCACAATTTACATTTCAATATATTTGATATCAAATTATTTATATTTGTAAATAAAAATATTTATTTAAATTGAAAATAGAGACGATATAAAAAAATGTGTTTGAAAATCCCATAGTATTTTGTTTACGTTTCATAGGAAAATAAAAATCTTTATCCCCTTAACACATACTACCACACATTTTTGTGTCATGGCTTTTTATGTAGTGGCGTTGACCAAAACAAATGGTGTAGTCTAGTAATTGTAGTTTGAGAATCCATTTTTGTTGAGTTATATTATATTAGGATTAGTGTTATGTCGCCGATGCAAACACGATATGAAATAAATATTCAAATTTTCTATTTAAATATTTATTATATAAAACTGACTTACACACTGACACAAGTCAATGCACATTTGTTTTATGATATCTGGCTTGTATGAGAACCGCAAGGCTTTTACCAGACATACATTATACATTTTTGTGTACATACATTTTTGTAGTAGGGATTTTTCATTCATTATGATTCGTTATGTAACTGTTTTCATATGATGTAACAAAAATCATTTCGCTTAAATTTTTTGAACTCAACGTATTTTATTTTGGAATCTACCTTTGTGTGTTTATATTTAGAAAATTTAAATGCATTTAGCATTGCTTATCCGTGCATACATCTAGACATATATGTGACCTTGAAAAAATTAATATTTCTGTTTTATAATTTTTATTTCGATTTTTATGAATTTATGTTTAATTGATGATGAGATTGGCTCTCAAAATTAAAATTTGTAGAGAAATTCTACAAAGGGACGTCGACGAGTAACTTTCTTACTTTTGGTTTTATAGTAGGTAATAATGGACCTTTAAATTTGACGGCCAATCTAGAGGGACGGTTTCTGATTGCATTTACATACACTGTATCAAAAAATTGTCCGTACAGCACTCGGTTAAGAAAACATTGATAAAAAAAACAATTACAAATCAAACAAAAAATTCAGCTTTAATTTTTTTAAACTCAAATTACATTTAGGAACCTGAAAATAATATTAATCATGATATAAATTAATTTACTTTCACGTTTGATATGATTTACTATTTAAACCGCCTAAAACGATGTCAAATAATTGTCCGTACACACTAACAAATTGAAGTTTCATAATTTGATTATCATAATTCATAATCTACAATCCCAAGTATAACAAAATGTAACTGAATTTGACAGTTCCAACAAATGTTCTATTTTTCTCCATGAGCAATGGAAGTGATTGAAATGGTTTATTTTAATTTAGTGGTAGTAGTATGTGTGCGACTCCATTTCTATGTCCCTCGTACATACGAGGGTGATCAACGCTATTTTCATTGTTATTTTTGGCAAGTGAATTTAATTATTTTTGCTTTTGAGCTTTTTTGTGGTAATGTAATTTAAATTTTTTGTAAGTAAATAAATAATATCTATATGGTGTAAAATTTTTAATACTCATTTAATACTCTTAATCATAATTGAATAATTAAATAAATCATCAAGCACAGTCCATCAGCCCAACATTTCACATTGAAAGGTCGTCAAGAGGATTTATCAGCCAACAATTTTAATGTTGTTATTTATTTTTAATTTTATTAAATGGTTAACAGATTTTTAGCAACTACCAAATACACAACTGATCATGTTACTCGTAATTATATTCTTAATTTTAGAATGTGCAACATCAAAATTCAACCAAATAGCAAAAGATGACTTCCACAACGTAAATGATTAGATAGCAACAACCAAAAAACCCTCCCAAGTACTTCTTTAAATATACATATGCATTTTTATCAAATTCATACAAAAAACGATTCTTTTATTTAACACGGAAAATATTGAAATAAGTATATTTTCAATCTAACCTCAAATTACTGATTCCCGCCAAATTCTATTTTGAATACATACATACATACAATCAAACATATTTAGTTCCATTAGTTTAGGGTTTTTGTTCCATTGTTCAAAGGAAATCTTATAATAAAATGGAACTCAAATGTCGTTCTCAGTTCCAAAAAAAGTTCCAGAAAAACAAGAATATATTTGAAGTAGTAACACTTGGGATGTTGTGCAAACTCGATAAACATGAAATATAAAAAAGGGACAAAGTGTAAGTGAAATAGAATTATGTACATATTTTATTTTGATGGCAACCCAAGTGTTACTACTTCAAATATATTCTTGTTTTTCTGGAACTTTTTTTGGAACTGAGAACGACATTTGAGTTCCATTTTATTATAAGATTTCCTTTGAACAGTGGAACAAAAACCCTAAACTAATGGAACTAAATATGTTTGATTGTATGTATGTATGTATTCAAAATAGAATTTGGCGGGAATCAGTAATTTGAGGTTAGATTGAAAAATATACTTATTTCAATATTTTCCGTGTTAAATAAAAGAATCGTTTTTTGTATGAATTTGATAAAAATGCATATGTATATTTAAAGAAGTACTTGGGAGGAACATTTTCTTGTTTTTTGGTTGTTGCTATCTAATCATTTACGTTGTGGAAGGCATCTTTTGCTATCTGGTTGAATTTTGATGTTGCACATTCTAAAATTAAGAATATAATTAACATTATCAGTTGTGTATTTGGTAGTTGCTAAAAATCTGTTAACCATTTAATAAAATTAAAAATAAATAATAACATTAAAATTGTTGGCTGATAAATCCTCTTGACGACCTTTCAATGTGAACTGTTGGGCTGATGGACTGTGCTTGATGATTTATTTAATTATTCAATTATGATTAAGAGTATTAAATGAGTATTAAAAATTTTACACCATATAGATATTATTTATTTACTTACAAAAAATTTAAATTACATTACCACAAAAAAGCTCAAAAGCAAAAATAATTAAATTCACTTGCCAAAAATAACAATGAAAATAGCGTTGATCACCCTCGTATGTACGAGGGACATAGAAATGGAGTCGCACACATACTACTACGATTAAATAAAAATAAACCATTTCCATCACTTCCATTGCTCATGGAGAAAAATAGAACATTTGTTGGAACTGTCAAATTCAGTTCCATTTTGTTATACTTGGGAATATAATCGCTATCGCGATAATCGTTTTGTCTGTCAATGATATAATACCAGTCTCATATTCTAGAATTATTATTCTACATAAATTTAAAGCCCGAATCCCGTAAAAAAACACCTCTTTAAAAAAAAGTTAATTTTACTCAAAAATACAAAGAACATTTTTAAATTGATTATGTAAACCTGTCTCAAAAAATTGTCCGTACACTCCTCGGTTAAAAAAACATTTACTAAAGATACATGTTAAACCGAAAGTGGTCTGACTGAAAATGTCCGAGATAAATTCAACATGTAAAGGGCGGCTTGACTGAAAGCAAAGATTATTAACAAGAAGATCTTCTTGTTAATAATCTTTGCTTTCAGTCAAGCTGCCGTGTACATGTTGAATTTATCTCGGACGTTTTCAGTCAGACCACTTTCGGTTTAACATGTATCTTTAGTAATTGATAAAAAAAACAATTACAAATCAAACAAAAATTTCAGTTTTTGTTTTTTTTTGGGGTTTAATTACGTTACTCATCAAAAAAATTTAAAACATAGAGTATTAGAATTCAGCCAAAAACCATGGCTTATGGCATATATTGATCCTAATACGAAGCTTCGAACTTTAGCTAAAAATTCTTTTGAAAGGGATTTTTTTAAACTTACGGTCAAGTGTTTTTGGTAAAACTCTGGAAGACGTTGTACTCACACATTGGGAAAATATTGCAAATAAATTTCCATTCATCATCTGTATTCACAGGAAATCTTGTAGCAATTTAAATGATCAGAATAAAAATAATTCTAAACAAACGGATTTATGTTGACTTCGGTGTCTTAGACATATCAAAAACAATAATGTATGATCCATAATTATCGTGCACTAACGATATGAGTCTACGCCATTTTTGCAACGTGAACACACTTAACAAAAATAACTTTAATAAATATAAAAATTACTATTAAATATTAACAATAACTATAAAATACATAAAGTAATATTTTTTGTGAAATAAAATAACCTATCCAGTGCCCCAGGACTTCTCTTGAGAAGTTTCTGTGGGTTTTTTCTGGGAAAAATAACTCACTGGTCTTATCGATTGAAATACATATTATAGATTGAAATATTATAGATTGAAATATTATAGATTGAAATATTATAGATTGAAATATTATAGATTGAAATATTATAGATTGAAATATTATAGATTGAAATATTATAGATTGAAATATTATAGATTGAAATATTATAGATTGAAATATTATAGATTGAAATATTATAGATTGAAATATTATAGATTGAAATATTATAGATTGAAATATTATAGATTGAAATATTATAGATTGAAATATTATAGATTGAAATATTATAGATTGAAATATTATAGATTGAAATATTATAAATTGAGCTGTCTTATAGATTGAAAGATCTGACCTGAGCAAATTTAAAAAGAAACAAACACTTCAATTTACCCTGAACATTTTAGTTATAAATTAGGTAAAAGAGCAATTTACCCGACTATTGCTCCGTAGCCTAGGAATGTAATGTCAGGCCTGCCCTAAGACGCTACTTAGTAGATTATCTCCATTTTTTTATTGAGTTTCTGAATCGAGCGGGTTGTCTCACCCGCTGGATACGGCCATTATGAAGCGGCTGGTAAATTTGGTCAACAAATTAGGAAGAACCTCATTGAAGTTTTCAAATGACTTTTTATTTAAAAAAAAAAAAAAATGATTTTACAAAATACGAAAATCGCAGTGCTTAGTTAAAGCATGGCTACAAGGCACGTGATTCGAAAGTTGCGCTAAGCTTGATGTACATTTTTCAACGGTTGCGGTGAAGAATTCAACTACTGCGCAAGTCGGTCAAAAATGGAGTTTTGCAACCAAAGTCGGGCATTCTAGCGGATTAAAACGCAGCAACTAAAGTTAGGCTAAGCAGTTTTCGCAGTAGTATTAAAGAGGATGGCGATTTTTTTTTTAAATTCAATTTTGTATATTATTGTTGAGCAAAAACTAAAAACGCGATTTCATTGTTATTCGTAATCACGAAGCTATAATAGTATAGTTAAATAACAAATGTCTTATCAACTTGCAGTCACCGTCACGGTCGAATAAAATTGCAGCCGACATTTTTTTGCATTCGCTTGCTTTTCGATTTTTTTGAACTGGGCAGCGCCTGAATTCTAACCACACAACATTTCTAAAAGAAAAGGATCCCACCTACATAACATTGGAACTAAAATTTACAACAAAATATATATATTTTCACTCAAAAATATAAATATTTTAATGTTGCCGTTTGACGATTTTGTCATCTCTCATAAATCTAAGTAGTCACATTTGCATAGTGTTTCTCGGTAACGTGAGAAACATAATAGGGGTATAAAAATATTTAATAATTTAACCAAAAACAAAAAATGTTTTAACGAAATTTCGTATCACTTGCCCTGTAGACATGGCTTAAATCTTAACATAAAACTAAAGTTATAAAAAAATAATAATAAAGAAAACTTATAAAGAAGCACTGCCTTCGGGAATAACCTGTATTATAGTTTTACGCCGCGAATCATAATTGAATCCGTTGTTCTTAAAAATTTCACTCTCATAGAAAGATTTCAAATTGAAAATGTTAATTTGTTTGGCCCGCTCGATAAAATCACTTTCCATGATTTCAATTGATGATACATTGTTACCCTCCTTGCATCGAATATATGTAAGTTGATCCATTGCCAATTGGCGAAGAATAAAGAATAGCAGCTCTGTGTGATCTTTTTGGAATGATAGATATTTCTGGAAAACTGATCGCATCCGTTTCATTACGCTAAATTTCTGAGCTTCGATGAAGCTTTCCAGCATCATGCTCATTGCCAGATTTACATCACTGTCAATTACTACATCGCGGAGATGCATCCGAGCTGATGATTCCGCCATTCGAATTACACTTTCAATATGTCGCACCGTAATTGGCAGACTACCAGTTGCAAGCGATTCCTGTCGCAATTGAGAATACATCTTAGCGATTTTGTCCTGATCCATATTATTTAATTTAGGCCGCACATTGATACGGGAATATACGATATATTTTTTTAAAAGTTCTTGCGATATTTCTGTATCAGGCTTATTAGAATTTTCCATGAGTTCCTCTTTTGATTCAGGATGATGACGAACATGAGACCCAACGACGAATTTGGCTAAACATTCATCTTGAATTGGATCAAATTCATCCTTAACCACACATAATATATCAAAACGAGATAGAATCGGTTCCGAGAGATTAACATTTTCTGAAAATGTAAGACTTGGATCGTATCGACCACCAATCGGATTAGCTGCTGCAATTACAGCACAACGGGCTTGTAGCGATGTGACAATACCAGCTTTTGATATGGAAATCGATTGTTGCTCCATTGCCTCGTGAATGGATGTTCGATCTTGATCATTCATTTTATCAAATTCATCGATTAGGCATACTCCTTGATCAGCTAGGACTAGTGCACCAGCTTCCAAAGTCCATTCTCGGGTGACCGGGTTTCTCCGAACGTTCGCTGTTAAACCGACAGCACTAGCGCCTTGGCCCGTTGTGAAGATAGCACGTGGTGCAATTTTCTCAGTATACTTCAAAAACTGTGACTTGGCCGTTCCTGGATCACCACAGATTAACACGTTGATATCACCTCGGATGTTATGTTTTTTGTTCGCATTCTTTGATTCACCGCCAAATAGAGACAAGGCTAAACTTTTCTTGATAAATTCATGGCCATAAATTGAAGGCGCTATACTGGCAATTATTCTATCGACAATTCTTGAATCCTTTGATAGTTTTTGAATTGTTGAGATATCCTCGTCAGTTAATGACTGAACTACCTGTTTACTATCTTTCACCACGATGTGGTTTGCGATAATCACCGTTGCAAATACTGGGAATCCGTGTTCTGTATTTAACGATCCATCATAGTTATTGGTGTAAATTCCAGTTACCTCTATTTCATCGCCAGGACGGCATAAATCACATAAATCTGACAATAAAATACACTCTTTTGATCGCGGTATACGTCCAGCAGGAATACGACCTGGTGATTCTTGTAGCGTGACCTTTTGATAATTGCGATATAATGTTTGCTCCATATTAATTGAAAAAGGTCCTGCACTTTGACATTCTGGGCAAGAACCAGGTTTGACTTCAGTATTCTGTGATTGTACAAACGGTCCAAGAATGTAACCACATTTAACACAATCATATTTGACTACGGAGAGTTGCGGAAGAACTCCAGTAGTGGCCGTAACAACACCAAAAGTTCGGATTAGTTGATTTAAATGCAGCTTACGGAAAGTTCGAATTTCCTCGATCAATGGAATATCTGAGATTCGAACATGAATTTCATTCGTAACGCGATCATACGTCGGAAAAATACTGAACACCATCTCTTTGGCCACTTTATCCATAATCTCCAGAATTTGATGTGGGGCATCTGGTAAAAAGTAGGCAATTACATGACTGTGCGATGTTAGATCCGTGTACGAAACCACAAACGAGGATTTATTTTGTTCACACATTCGCCGAATACGATCTCGGTACACGTAATTTCCCTTTTCGTCTACAAACGTACGGAGAAAACTTTTAAAACGATTCGCTACCTCCGTTCGCGGTGCCAACATGGAGACCCAATCTTTAATAGAATATCCTTTTGTATCTTCTAAATTATCAATCGATTCTATCATCTCTGTGTCTAATTCGCCGGAAGCCGCCTTCTCGGCAGCAGCACGCCGCTTCGATTGGTGTCCTTCATCATCTTCGTCACTTTCATCATACACCAAATCACGATCGTCCCTATGTATGCCCAAGGTGCGATCACGACGATTCATTTCTTTTTCTGCAGCCCTTCGGTCACTTTGCGACAAATCACTGTAATCCTCATAATCGAGAATTTCTTCGTCATACCGATCAAGATGTGGAATCGGTCGATAGTCGTTTTCCATGTTATCACCGAAAAGTTCCTCTCCATCTTCCTCATCTTCTTCTTGATTCACGGTCATGTCACCCAAAATTTCAGCCTCATCCTCGAACGGTTCGAAATCACCGACAGGCGATGTCATGAGGGCACGATAGTTTCTGCGCTGACTATCGGTATCACTTGGCGTATTTGGTGCCGGAGAACTAACTTCATCAACTTCCTAACATAAATTCAAATTATTTTATTATCAAACTCAAATATAATAATTTCCAAATACTTACAGACATTCCGATTGGTTAAAAAAAGATATAGAAATATCACAAAAATTGTATAGCTTATCGAAACAATGGTGTGGAAATCGAAAATGAAATGGCGCGAAATTAATGACTACAAAAATATTAGATCGTAAAAATTGTACTAGTTTTATGGTAAAGTTTATGTCCCAATTACGTTTATGCTTAGGGTTCAACCTGGTTTGAACCTAGGTTATCTTTGACTATAAACGGAGTCGAGTCATCTTGTAGTTAACTCGACTCGACCTAAAAAATTTCTAGGGTCGAGTCGAGTTAACTCTAAAATCATCCACTATAAACGGAGTCGAGTCGAAAAATAGAAACAACAAAAAATAAGAATAAAAAGACACCATTTTGATTTCTTAATTCGTGTGCGCATCTCCGATTTTTGTGTTTCTGTAATTTTGTATGCTGCAAACTTGTAAAATAAAATAAAATAAATTGCTTTAATCATAATCATAATTTTTATTGAAAATAAAAATTATGATTTTTTTTTTGACGTTTCTGACTCGGTTTCAACCTAGTTTCGACTCGACTACGATTTGACTCTGCAGTATAAACGCTAAAAAAGATAACTACAAGATGATCCAAAGTTAACTAAAAGATGACTCGACTCTGAGCATAAACGTACTCAGACTGTGAAAAATTGACTGAGTTGACGTGAAGATGGAAGAAGACAAAAACAAATAATCGATCAGGAGCGACAAAGTATTTTGTTGTTTTTTTATAGCAAATTTTATGGATAAATTTTGACAGCGGGAGAGAAAATTTCAAGGTAGGCGCATACCAAAAGGTTTTTCGACACGCAGTCTACACTAAAAAGATAAAATGTTTCCATCTCTCTTGTGTTTTAAGTACTTTTCATACCAGGCGCCTCGCCTCGAAATATTTAGTTACCATAAATGCGAAGCTGAGACCCTTTCAAACCTGTGGCGTTGGCTTTGAACATTCGGTTGCTATCAAATATTTTATTTAGGTTTATTTTACACGTGAATTATAGCAAGAACTGAAATATTCTAAATTTGTAACGTATATATGAGCTAGATTTTTTGGTAAGTATGAAATATTTTTGCAACAAATGTGATTTGTAGGTTATGTTGAAAAAGCACTTCGCTTTGTACTACTTTAAAATGTCGCAGTCGAGTGTGGAACGCATTGCCTTGGCTTTGTAAATAACTTCATTGCAATATATTATGTTTTTTTTTAATTATCACTTAAAAATAAATTATTTTTCAACAAATTGAATTTATTACCATAAAATGAAACGGTATCAATCGAATAAAACTAATTTACATAGTTAAAAAACGAAATTAACAAATTTTTATTTACGAAGCTCAAAGCCAAGGCGCCTGGTACGAAAAGTACTTTGGCTGTTTTCCAAACGAAAACTTATTTGTGGAACCTAACTTATTCAAATAACCCAAGTATTTTTACTTAAGAACAAAAAAATCTAATGTGTAATGTTAAAAAAAATGGTTTCAGGTGTTTGTTTTTGTTTATATTTATATGTACACAATTCAATTAAAATTTATAAACACCGTAAATAAAAATAAACAAAATTAAATTAAATATACCCAAGAATGAGTAAAAGGAAAATGTACAACAGCCGCTGTAAGTACAATTTAATAAACATTAATTTCATGAATGTTTTAAATTTGAGCACAGAAGAAAGATTAACCAGAACAGTCATAACGCTGTTTTTGTATGGAAAAATTTGGACTCATTTTTTTGACCTTGATTTGCCGAAGGTAAGAGAATGTTGGGTTATGTATTCTTTGGTTTACTGGTTTTTATTTGAAATAATAAAAATTAAGAATCCTTAACAGTATACATAGTTAGTGAAATTATATGACAAGTTTTGTTTTGACAGCATAATTTGTATTAAATATTCAAAAAATTCATAATATTCGAAAATAATTATACTTCAATGTCCAAAAAAGAAGGTAAGATGGAAAAAAAATTTGATCCACGCAATGTCTATTCTGGTTAATCTTTCTTCTGTGATTTGAGCTTGTACATAATAAAATCAATTTTAAAATTATATAATACTCTACATACAAATAATTATTCCTGTTTAATTACATATTTATTTATACTTTAGGGAGCTAAGATGAAGTTTTTGCATTAATAGAGGCTCGAAATGCAATGAGTGATGAATTTAAAAAAAAACAAGTCAATACCACATTATCTGGAAGTAAGTTTTCCAATCTAGCTTCTCTACTAGTTCAAACAATTGTTCATCATTTTCCAATAACTTAAGGCAAAGTTTTATATTTTTATTAACTAAATAAAACATCTTTTTCTATCCATTTTGAAAATTATTATTTATTTTATTTACTTTGTTTTTAATAAATTAAAACAAAAAATCTCTTGAACAATAAAATTTTCGTTCTTTTGATGCTGCTGTCAAAATAAGTAAGCTAAATCGATTGGAATGACTTTTACTTACTTATTTAACATGGCGGCGAATAAGTTAATAAGTAACAAATAAGTCTCGTTTGGAAAACAGCCTTTATTCTAAAAGTTACTAAATGTGTTTGTTGTTGTATTACTTTTAGGCCCTTTCCGAAAGTTATACTTATTTATTTAGACCTATGTACTTATTTAAATAAGTATGTTGGCGAGGTAACTTAAAATAAGTATGTTCTTACAAAAAAAAAAAAAACTTAAACGAAAGTAAAATTCTGTTAATTTCATTGCATACATATTGTGATATTATGTAGTAATTAAGTTTTATAAAAAATTTAATTAAAAATTATTTTATAGTTACAAAATAGTCAAAATAAAGTATGTGAAATCAATTCGGGCGATTTTACATACTTATTTAAGATGGCGGCAAATAAGTATGTCTAAATACATAAGTATAACTTTCGGAAAGGGGCTTAGAACTTTTTTAGCCTGCCTTCAAACACTTTAAAGAGCATTTACAATGAAAAAACTTATTACTTTTTACCTACAGGTTTGTATGAATTTCCAACTTAAGGAACAAAAATGTTTGTTAGTTAAGTTGGAAATTCATACAAACCCAATTATTCAGTGTACAAACCTATAAATTTCATTTCATACCAGCCGCCTCGGCTTTGAGCTTCAAAAATAAGAATTCTTTGTTTCTTTAGTTTAATTTGATTAACAATCTTTAATTTTATAGAAATAAATTCGAGGCGAGGCGCCTGGTATGAAAAGTACTACTTTAAAATGTCGCAGTCGAGTGTGGAACGCATTGCCTTGGCTTTGTAGATAACTTCATTGCAATATATTTTGATTTTTTTTTTAAATTATCACTTAACAATAATTATTTTTCAACAAATTGAATTTATTTCTATAAAATTAAACGTTTAATCAAATAAAACTAATTTCCATAATTCAAATATGAAATAAAGAATTTTTAATTTGGAAGCTCAAAGCCGAGGCGCCTAATATGAAAAGTACTAAAGTCAGAAGTAAACAATTTTTTCATTGTGAACGCTCTGTTACTTTAGGTATTTTACACTGATATAAAGTACCTGGATATAGCATAAGAAAATTTTAATACCAAATCAAGCAATATGAAATGGTACAAGTTTTTAATAAGACCATCTCGCTCATTTTTATATACTCCTCTGCCTCTAATGAGACACAAGTTAAGTTGTATAGAACCTTACTCAAATAAATAGAATGTCGAAAATTATGCGAAAATGAATGTTTTAACATAAAACTTAAAAAATGTTTTAAAATTATTAACAATAGTTAATTAGTTTTAATTCTATCACGTTTTATTACCTTTTTATAAAAAATATTAACATTATTTCTCAATAATTAACCCTTAATATTTTAAATACACACCTGGATGTACAAACAAAATGGCAAAAATTTTCGAAATTAAATGTCAAAACAATAAACAAAAATTTAATGAATTAGTTAATTAGTTTGTTTATTTAAAAATAAGTGAAAAATACGCTAATGAACTTGGTTGGGAATTATTTTATTCTAGCAAATTCACGGATGCTAGTATTTTCGCTGTAAAGGTGCTGTTAACCTTTTATTACATAAGTTGATTGAAGGTCGCAAGATCAGCTGTTGATTTTAGATAAGTATAAGTTATGTGGAGTATTAAATTATGAATTAATTCTTTGGGTTTTATTTATCTTTTTTAGGAATCGGATTGCGGCCCATCCATCAGTTGTAACAATAAGGGTTTCTGTGCATTAATCGTATGTCGAACTCCAGATTTTCAACTAAACAGTTTTTAAACGACTTTTTATGAATTTGTACCACCGGTTGATGTTAGATATCGACAAATATTATTACCTGCTTTAAATATATGTGATAATATCATTTGTAATTTGTGATAAAAAAGCTGCATTTTTAATTTACATTTATTACATAATTATCAAAAAAACTTATGTTGTTGTTATTGTGGTTCTTATGATTTGTTTACAACTATTTTTTCCAAGTCCGCAACTAAAAGTGTAAAATAATGCCGCGTTTTTAGAAAACTTATTTTTAGGACGTGCCCGCCGAACCTTGTGATAATTATTCCAGCTGTAATAATTATGACATTATTTTGTAAGCAACTAACTTCACTTCGTTGTATTTTATGTCATGCCCGACAAAACAACTAAAATGAAAAAAGTGATTTTACACGTCAAACTTCTGTAGAGTATCTTTATTTGGGCAACATCAAAACCTATTTATCACGATTTTTTATAAAATAATAAACAATACCCTACCTGAATAATATTAAAAATATCACACCACAATCAAAAGCCAAATATTTTATTTTCAAATACGTATTTATTTTGACACCTAAAACCAAAAAAAAAATTTAGTTTTTTATATGATAAATGAGTACGTTTTATGGCAAAACGTGATAAAAAATATAATGATATATTTTATCACTTTTGCCCGACTGAACACGGCCAATATTCATAAACAAAAGCGCGCAATAACAATATTTAAGCCGTGTTAATTTGACTAAAAGAATACTACAAAATTTATTTATTACTAATTAAAACTAAGTAGATTCTAATTAATTTATTTCTAAAAGAATACAACTTATTTTAAAATATGGAAGAGAAAATTATTTCGCTCCTGTCAAAATTATTACAAAAAAAAATTACAAACTTCGAAGAGGCCCTTTAAATTACTTTTATTAAAAATGTTGAATTTAAAAATAATTATAAGTGTATTTCCAGCTAAAATAAAAATGTTTTTTAAACTAGAATTGTCTTAATTTAAGCAACCAACTTTAACCCATTAAATAAAATTCTAAATACGCCCCTCTTAAATTTTATTCTCGCTCGTTTTCGCCCAGACTTTTTAATGCTTGACGGTTTGCTTATTTCAAGTGTATTGTATTTAAATTTATTTTGTATATGCTGCGAGTCGAGTCGAGTTTAATCCTAGGACGTGTTCGAAGTTTGTCATAATTTTGTTTTTGTAATAATTTTGACAGGAGTGAAATAATTTTCTCTTTCATATTTTGTAATAAGTTTTATTTGTACTATTTTTTTTAGAAATAAATTAACATAATACGGCTTAGTTATTGTTATTGCGCGCTTTTGTTTATGAATATTATTACAGAAATGTCAAATTTACAACACGTAGTCACAGAATACAACCAGAAGAGACATAACGCTGTTTTTGTATGGAAAAATTTGGACTCATTTTTTTGACCTTGATTTGCCGAAGGTAAGAGAAAGTTAGGTTATGCATTCTTTGGTTTACTGGTTTTGATTTGAAATATTAAAAATTGAGAATCCTTAACAGTGTAGTTAGTGAAATTATTTTACCAATTTTGTTTTGACAGCATAATTTGTATTAACTATTATAATATTCAAAAATAATTATACTGCAATGTCCAAAAAAGAAGGTAAGATGAAAAAAAAATTTGCTCCACGCAATGTCTATTCTGGTTAATCTTTCTTCTGTGACGTAGTGGTTGTGATAATTTGGTTGCATACAAAATAATGTCATAAATATTACAGCTGGAATAATTATCACAAACTTCGAATACGTCACTAGTTTAACTCTCACTTATACTGTATATGCTGCGAGTCGAGTCGAGTTTAATCCGAGTTTAACTCTCACGATATACGCAGTCGAGTTATTTTCTAACCAACTCTAGGTGTATATACTGCAGAGTTAAACATATGCAGAGTTCAAATAGGATTGAAACCGAGTTAAAAAAAAATGAAACAAGATATCATTTCAGATGATCATAAGATTGATTATTCTTTTTGTTGAGCGCCATATTATATGTTATTGTCATTTTGTCAGCTATATTATGTCTAAAAAATTGTAATTTTCAATCAATCTCCATGAAAATTACTGGATAGACCACCGAAAAGTTGAAGTAATTTTTTCGAAAAAATAAAAAAATTAAATACCAAACAAAAGTTTATTATTAAAATTAATTAATTAAAATCTTAATAAATAAGATTTTAAAATAAAATAATAAATTTAATGAAAAAATTAAAACGAATATTTTTTAATATTGGTGCACGAAATTTTCTGTAATTTTGTTGTTATTTTTTTAACTCTACTGTAGGCGTATATAGTGCATTTTTTAGAGTAGAGTTTAACTCAACTCTACAAATTATTAGGTCGAGTCGAGTTTAACTCGACTCCGTATATAGTGAGAGTTAAACTCGACTCGACTCGCAGCATATGCATACAATCACTGTGTTCCATTGGAAACAATTTCCTACTGCCAAGTAGGAAAAATGACAATGAGTACGTTTATGCTTAGGGTTCAACCTGGTTTGAACCTAGGTTATATTTTACTATAAACGGAGTCGAGTCATCTTGTAGTTAACTCAACTCGACCTAAAAAATTTCTAGGGTCGAGTCGAGTTAACTCTAAAAACATCCACTATAAACGGAGTTGAGTCGAAAAATAAAAACAACAAAAAATAATAATAAAAAGACACCATTTTTAATTCTTAATTCGTGTGCGCATCTCCGATTTTTGTGTGGCAATAATACTTTTTATTTTGTTTTTATAAAATTCAAAAAATAATACAAGAAAAACTTATGAACATTCGATAGTAAATTATTTTATTTTTGATGTTTCTGACTCGGTTTCAACCTAGTTTCGACTCGACTACGATTTGACTCTGCAGTATAAACGCTAAAAAAGATAACTACAAGATGATCCAAAGTTAACTAAAAGATGACTCGACGCTGAGCATAAACGTACTCAATAACATATATGGCGATCAACAAAAAGAATAATCAATCTAATATCTGAAATGATATTTTGTTCCATTTTTTTTTAACTCGGTTTCAATTCTATTTGAACTCTGCATATGTTTAACTCTGCAGTATATACACCTAGGACGTGTTCGAAGTTTGTGATAATTATTCCAGCTGTAATAATTATGACACTATTTTGTTTTCAACCATTATTTTGTATGCAACCAAATTATCACAACCACTACGTGTTGTAATTTTGACACTTCTGTAATAATATTTATAAACAAAAGAGCGCAATAACAATAACTAACGACGTGTTCGAAGTTTGTAATAATTATTCCAGCTGTAATAATTATGACACTATTTTGTTTTCAACCAAATTATTACAGCCACTACGGGTTGTAATTTTGACACTTCTGTAATAATATTCATAAACAAAAGTGCACAATAACAATAATTAAGCCGTATTACGTTAATTTATTTCAAAAAAAAATTCTACAAATAAAACTTATTACAAAATTTGAAAGAGACAATTATTTCACTTCTGTCAAAATTATTACAAAAACAAAATTATTACAAACTTCGAACACGTCCTAAGCCGTATTACGTTTATTTCTATAAAAAATATTACAGATAAAACTATTACAAAATATGGAATAGAAAATTATTTCACTCCTGTCAAAATTATTACAAAAAAAAGATTTTCACAAACCTCGAACACGGCCCTAGATTTGGTTAGATAATAACTCGACTCCGTAGTCCGTATATAGTGAGAGTTAAGTACTTTTCATACCAGGCGCCTCGCCTCGAAATATTTAGTTACCACAAATGCGAAGCTGAGACCCTTTCATACCGGTGGCGTTGGCTTTGAACATTCCGTTGCTATTAAATATTTTATTTAGGTCTATTTTACACGTGAATTATAGCAAGAACTGAGATATACTAAATTTGTAACGTACATATGAGCTAGATTTTTTGGTAAGTATGAAACAATTGTGCATAAAATATGATTTGTAGGTTATGTTGACAAAGCACCTCGCTTTGCACTACTTTGAAATTTCGCAGTCGAGTGTGGAACGCATTGCCTTGGCTTTGTAGATAACTTCATTGTAATCTATTTTATTTTTTTTTAAATTATCACTTAAAAATAAATTATTTTTCAACAAATTGAATTTATTACTATAAAACTAAACGGTATCAATCGAATAAAACTAATTTACATGGTTAAAAAACGAAATAAATTTTTTTTATTTACGAAGCTCAAAGCCGAGGCGCCTGGTATGAAAAGTACTTTAAACTAGGATTAAACTCAACTTGACTCGCAGCATATACAATATAATTAGGTCACAGAAGAAAGATGTTGTATTCTGTGATTAGGTCGAGTCGAGTTTAACTCGACTCCGTATATAGTGAAAGTTAAACTAGGGTTAAACTCGACTCGACTCGCAGCATATACTATATCTTTTCAAAAAGCAAACAATATGATGTAAAGAATATTCGTGTGAACAGCTAGGTTGTTATCTGAACTAATTTGTTTTTGTGCATTACATTTTATACGCTAAAAATTGTATGCATGTGTGGGGATGAATTTTTTATTCGTTTGCATTTGCTTTGGTGTTAGTGGTGTTTTTAATTTAGTGCAATGGCGGATTCAGAAAATTGTGGCGAGGAAAACACTGTTGTAAATAATTTCACGAATAAAAATGGACAAACTAATTTAACAACAAATGAGCATAATAGTGTTACGAGTACAAATAATAAGAATAATGTTATAATGCAAACGAGTGTAAGTGGGCCGCGTGTTGTTACGATTTATAAAACTGAAACCGGATTCGGTTTCAATGTACGCGGTCAAGTGTCAGAGGGTGGTCAACTACGATCGATCAATGGAGAATTGTACGCCCCGCTGCAACATGTTAGTGCCGTGCTAGATAATGGAGCAGCGGAAAAGGCTGGTATAAAGAAAGGCGATAGGATTCTTGAAGTGTAAGTCGCCGAGTTAAAAAATGAATTTTGCATATCACTTTATACTACTGTAATAAGTATAAACTTTTGTGAAACTAAGACCTTCTTGAAATTTATAATCGAAAATCCGCATACATATCAAAAAGCGTTGATGGTTCTTCTAGTTATTGTTTTGTTATTGTTAATCGATTTTTCTTATTTTTTCTGTTTTTTTACAATCAAGTGTAAATGTCGCATTCGATTGACTCGGTTTTGTTATAATATTAGTTCGTCATAATATTAATTTTAGTTTGTCAATATTTTCTCAAAATTTTCGAATTACAAAACCCATTCGCGAAAATTTAAAATATGTATTTGTAATTGTGTAGTTTTCAGAAGAAGGTTTGTCCTTGTTTTTGACAAGTTCCAAATTAAGTATTTAAAACATTTTTGGGATTACTGATATACTATTAACTCAACATTTTCATTCCCTCATGTGAATGATGGATCTACCGAGTTATTTGGGGGAAAACTAAAGTTTCAAGTAGTAGGTATAGCCAGTACGTTTTAAGGTGGGTCCTTATAGAAAGTAGTTAGTCTAGATTGTCCTAACAAAGGCAATCGAGTTGAATTTTAATTTTTTTTTGCGATTTGTTATCAAAAATTTTAAAAAAATTCAACGTTTGATTTTGTTCGGATAATTTAGACTAGACTACTTTCTATATGCACCCGCCTTAACAAGTAAAAATATCGTTGATTTAAGGTCATTACGCTCTCCCAGCAGGAAAATCATTCGAAACAGCTAAAGCCGCATCCAGACGAGGTGTAAAATGTACACTTTGCGCGCGTATTCACTTATTTGGCGAATGTAGACGGTTAAGCGGGAAGTGTACATTTATCACATCTCGGTACACGCGATTTGTTAAATGTTCATTGATCACATTTAAGCCTGATTTCCATTATGAAATAGTTACGGCTTAATAAATCATCAATGACAATCAAACAAACACGTATAAATTTGGAATTTTATCATAGAGTGGCCCAAATTTTCTGTGTGACATGTCTGAGACACTTATAAGCGTATTTTGTTGACCAATTTTGGGTTTATTTTTTTCCAAGAAAATAACCAATTTGATTGACAAAAGCCAACCTTTCGAAATAAAATATAAATTTATGTGGTTTTCACCAAAGAAAAAAAAACAAACCGGGTTGCTCTTTTTGCTGTCAAACTGTTCGATTTGTCAAGAAAAGTCGCTCGATCGAGTAAAATTGTTGTTGGTTTACGAATCTCGATTTTTTGGCAGATTTATTAATTTCGATTCGCCTTTTACCAAATCTTACACCGTAAATAGTATAATAGCAATATAGTATAATACTATTTTGCTATCCGGTGTAAAACCGATGTTTGGATACTATCCTAGTGTTCAATCGGGTAAAAAACCTAGTGTTCAATCGGGCAAAAATCCTTGGTTCAATCGGGCAAAAATGATAAAAAATATGATATTTTTTATCACTTTTGGCATTAAACGCACTCATTTATCATACAAAAAAACCAACTTTTTTCTTGGTTCCAGCTGTCAATTTTGAATTTATTTTCTTTATGATATTTTCGGTATTTAAATTAAATTAAATTTGATTTTTTAAATATTTATATAGTATTTACACCGTCACCTATTTATTTAAATATAAATAATAATTTATATTTCGAAGTTTTGTCTGAGAACACAAACGCAACGAAACTCAAACTAAAATTATCTCCAATATTTGGATAAAAACCAAATAGTTTCAATATCAAAATAATTTATAAAAAAGAAATAATTAAAAAATATAACATTTAATTAAAACCCTGACGACAAAACGAGTTTATTGAATTTTACAAAGCGATTTAAAATAAAATGTAACATTTAAAATCAATTTATCATTTTTTTTCAATTTTGGTTGTTCAATCGAGTTTGACGTACAGTATTACGAAATGAAGTTAGGGTGGGATAAAATATCATGATATTTTTTATAATTTTTGTCCGATTGAACACGACCAATGATAAAAAATATCATGATATATTTTATCACCTTTGGCATTAAACGCACTCATTTATCACAACAAAAAATCAACTTTTTTCTCGGTTTTTCGGGTTCTGGCTGTCAATTTTGGATTAATTTTCTTTGAGCAATTTTCGGTGCATAAATTCAGGGTTTCGAACCGAACCCGAACCCGAACCTCGAACCCGCTCCGGTTCAAAGATTTTTAGTAATTTTTTCGAACCTGAACCTGAACCCGAACCCAACATTTCGCGGGTTCGATTCAACCGGGTTCCGGGTTGACAAAAAAAAATCGCATATTATATGCAGTGGAGGTCGGATAACACAAAATCGAGGAGAACAACAAAATATTTCGTGTTTTCAGAATTTCGTGTTAAGCGAAAATAATATGAAGAAACAGTGGAACTGGGAACAAAAGAATGTTCTTGTTATCCGATATTTCGTGTTATCCGTCTTCGTGTTGACTGAACTCCACTGTATATTATTTATCATAATCCAACAATTTAGACAGCTGGACTAACTATGAACTAAACGTATAGCAGGAGTTTACTGTTTATGAATCATTTTTACGGGTCCACAAGGAGAAAAATATTATAGAATAGTGGGAAAACCATAAAATAGAAATTCCACTTTTATACGAAGCTGAAAAAGTTTTGTTAGCGATTCCTGCAACGAAAGTCAGTGTGGAATGGGCCTTTTCGGCTTTAAAGTTGATTTTAGCACCACAAAGGGTACACCTTCAAGAAGAATCATTAAAATATATCCTATTCGTCAAACTAAACGAAATGTTTTTAATGAAATAAATAAATATCGTCTTCTCAGTACCCAAGTGACACAAACGCATTTTTGTAATTTTGGAGTGAGAACTGCCATTTTACGTAAAAATGTAGACTGTTCAAATCAGTTTCCAACGTAGTTATTATACCACTTCGTCAGTCAAGTGTTTGAGTGACACAGATGAGTTTTAGTCAATTTGCAGTTAGGATCGTCACATTAATTAATGGCAAACATAACTTCAAAATGATCAGAATGCGCTTGTGGCGCTCGAACACTGAGGTGACGATAAATAGATTTTTTTAAATATCTATGAAATTTTATTTTTTTGTTAACCCGAACCCAAACCAGGATAGGGATTCCGACTGCATTTTGGATGATTTTCTTAAGCATTATTTTTAGCCTTAATTTAGGCAATCAAAATAAATATAAATCATTATTAATTGCGTGCCTATCACTGAAAATGTAATAAAAAAATTCTTTTGTTATAATTTGTACAAATTATTTTATGATCGTTGTTTGAATATATACATATACAGCTGACCTCCAATTTACAAAACCAATTCGATCAAAATATCCCATCGTATAGTGAAATTGTCTTAAATTGAAACCAACATTTCGTGCATATTGCATAATTCGTTCTAAGGGTTCATAAACAAATGAAAGTTATTGATCATTTAATTGGAAAAACCTAAGTTAAAGATATTTGATCGCACATAGCAGACTTAACGTAATACAGGGATTCGCCGTACATATTTGAGATATTATCTATCTAAGTATGTACGTAACTTGTTGAAAAATTTTGGTTACTACGGTAAATTCCGTTAATCTTTAATAAGATTTAATTCCCTTAATCGCATTTTGATAATTTATACGCCTTGGTTGGTGTTCTTCATATAAAAATTTTATTTACAGTTAGTGATTCTATAAATCATTCTAACAATATAGGTTTGTCTTGCATTTTAGATGGAAGAATTATTTATTATAATACAAATACCACGAAAACTCAAAAAAATGTATGTGGTATGTACTTGAAATATATTTCAAAAAAAATTATGAACCGCCGAAATGTAGGCTAATGAATTACAAATCATGCGTTACACAAAAAAATGCTAACCAAATTATAAAATTTTAGCAGTACCTTTCGAAACCATACTGCAAATTTAAAATTAATGCCTTAAGCGCAAATCCGCAGAAAAACCAAAATAAAAACTGGCGTTCGTTTTCTCGCGGTTTCAAAAAAATGTTTAATTGGTTTGGAAAATTGAATTTTAATTTTTTCGGTCAGAAAAACATATTTGGTACAAAAAAAAATTGAACTCTCATTTTCTAGTAGATTTTCTAGTAGAAATTTCCAGAAGATTTTAGGGCCAAATATTTAAAAATCTAAATTTATTTACCAACTGGACGTTTATAGAATGGAATGCTCTCCGGTTCATACAGGCATTTTCAATGTGCCTTCGTAATCCAGTTAGCGCAATATGAGTTCCATCAATAAGCCCAATTATATTTGGAAAACCATATTCTCGATGAAAACTAAAATCATATTTTAGTGTCACATAAATTATACTTCTAAATCGATTTTTTTCTAAAATGTTACGTACCTTATTTTAGTTGAATTGATTTCACCTTGCGCTTGCGGGAATTTGACATAAACAGTTCCCAGCTGGGTGGATATAATTCGGGTGAATTTTTTTGACGCACCTGTGAACCGCTGTTTGACTCAAGCAAACTAGCGCGTAAGACCCAACCCTTCGTTGATAACTGCCACTACCTAAAAAAATTTAGTACCGATAGCATCTACAAATTAAAATAAAATATAAATAATTTATATGTGAACGTTATTAATCAAAATCCAAATAAATCAATACTTAATCTAATAAATTAGATGAAAAGGAATTTTCTTCCGATGATCATAATCTGTAACAGCTAATGGAAATAGATGGAGGTAATACATTTCTAAGAACCTATTGTACAATTATTTTTGTGAAAAATGTTTTATTTTAGATTTGTAATATGGTAATTAGGTGCCTGATTTACAGGCTTCATATGTCACTTGTAATAATAATTATTAATTATTATTCTTAAATTTACCTAGCTTCCAAAATGTCAAATAGATCCATAGTGTCTCGTAAATATTTACGAAAAGTAATCAATTTATTTCGTCTTCAACGACAAGACACAATACAGCTAACGGCACTCATTCCAAAATGTAAAATTCAATTTAAAATTAGGATTTATCTATCTGAGTGGTTTATGGTTGTACGGTGCCAAAATTTTTATAATATCGTCACAATCGTCATTTTAAAAAAATATATATAAATTTCACCACCACGGCTCAATAGGCTCCCAGTTACGTTGAATCAGTTAAGAAACTCTCAACTTATATACACACTCCCTTGTGATGGGTCCTTATAGCAAAGCATTCCAAGCAATCCAAAAGACCTTCTATGTTTCGAATATTTACACCTCGTTTACGTTTTTTTCGAAAGAGCGACCATAAATAAGTATAAAAATTAAAAATTTTAAAACTAGAGCTGCGTTTTTTTATTCGCTCCTGGCAGCTGCTATCGACAGCCGTCATTTTTCTACGCCTAAATTTAAATTTGACGCGCTATTTATTGGTAAACTAAACTTATTTAACGTCATGCTATCGTTTTTAATTCAATTGTTTAGCGAAAACTTGATATAAAAAATATTTGGCTCTACCTATTTAAACGGAGCGCTATCCGGAGCGAATAAAAAAACCCAGCTTTAGTAGGGTTTTCATATTAAAATTTTTCATCTCATACTTTTGTTGACACAATCCGTCTTTTTTATTTACAACTATTAAATTATATTTATAGCACGAGTTACCTTGATATTATGAAAATTCTTTAGTTTAGTGTTCTTTAATAAAACCTAAATCCATAGACAAATTTTGCTTTATTTGACCCTAAAATCTTCTGGAAATTTATCGAATCTACTAGAAAATGAGAGTTCAATTTTTTTTGTATCATATATGTTTTTCTGACCGAAAAAATTAAAATTCAATTTTCCAAACCAATTAAACATTTTTCTGAAACCGCGAAAAAACGAACGCCAGTTTTTATTTTGGTTTTTCTGCGGATTTACGCTTAAGGCATTAATTTTAAATTTGCAGTGTGGTTTCGAAAGGTATTGCTAAAATTTTATAATTTGGTTAGCATTTTTTTGTGTAACGCATGATATGTAATTAATTAGCCTACATTTCGGCGGTTCTTAATTTTTTTTAAATATATTTTCAAGTACATACCACATACAATTTTTTGGAGTTTTAGTGGTATTTGTATTATAATAAATAATTCTTCCATCTAAAATGCAAGACAAACCTATGTTGTAAGTAAAATTTTTATATGAAGAACACCAACCAAGATGCATAAATTATCAAAATGCGGTTAAGGGAATTGAGTCTTATTAAAGATTAAGAGAATTTACCTTAGTAACCAAAATTTTACAATATTGATAAATTAATTTGAATGCAAATGTATGTATGTATATTAAAGCAAAAAAAAAAAAATACCTACATACTTAACTATGTACGTTATATCTCAAATATATACGGCGAACCCCTATATTACGTTATGTCCGCTATGTGAGACAAATCTCATTAACTTGGGTTTTTCCAATTAAATGATCAATAACTTTCATACATTTATGAACCCTTAGAATGAATTATGTATACAATATTCACGAAATGTTGGTTTCAATTTAAGACAATTTCACTAAATGATTTGGATCTTTTGACCGAATTTGTTTTGTAAATTGGAGGTCAACTGTATACATTCAAACAACGATCATAAAATAATATTGTAGAAATTATAACAAAAGAATTTTTTTATTACATTTTCAGTGATAGGCACGCAATTAATAATGATGTATATTTATTTTGATTGCCTAAATTAAGGCTGAAAATAATGCTTAAGAAAATCATCCAAAATGCAGTCGGAATCCCTATCCTGAACCCGAACCCAATTATTTTCTTGCTTTGAACCTGAACCCGAACCTGAACCCAAAATTTTGCGGGTTCGAAACCTTGCATAAATTAAAATAAATTTACTTTTTTAAAATATTTATATGGTATTTACAAAGTCACCTATTTATATAAATATAAATAATAATTTATATTTCGATTTTTTATCTGAGAACACAAACGCAACGAAACTCAAACTAAAATTATTTGTGTCTCCAATATTTGAAAAAAACCAAATAGTTTCAATATCAAAATAATTTATAAATAAAACTAATTAAAAAATATAAACATTTAATTAAAAATCTGACGACAAAACGAGTTTATTGAATTTTACAAAGCGATTTAAAATAAAATGTAACATTTAAATTCAATTTAGCATTTTTTATCAATTTTGGTTGTTCAATCGGGTTTGACGTACAGTATTACGAAATGAAGGTAGGGTGGGATAAAATATCATGATATTTTTTATCATTTTTGCCCGATTGAACACGTCCATTGATAAAAAATATCATGATATTTTTTATCACTTTTGGCATTAAACGCACTCATTTATCACACAAACCTAGGGCCTAATTTTTTATTCACACCGAGCAGTGTAGTACACAATTTTTTCTTGTTTCTCTAATAGAAAACAATCAAAGCAGACAAGGACAAATAATGAACTGCACTGCACCGGGTGAATAAAAATACAGACCCCTAGTGTTTAATCGGGCAAAAATGATAAAAAATATCATGATATTTTTTATCATTTTTGGCATTAAACACACTCATTTATCACACAAAAAAACAACTTTTTCTTGGTTCTAGCTGTCAATTTTGAATTTATTTTCTTTATGATATTTTCGGTACTTAAATTAAATTGAATTTGCTTTTTTAAGATAATCATATGGTATTTACACAGTCACCTATTTATTTAAACATCAATAATCATTTATATTTCGAAGTTTTGTCTGAGAACACAAACACATCAAAACTCAAACTAAAATTATTTGTGTCTCCAATATTTGGATAAAAACCAAATAGTTTCAATATCAAAATAATTTATAAACAAAAAATAATTAAAAAATATATACATTTAATTCAAAACTTGACGACAAAATGAGTTTATTGAATTTTACAAAGCGATTTAATACAAAATGTAACATTTAAAATCAATTTATCATTTTTTATCAATTTTGGTTGTTCAATCGGGTTTGACATACAGCATTACGAAATGAAGTTAGGGTGGGATAAAATATCATGATATTTTTTTTTATCATTTTTGCTCGATTGAACACGTCCTATAATAGCAAAAATAAAATATAATATTTTGATTTGATAGCTATCAAATTTTAATACCTATTCCTGTGTTCAATCGGGCAAAAATGATAAAAAATATCATGATATTTTTTATCAGTTTTGGCATTAAACGCACTCATTTATCAAACAAAAAAACAAACTTTTTTATTGGTTCCAGTTGTCAATTTTGAATTTATTTTCTTTATGATATTTTCGGTACTTAAATTAAATTTGATTTTTTAAGATATTTATGGGTCAATATCTGTAAAATTGTACAAATAGAAATTTTTTGGTTTTGTTTTTTTATATTTTTTTTTGCACTTAATGTTTTTTCTCATTTTAAATATATAATTAACAACACAATTCCGTTGCTGGCAGGTAACTTTACTAAATATTTTATAAGTTATTTGAAAAATTGCAGTCGTTCTTCCTAATTTATGTCAGCTTTGTTACCGGATAAAAAAATTTAATTTCAAAAATCTTATTAATATTTGGTTTCACTTTCACATTCCCCTTCTCATTGTATTCAATTAAAGATTAATATAATTTAAAAAAAAAATATAAAAATAAATCAGTTTATGTAAAAAAATTGAAATTTTTGTCAGCTGAGTTACCAAGATCACATTCAAGAAATTTTCTTTTAAAATTAATTTAATTTTAGGGTTATGGGTTTGAGATGTCAAGTTATTTCCTAAATGATATTTTCTCTATGATTCGGAATTTGCATTTTAAATTGTAATAATTACATTCATTGATTTAAAAAAAAAGAAAAGGAAGAATTTTTCTGGGGACAAAAAGTAACGCAGGGGAAATACAGGGTGGCTGAGACCAAGTGTTACCAAATGAAAACGCTGTAATTTTTTTAATTTTGATTATTTTTTATTGAAATTTCGTGGAATATGTTGAAAACATATTACATTTTATGAAAAACATGTTACTGCTCGATATGACCTCCTTTGACTTTGATTATTTGATTCAGTCTTCCATAGAAAGCATTGCATGCTGACCGAACGTGGGCTTGCGGAATTTTATTCCATTCTCGAACAAGAGCTGACTTCAATGCATCAACACTTTCGTATTTTTTAGTGGACACCTTACTCTCCAAAATGGACCATATGGAGAAATCCATGGGATTCAAGTCTGGTGAATATGGTGGCCATTCTTTCGACGAAATCAGCCGCGGAACGCAATTTTGTAAAAATTGCTGTGTCGCTCGAGCTTTGTGTGACGGTGCCGAGTTCTGTTGGAATGTCCAACGGTTCGTACCAAAGTGTTTACGTGCCCAAGGTAGCAAAGCATCGTTTAGGATCTTTTGGCGGTACATCTCTTGGTTTACCTTGACTCCATGTTCGATGAAAACCAGAGGAGTGCGTCCATCTGCAGTAACTGCAGCCCAAACCATAACATAAGCTGGTGATTGCTTGCGCATGGCAACTCTTGTGTCCAAATTATCGTTGGACTTGTCCTCTAACCAAACACGATCATTTTGTTTATTCACATGCTGTTGAATGGTGAAAATTTTCTCATCAGAAAAGACAATTTTTGGAATCTCATCACGTTCGGCCAAGGCCTTCAATGCTCGTGTTCTTTCAAGCCTAACTTTTTTTTGTGCCTCCGTAAGATCTTGAACTTTTTGTATCTTGTAGGGCTTCAAGTGTAGTTCATTTTTCAATATGGTTTGAATGATGTATCGTGAAACATGTAGACGTGCGGCTAATTGATTGGCACTTTGACGAGGATTTCGTTGGATTCGTTTCTTCACCTTTCGTATCATTTCTTTTGATGTTGCTGTCTTTTTAGGACCGCCTCTGTTGCGTTTAGCGATGCTACCAGTTTCGTTGTATCGAGTTATGGTTCGATACACAAACATTTTATTCACATTCAAATGCTGGAGCTGACGAACTATTGCTGTTTGTGAATTTCCACCCAAATACAGTGCAATTACACTATTACGTTTGAATTCCATTACGATTTTTTTATTAAGATATTAATTTAGAACAATTATTTATTGACCACATATAAACAACTAACCAAACTTCAATCTGTCAAAAAATTAATGCGCGAAAATGACAACTACACAAATGACAGCAGAGTGAAGTTAGTAACATTTGGTCTCAGCCACCCTGTAAAAGTAACACAATGGACAGTTTTATGATAAAATCCATCCTTTAATTAATAAAATAAATAAAATCAAAATGCTTTTCATAAGCTATACATTTTTAAAAGTAACATAACAAAAATAAATTCTTTCCATAAGAAAAACTAAAAATTAGATATATAACTATAATATGAATTTTTGGATCTAAGATATTTCTTCAAGTACATCTATTGAATTTTCAAATTCATAAAATATCCGACTTGCTTTTAGTTTAATACAAGGATTTTGCAGTTTTTTTATTATATGTTTGGAATGGACATCCACAACATCATTTTTTTCGATTTTGAAAATGGTTTTAGCGCTATTTATTGATTTTAAAAAAATTACTTTGATTTCACCTTCATTATCTATTTCGGTTTGGGCTATGGCTACGTATCTATAATCAATTTGTTTGCGTTTATTCTCGCTGGAGATGTTGATCAACACATAACTTCCGCATTTAATTTTTGTGGAGTAAGACTCTAGAAATTCTCCTAGGCAAGGATCAGGTTGATCATCTTCACTATTACTACAATTCGGCGAATAAATTAAGTTATACACACTCGCTTTCTTTTGATATGATGCGCTGTATACTTTCGGTTTAAAGCATTTGCAAAAACCTCTACCAAGTGTGCTGAACTTTCCACAAAAGCAACTTACGTCACGGTATTCCAGTGTTCCCTTTTGTCGTAAAACTAGTTGGTGCAAAGTCATTGTTCCCTTGAGAACTGGAATATCGACTGGCAAAGATGTTTTAATAGCATCAATTTCATCTGTTGATATCAAAAACAATTTTACACTAGTCTCAGGCTGTACTAGTTCAAAAAATTGATCAGCATTAACAATATCTCGACCATGAGCAACAATTCGGTCAGCTGTTCGTTTAAGAACACCACCAATTCCATCTACAGCACCTTTACCATGTCCGGCTTCAAAGAACGACCAAGTTGCTTGACCATATCCAAAATCAAATATTTTAGTGCTAAAGCAAAAGAAATTTTGTTTTTGACGGTATTGTGTTGTAGGACCATCGGAAAAAAAATGAAGTTTTTGAATATTTGGATTTTTTTCTTTAATCATTTGTAAAATAGGTGCTAAATGAGCCCAAATCGCAGATGGACCGTGGTCGTTATTTGATGATATTGAACAAAATGAGTAAGGTTCTTGATTGGCTATATAAAGCACACCTGTGTGAAGAGAGATTTGATTTCGGGATCCTCCGAAGTGGTGAGCTTGTATCTCTTCTGCAAACTTACAATTATAATTTTCGCTGAAATCTATGTGAAGTGCTGCTTCGTTTGGTTCAATGTTGTCTATGCAAGTTCTATAGGCCTGATATTGATTTTTAATATTAAATATGTGTTTTTTAATACATATTATTTCCTTATTAAATTTTAGTACAAAATCTTCTTTTATCTCAGTTTGCTTTTCTTTGGTTGTTCTGAAAACTTTAGTTGAATGTCCATCCTTTTCAAAAATTTCCAATTTGCGCACCCATTCATACCATTCTATAGTTCTGATATCAGTTTCAAAATTTAACATCACAGTATTGTCTTTGCATAAACTGCATACATTATACATGCAATCTTTCTGTCTTGGATCGCACACCGCAGATTGTACCAGTAAAGTAAGGTCACTTTCTTTTAAAGCATTAAGTTTTGTTAAAGCTTTTATTTTCAACTTGATATTGCTGTGCATTTTGCAAGCACACGTTTCACGGACATTAATTGATGGATCTACGACAAAAAAAGGGCGATTCCTAGTAAAAAAAACGTAAGAGCAAGTATTATCATTTTCAGCAATGAATTTTTTATGCAGAGATTTTTGAGTATCCAACAGATATCTTTTTTGTACTTTACTTTTGTTTTGAGTCACGGTTTCTCTCTTTCCAGCTGAAGCTCGACTAACGTCGTCTCTCATGAAAAATTTGTGGACGTCTTCTCTTAATTTAATAAATACTGCGTTTTGTTTACGAGGTTGTGGTGCTATGCGAAGTGACCCTTTGAGACCTAATGTTTCAAACGAAGCTGATCTCAATAATTTATATTTCTTCAGTAAGTTGTTTACAACAATTGACTTTAAATATTTTTTTTTCAGTGGTTTTGATTGACAATATTTTTCTTTCATCGATTCAATCAAAGTATAATATTTTAGTAATGTTGGCTTAAGTCTTACAGCACTTGAAGATTTTGGCGAGGAAAAGCTCATTTTTATTAATGCATTCGCTTTTTGTAATGGCGCTGAAGATAATTGCTCCTTTTGATTTAATCTTTGTGCTCGCTTTTTATATTTTTTAACACTTCTTTTTAATTTCTTATTTTCGTCTCTTAGAACCGTATTTTCCCTGAAGAGTTTAGTTCTGTCTCGTCGTAATTTTTTTCGTCCCCGAGCCACACTTGGGTTTGGCACAGATTCGCGATCGGGCGAAGATGGTGGCGTTTCGTTTAAGCCGACACTTAAACGTTTTGATCTTTGTCTTTCATCGGCTTTATATTTTCTCCATTTCCGTCTGGTTAACCTTTGTTCCCTATTCGATTTTTTTGCGATAAGTGTCTTCGTTTTGTGATAACGATCCCTTGCCTTTTGTTTTTGTATATTTTCTTTTTCGCGATTATTCTTTAACCGCTCTCGATATCGTTTTTGCTTTTCTGCCGGTGTAAGTGGCATTTTATTAAAATACCTTAAACTAAAATAAAATTATGTAGTACAAAATATTCTATATGATATAGTGAAGAGTTAACAAATATTTCTTATTAAATAAAATTTACAAAAATTCATTTTCTAAACAAAGCGCAGTCTACTTCCATAAAGAATATCAACTGCGTTACTATATTGTCAGTCGCGTTACCAAATTTAAGTAACGTAGGTGACCGGTAACACAGTTGACGTTTTTTACGAAAATCAATTGCACACATTAAAATTAAAATATTTAAGACATAATTTTTATTAATATTTATCGTTAACATATTCTTGTTCTATTACATAATATAATACATAGATTTTATTAAATCATTTAATTAACTTTCTAGTAACACAGTTGAATAATATTAAAAATACATACCTCAGTTTCGAGAAAACATTGACACTACAAAGCGATGCTAACACGTGCACATTCTAAAATAAACTGATGAAATTATGGAACACGTTACGACACGTCGAACGTATTTTGTTTTTTTGAAATAACAGTTTTTTGTTTTTATTTTCTCGGTAACTTAGTTGAAGTAACACAGTTGAAAATTAATAGGGACACAACTTCATAATTATAAAAATCACAGAAAAAAATAGAAACTATTAATTATGATTAAGGATAATCTTTAAGAAAGGTTGAATCTTGAATAATAAAATTACAAAAATAAATTAAATTTTAAGTAATGGTCAAAAGTTATAATCGTACAATTAATATTGTAGTTTGGGACAGTGAGTGTTTGGAATACCATTGGCAAACTTTTAAAATTTTTCGAAATTTATCCTTTGATAATTTTCTAATTTAATACGTTTTAAAGCTATAAAGATTTAATAAATCGAAACTTTTCTTTTAAATTAAAAAAAAAGTTCAAGTTGGAAAATAATTAAAATAACTAGCTCCGGGACACCATTGTACAATTTCACAGATAATGACCCTTATATGGTATTTACACCGTCACCTATTTATTTAAATATAAATAATAATTTATATTTCGAAGTTTTTATGAGAACACACAACACAACGAAACTCAAACTAAAATTATTTGTGTCTCCAATATTTGGATAAAAACCTAATAGTTTCAATATCAAAATAATTTATAAAGAAAAAATAATTAAAAAATATAATATTTAATTAAAAACCTGACGACAAAACGAGTTTATTGAATTTTACAAAGCGATTTAAAATAAAATGTAACATTTAAAATCAATTTATCATTTTTTTTTCAATTTTGGTTGTTCAATCCGGTTTGACGTACAGTATTACGAAATGAAGTTAGGGTGGGATAAAATATCATGATATTTTTTATCATTTTTGCCCGATTGAACACGTTCATTATATTTTATTTTATTGTAAAAGGAAAATTGATGACAGTGAAATGTTGATAAATTAGCCTAGAAACATTTAACATACAAAAAATCAAAAACTACGAAATTTATTATTTATTATAAAACTTTTACTCCGTTTATGGACATATTACCCTGCAAAATAAAGCCTGCAAAGTAAGTAAAATAATAAATCCATGAAATAAAATTGAAACATTACTCTCCTACAAAACTAATCGGTGTACTATACAAGCAAAATTGACGTTTACGTGTCAAAAACTGCAACCTAAAACTTCAATCATATTCTATTAAGTTAATAATTAAGTTCAATACATTTAGCCTTTCGAAAATGTTTTCACATTATTCCACCTCGTTCACCATCTTTTAATCGAAATTTGGCGTGCTAAATGAATACGTCATTATGTGATGCAAACCAAAATCATAACTCAACTCAAATCAACACTTCCAAGTTAGCATTTTATTTATATGGTTTAGTTAATTTATAGCCTTTTCACATTAATTAAATAAATTTAATAATATAATGCATTTTATAATACCCTGTAAAAAAATAAAATAACTCATATCTAAAATAAATCCATCCTATATGAATTATATAATGCGGATTCCAATTCGACTCAAAACTTATTTAATTATACAAAAATATAAAAAACCTATTTGAGTCGAATACCCTAAAATTTTGTTGTGTTTGTACAGTTCATGTTTTATTAAGAACATTATAGTTGTAACATGAATCAACGCCACTACATAAAAAGCCATGACACAAAAATGTGTGGTAGTATGTGTTAAGGGGATAAAGATTTTTATTTTCCTATGAAACGTAAACAACATCATATGGGATTTTCAAAGACATTTTTTTATATCGTCTCTATTTTCAATTTAAATAAATATTTTTATTTACAAATATAAATAATCAAATATATTGAAATGTAAATTGTGAACAATTTTGATTGAAATTAATATAATCATTTATTAAGTAATTTTGCATTTTTATAAAAATATTTGTTTCTCAAAACATCGTCGTGCTTCGTGTTCCTCTAAACATTTCATTTTCATAATAAATTTATTATGATTAGAGGAACACGAAGCATGCCGATGTTTTGAGAAACAAATATTTTTATAAAAATGCAAAATTGCTTAATAAATGATTATTAATTTCAATCAAAATTGTTCACAATTTACATTTCGATATATTTGATATCAAATTATTTATATTTGTAAATAAAAATATTTATTTAAATTGAAAATAGAGACGATATAAAAAAATGTGTTTGAAAATCCCATAGTATTTTGTTTACGTTTAATATGAAAATAAAAATCTTTATTCCCCTCTTTATATTAGTGATTTGATTTTTTTAGACTGATGTCACGGCTATTTATGTAGTGGCATTGCATGAATACAAAAACAAAAAGAGGGGAAATAACAAAATAAAATAAAAACAACAGATTCTTATATACTAAACCACCAACACACATTAAAAGCAAATCTCTACAATCTTCCATGTGCGTAGCAAAAGACTTATCTTGTTTTCATTATTTTATATACAGCTAATACCATTACAGCGCACATATAAAACAATCCTGATCTATATATCATGATATAGAAAAATATTGGGAACAACTATACTACACTCTACACCCTCAAAAAAGTCTCTATTTTTGTTGTTGTTGCTTAGCTAATACATAGCAAAAACCAATAATAAATAGTACATTTCCCTAATAGGATCCGTGTAAAGAGCGAACGAGGCCGTACAAACATTTCATTGGCTTTGTCATGTATCAATTTTCAAGAATGTATTTCTGTCTATTATACTTTGTACATAACATAAAAACCAAGAACCAAAACCATACCGAAACCCACAAAAATGTTTATACGTATATATGCATAAACACCTTTGTTTGGCTTGCAAGAACGCATTCAATTATGCGTAAATAAAATCGAATATGAAATTAACTACGACGTATGTTAATTTACGTTAAAAACTATTTTGATACGATCCAATTATTAGGTTTTAGTAATAAAATCCATGTACAATCCAATCACACACACACGTTAAAAACATGCACTCAATAGAAATCAATAATTTTGATTTCTTTATCTATAAATATAAAACATTGCCTGATAAATGCATCCCGGTGGATTGCATTTTCCAAAATTACACTTTAAATTATTATTTCACTAAAAACTGAATTAAATAGAATTAAAATTAATTATATACTACATAAATAAAACAAAATAAAAATTAAATTAAATTAAATTTTTGAAGAGGATAGAAAAAACACGTCTATCCTCTTTGACGAACATTCGCTCCCCTCATTTCTTCTCAAAACATCATAATGAAATGAAATTAATTTCACACATACATAGATAAATTGCCATTGTTGCAACGTTCAACATTTTATGTGTGAACGCGAAATGCGTGTAATGATGCTGTTGTAGTAAATATACGTCTGAACAGGCGGAACGAAAGTGTTTTCTTACGGAAAATTTGTTGACAGGTTGGCTAGCGAAACTGTAACACAACTTGTCAATTGCTTTGATGGTGATGGTAGCTCGTATTAATATTTTTAAAAATTTGTGTAGAATTTTGAAGTGGCGATGGAATTGGAGGAACTTCGAAAATTATTTCAATTATTAAAAAGCCTTAAATTCTTAAAGGACATAAACATAAATAATAAAAGACACAGATCTTGTGGCGTAAGAAAAAAACGAAAATAAATAAATTTGAAAATAAATAATTTGATGTTACAATTTATAAAGTCTTTAATAATTCGGATTTCAATTTACCTACATGAACATAAATAAATAATTTTGAATTTAAGCTTAAAATGTACAATGAGCTCCCACAAGAAGATTTGCACAAAGGGCAATTTGGATTTTTGACATTTCCTTCAGGTTTGGGCGATAATTTTCGCACTGTTAAGTTGACACTTCAATTTAACGAAACTGAACGAACATTTCTTAAAGGTTCGCTGGACAGTAACATGTAACTCCATATACCGCACTGTTACGTTAAATTTCTTAAATGTTCGCTGGTTCTCTCTTAAATTGTTCTTTTACCTACTTTTTAACAGTGTACAGGGTAAATTGAAATACTGTACCAAAAATTTGGGTAAAATATAAGAAAAAAATAAATGACTTTATTGTTAACTTTTTCACGTTTCAGTAATTTTCGTTAAAATTTCCGTGTTTCCATTAAGATATTATATGTACTCATAGGTAATAAAATAAATTTTAGTTTTATTTTACGAAACAAAAGCTGTATTTTGTTGAGAAATTTACAACAACAATTGCACGTGATAGGAATTAAATAATTCGAACAAATAATTTGAGTTATTTAATTCGAGCTCGAACAAATAAAATACGTAACTGCTTGAATGAAAAACAGAAAAAATGCCAACATAGAATATAAAAATTAAATCGAAAAAATATTTCGCGGCTTATTCTGTTAAGAAAAATATAACTCCAAAATAATTCGAATTAATTTTTTCTCAACAAAATACAGCTAAAAATAATAAAAAATATTTGACATTTCGTTTTGCACCTAAAAGCCAGCGATTTTAACCCTCTAAACCATTATTTGTGTCCATCAGACCATTTTTACTTCTAGAGACTTGATACGCCAATTGAAGTAAATCTGTACTAAAATTGAAATTTACTGTATTAAATAATTTACCCGACTATTGGTCCGTAGCTCAAGTATGGTTACTCCTTTACTATAGTCATGTTCATTTTAATACCGCAATTGTCGCTAGTGTGAGTTATCTTTTCCATGGCATGATGATCATCTAGACTAGCAACATCTAGAAAAGTTTCATGTTTATTTATGGTACTAAACTTGAGAAGAAACATGATCTATAGATAGATAGATCATGTTTTGTACAAAAACTTCAACAATTCTTTCACTTTATGTCTCTGCGATACGAAATCAATATGTTTTGATAACATTTTTTTTATATGGATTTTATTCAGAGAAGCTTAATAAAAATATAAAAAAATTAATGAAATTTACCTTGACGCGAAGTACAATTAAATAATATTTGTTAATAAAACAATTATTTGTATATAGGGTGTCCGGATTTGGGATGCTAATCAATTAAGGTGTAAAAATCGTATACAGGGTGTTTAAAAAATTTGGTTAAAAAAAAGTACACCCAAATATTAAATTAACTTCCAAAATATTTATCGGAGAGCAACCAACTTATTAGTCATTCTGGTAATTGTATAGGCTCTTATTAAGATTCAAGTGGTTATCTTGCATCTGCATCCGTTTGAGAGCTATGATACTTTAAAGTAAAAAAAAAATTTTTTTTTTTATATAATTGAATTTTCTCAAAAAAACCGTTATAATTTTTTAGTTTTTTATTTAATTTTAATCCGCCATGATCTCCCGTAGTACGTCCCATAGTTTTTTACGTATACCGTTTATTCTCAATCTAATTACTAGATATTGTAGTGTTAATATTGTAACAATTTTTTTTTTGATCAGTAAAACAGTAGGCAATGATTATCAACTCCTTTGCTTAAATGTAAAAAAACCAAAATTAAATATTTTCATTCTAAAGTCTACACCTACATGCAATGCTACGCAACACTTCCTCATTTCTTATCTCTTTCTCTACAAACTTTGTGGGAGGGGTAATATTTTTGTTGCGTCGATTTCAACAAAAAAAAAATTGTGGACAAATTGCAACTCACCAATACAAACAGAAATACCAATCAAAATAGTTAAAATTTTGTTCATCTAGTATGCTTACAATAAAATATTACTTATTGCTACATAATTATAAAATATTGATGCAAATAGTAACAGCAAATGCATGCGGGTGTAGATTCAGTCAATAGCTTCGAGAAATTGTCTAGTGTTGTGTCAGTGTTGCGAATCAAAATTTTTAAATAATTTAAGAATGAAGATGTCACAGTTCTCAGGTGAGGAGTACGTTGATATCCATTTTGTTTACAGATTTGGCGATGGTAATGCATCACGAGCTCGCAATGAATATCAACGCAGATATCCAACGCGTCGGGTTCCTGACGCAAGATTATTTACAAATACAGTATTGTGCAAATTAATGCGAACAAAAACAATATTTTTTGTATTTTAATCTATATTTTATTTTAAAAAATTACAAATGTTATGCGCCTTCTTTTTCGTGTTTTAAATCATTTATTCGATTCGGCATTCATTCTACGAAATTTTAGTACATTTTATTAATAACGTCGGGTCACACTATTATCGTCACCTGAAAATTGGTTTGGTTCATAAGCCATTTAATTTAATCTTGAGAAATCGACTTTTTATGTTTAAAAATCGACTTTTTATATTAAAAATGTGGATATGGAACAAACTGAGTAGCCAATATCTCAACAACGGTTACGAATTTAAAAAATCGGACTACAGATTCTGAAAGAGCGGAACATTTTACCTTATTCTGCATTATTTGTTCAAAAAACACAAATTTGGCGTATGGACCAAACTAATAATCAGGTGACGATATATTATTGATGGAGGTCTTCATAGCCTGTAGGAGTAGAGTATTGAGGTGATGATATGTTATTGATGGAGGTCTTCATAGCCTGTAGGGTATTGCAATTCAGCTTTCGTAATTTTGCCTTCATGATTGTCCACAAATTCTCAATGGGGTTGAAATCAAAATAATATCAAAATATTTTTTAACAGCCTGGAATGTGTGAGAAGGAGCCAAGTCTTGTTGAAAGATTGAGTAGTTGTTTTTTTCATCATTTTTAATGTTGGAACCGCATAATACTTTAAAACATAGCTATACTGGACTGAATTCATCAACCCAATGACTGGGAATAATGTACCAAATCCAGTAAAACTGAAGGATCCCCAAAACATTTTTTTCAATGGAAATTTTACAGTTTGAACAAGGTAGAGTATTCATTATGATTTTATTAAAATATGCTATATTCGCATTAATTTGCACCATAGTGTATTCATAGAAGACTATGAGATGTCGTAACAACGTCAGTTACCTGAGCGGGAGCCCCATTCAGTCTCACACCAAGTCATTTGGATGTCGACGAAGAAATAATTCGTAAGGTAACAGCAAATCCTTCTATTAGCATAAGGATTCTCGCTTTACAATTGAACGTCTCTCGCTACCGAATTCATCAAGTATTGCAAGAATTGGTTAAACGAAAATTATCCAAATAATTGGATTGGAAGAAATGGTCCAATTTATTGGCTTGCAAGATCTCTCGATCTTACTGTGGATTTTTATTTATGGGAAACGATGAAGCTCAACATATAAGGGAAGAATTACCAAGAATTGAAATAACCAAAGGCATACTTTAACGAAGGAGGACATTTTGAGCACATTTTATAACTCCTCGACCCAAACTTTGTATTGGGGGATTGTAGGGGGAGATCATGGCAAATAAAAAAAATAAAAAAATTATAACGATTTTTTTTTTGTTGAGAAAAACTCAATTCTATAATTTTTTTTAATTTACTTTATAGCATCATCAATCATCTCAAACGGATTCAGATGCAAGTTACCACTTCAACCTTAATAAGAGCCTATACAATTACCAGTCAAATAAGACTAAATTGGTTGCACTCCGATAAATATTTTGAAAGTTACAGTTTAATATTTGCGTGTACTTTTTTCTAAACCAACTTTTTTAAACATACAGGGTGTATCTCAAAGGATATGAAAAATTGAGACCCCCCCCCCCCCCCCCTCTCCCCCTTCCCTCCTCCTATACGATTTTTTGCTCAGAATGAACCAAGTAATTATCCCTTACCGGGTTAACATCCCAAACCCGGACACCCTTACATATTTACTCATCGGTAGGAAAACGGGCAACTCTAAAAAAAATTTTTTTGATGCGAACATCTTTTGAACTAGCTGGAAACTTGAAACAAAAACTAAATTCAAGGTCATTCAAAACAATCTTAGAAGATATTACCATTAAATACTTTGTCTAATCATGTAGCTGAGTTTTTTTTACTATCTCACAACATTGCTTATAACTAAATTTTCAAAAGTGAATACCGCCTGCATCACACTAGCTGGAAACTTCACACTAGCTGGAAACTTGAAACCAAAACCAAATTTCATGCTATTCAGAACAATCTTAGAAAATATTACCGTAGCATACTTTGTCTAATCATGTGGCTGAGTTTTTTTAGGTATCCGACAAAAGGGCTTTTACCTAAAATTTTAAATGTAAACACCTCTTGAACCGCATTTGCTGGAAATATGAAACAAAAACCAAATTCTAGGTTGTTGTTGTTCTACCTACTCTTTCTAAACATGTGGTTGAGGTTTTTCAAATTTTGAAACAGAAACTAAACAATGAAAAAAAATTTCCCTTTCGCCGAAGGTGCATGGAGTATAACGCTCCCCGGGTCGTCGCTATACTCGTTCACACACATCAGGAGACGGCAAGCAAAACCTAGATTCATCAGTGAATAAGACTTAACTCCAATCAGGATCAGTCCAATTTTCATGTTCCCTGGCAAATTGTAGCCGAACAATCCTGTGTCCTAGAATTTGGGTTTTGTTTCAACAAAAACTATAGTAGATTTCATAGAGACGTCTCATGCCGAATGAGCAAAAATTCAAATTAGTTGGGTGTAGAAAATACCTATTTGGATGTAGAAATTATATTTTGAATAATAAATAATTCACAGAAACATAATTCTCTCTTTGAGTAAATTTACTCCAACTAACGCAAGATTGCTTTGGGTGAGGTAAAAAACATTTATTCAAAATTTATTCAGAAAAATTTTCTTGTGTTAAAGTAGCTAATATGGCTGGAACACCGGTGAGCATGATTTAAACAAGGTTAGCTCGATCTTTTGAGTCACTTGTTCGTGATGTCATACAATTCCGCCGTGTGTTTATAAATAAAGAGAGAAAAAGAGAATGAAACATTCACCCCTATTATGATTCAAGAGTCGATCGACAATCGACAAGACTCTGTATTGCGTTTTCGTTTTTTCATTTGATAAAAACAATACGAAAAAGGAAAAGGCATCACAGAGTCGTGTCGATTATCGATCGACTCGACGATCATAATAGGGATGATTTTTGTTTCAAGTTCTTGTTTTTTCATTTTTTTACTTGTTGAATTTTATGCGTCTCTTTTAATACTAAAATTGTGTGTCGTCGCAAAAAAAAGGTCATTTGTTTACATACTTAGAGCTAACCTGGTATTTATTGAATAATGACCGGTGAAATAAAGGAATATATGTTTATTTATTATTTTCTTAACCTTTATTCGGCTGGATAGGTACAATTGTACGGCTACATGAATTAAAAAAGGCTGAATTAAAAAAGGTATTTTTCTGAATTTAAATAAGCGTTTTGAATTCATTTTAAAAAGGAATTAAAATCAGAATTGAAAAAGAAATTAAAATGTTTGACAAAATGAACTTAAAAAGACATTTCTTAATTCATTTTCAAAACGAATTAATATATGTTTATAAAATGAAATAATATAAGCCTTTTACTTTCTTTTACTCTAGTAAAATAAGTTTGTTAAGTATTGGTTTAATATAATAATCATGAAAATTTTGAACCTTGAGATTTATCTGTTTTGAGGTCCCCTGAGTCCGAAAAAGTGGGTTTCGAAATGGTGTCTGTCTGTCAGTCCTCTCTACAGCTCAGATGGTTTAACCAATCGAACTGAAACTTCACATTTAAGCTTTTTTGATAAATTGGGAAACCCAGTGAATTTTGCTCCAAATCGGCTAACCGGAAGTGGCCACTCCCTTGGTCCAGAAAATTTGTTTTGCAAATATCTTAAAAAGTAAAAGATTTACAAAAAACTACTTAATACAAAATGTTTCCAAAAATTAAAAAACAATAAAAAAAAAAATTTAAAAAAAAAAAAAAAAAAATTGAAAAATTGTAAAAAAAAAAATAAAATTTCTCAAAATTCTCTGTTCGTAAAAGAAAGTCGTGTGTTGGCCACACCTCCATTTTTTTATTTCGTTTTGGAAATGAATTTAGATATATGAAATTTTGATTTCGTTTTAATGAATTTTTTCGTATTATTAATGAAAACGCAAATAATAAAAATTGAATTCTATATACATATACCTAAATGTATTAAAATATCTTGTTTTCGTTAGTGAAAATTTTGATCTAAAATTAAGTAAATAATATATAAATGATGAGGCAAACATAAAAAATGGTTATTGAATGATAAAACAATAAAACTGCATTTTTACTCGTACATTTTCTTCAAAATATGAAAATAATGCACATATTTCTGATGTTTGGTAAAAAACGAATTAAGATTTGTTTTTAAAAAATGAAATAAAATAAGCCTTTAAGGTATGTGTTTTAAAAATAAAAGCCGTGTTGAAGTGTTTTAAAATTGAAATTAATTCATTTTTGAGTTTTCTCTTTTTCTAAATCGCTGTTTTTAATTCATTCGCAGCTGTTCATACAAAAATCATTATTCATTTTTCATTTTTAAAGAACTTTTTTAATACAGTCGTTTTTAAGTCGGTACCCCCAATTGTACCTTCATACCATATGTTTATATGAAAATAAAGCGAATTTATTAAACTAACAATAGTGGCTTTCCAATCGACCACCGCAAGTACTTATAAGCATTTATGATTCATGTCTTTGCTAATTTGGACTATTTTCGAGCAGCCAAGCTCTTTGTCAACAGTCTTAAATATTCTAAATTTTAATGTTGAATGTTTGCCCTATTTATAATTAGCTTATATATTGCGTTGAAAGGCATTCGGTCACTGAGTAGTTGTGGATTGCGCCTGTGGTTGTAAATCTCCAACTCTTCTGCTCTGTTTATTCTTTCACCTTTGGGCATTCTATGTTTCTACATTATTAACAAAGCTGGAACAATTGTGGTGTTGTTGTATCAGATGTTGTGCGAAGTTAGATGTTGTGTTGGGTTTTCCTATTTGTTTCATATGTTCAACAAACCTTTTGGTGAAATTTCGTCCAGTTTGGCCTATGTAAAACATGTCACAATCAAACATATGTTTTGTTAGTGTTAATGCGGTGTTCTAATTTGTTCGATGTTTTGTATTCGTATTGTCCGAAAATTCTGCGTGTTATATTGAAGGTGGTTGTGTCGTACTCTAATGTGATGTATTTGTGGTTGTTTACTCTCTCCGTGGTCAATGTTGTGAGCGATCTCAAATATTATTTTCTTCTGAATTTGTTATTCATATCATCAATCATGTTGTCTTTGTATCCGTTGCTGGTCGCTATATGTTTTATAATTTGTATTTCGTTTGTGTAATCTGTGTGGTTCATAGGAATTGTATTTAGTCGATTAATCATATAGTGATACGCCGCTGTTTTGTGTTGCTGGGGGTGGTTCGATGTGTAATGAATAGTGTGGTTGGTTTGCGTGGGGTTTTTGATAAACTTTGAAGTTGTGATTATTGTTGTTTTTGGTGATGATGATGTCAAGAAAATTGATCTGGTTATTTCCTTCTGTTTCTAGAGTAAATTTGATGTTTGGATGGGGGTTATTTATGTAATTGTGTAATATTTTTAGTTACCTTGTGGTACCGATGAAGAGGATTAAAATGTCATCGACATATCTGTGCCAATATGTTGTGTTTTCTTCTAGATTATTAACAAATATTTCGGCAAGTGTGCCCGATAATTGATTACCCATGGTTAGACCCTTTGTTTGTTTGTAGTAATGGCGGTTTTGTGTAAAATAATTCTGTGAAGTTATTACTTTAATTATGTTTATGGCTTGAACTATTTCTGTTTTGTGAATGTTTTTGAGTGCCAGTAATTGCGTGATGATGTCTATTGTTTCTTTGACCGGGATTTTGCCATACATGTTTGTGATATCAAACGAAGCTAATTTTGCGTTGTTTGTGATGTTGACGTGTTTTATGTTTTCTATTTGTTTTTTGTGGCAGTTGCACTTTTTTTGTTTAGTTTATTGTTTAAATAATTTATATTGGCCTCGCCAATCCTTCACGTTAATCTTTGGGTTATGTTTTTCGAGTATGATTGCTGTCAGAGCGGTAAGATCGACTGTGTTTAAGCTGTATCCGGCTGGGCAGGCACTTTGTACCTTTTGTGTTTTAAACTTTCGACATCTTTGTTTCTCCAAAAGCAGACTGATCGATTCTCGTCACATCTCTACAATTTTGGAGTAGATTATTATAGCTTTATTATATGAAAAACAAGTTTTCCTTGTAAAAATGACACATTGTACCTTCATATAATTATATAAGAAAACAAAAGAGATTTAAATTAAAAACAATGGTTTACCATGCTTAATTTTATTTTATTAGAGAAAAAATCTTATTCACTTTAGTTCAAGTGGAAAGTAAACATTTAGGCAGCTTGTGGTTTTTAGGAACACTGCTCAGCAACGCAGCACTTTAATTTAAATTTATTATCTTTTCTTCAAATCAATTTTAATTAAGTAACGAAAATCGATCACTCTGCTTTTATAGAAACAAAGTTGTGGCTATCTTAAAACAAAAAAGGTACAACGTACCTACCCAGCCGGATACAGGTTGAACACGAGTCGATCTTGCTGCTGTGATAGCAATTGTACTCGATTAACATAGCTTAACGATTAGAGCAAAGGATTAATTCTGTGTAATTACTATCATTTCACTATTAACTATTATTTTAGAATCCCATTTTTACTGTACATGTCGAACTTTTTCAAAATCGGTTAAGAAACAGGTAAGTTGCATCCTACTTGGCCAAATTTCAGAATTAACAATTTCTTTAAAATCCCATTTCAATCGCACATGTTGAATTTCATCAAGATCGGTTGAGAAATAACCGAGTCCTTCCTAATTGGCCATATTCCAGAACTTCATCTAACAATCACTTTAGAATCCCATTTTTACCGCACATGTCGAATTTCACCAATATCGGTTGAGAATTAACCGAGTTTTTTCCTGATTGGCCATATTCCAGAACTTGTTCTACACATCATTTAAAATCCCATTTCCGTCGTACATGTCGAATTTCACCAAAATCGGTTGAGAATTAACCGAGTTCCTTCCTAGTATGATATATTGCAGAAATTCTCCTAAATATCATTTTAGAATCTCATTTCCATCGTACATGTCGAATTTCACGATAATCAGATAAGAACTAACCGAGTTCCTTCCTAATTAGCCATATTCCAGAATTTCTCCTAAATATCATTTTAGAATCCCATTTTTTCGCACATTTCGAATTTCATCAAAATTGGTAAAGAAATATCCAAGTTCCTTCCTACCAGGCCATATTTCAGAACTTCAAAAATCGTTTTAGGATCCCATTTTCATCGTACAAGTCGGGTTTCATAATACTCCGTTGAGAAATAACAGAGTTCCTTCCTAATTTACCACATTCCACAACTTCATCTAACAGTGATTTTAGAATCCCATTTCCTCCCTAATAGGCTATATTCCAAAGTTTCTTCTAAATATATAGGCAAGTTTCATCCTACTTGCCCATATTTCAGAACTTCTTCTAAAATCCCGTTTACACTATACATGTCGAATTTCATCATAATTGGTTAAGAAATAATCAAGTTCCTTCCTAATAGGCCATATACCAAAGCTTCTCTAAATATCATGTTAGGATCGCATTTCATCGTACATGTCGAATTTCACCATATTCCAGAACTTCATCTAACATCCATTATAGAATCCCATTTCCATCGCACGTGTGAGATTTCACCAAAATCGGTTGAGAACTAACTGAGTTCCTTCGTAATTGACCTTATTCCAGAGCTTCTTTGAAATATCATTTTAGAATCCCATTTCCATCGTACATGTTGAGTTTCACCATAATCGGTTGAAAAATAACCGAGTTCCTCCCTAACAGGCTATATTCCAGAACTTTTTCTAAATATATAGGCAAGTTCCATCTTACTTGGCAATATTTCAGAACTTAGGTTAGGTTTAGGTGGCGGTCTACCAGAATCAGGCATAGACACAAAACGGTCCGTAGCATACCACTATTTATTTATTTATCCTCCAACTCATTGAAACCATTTTGAGCTGTTAACGAAAAGCTGGGGGGCTATTTGGGAATCCGATTCGAACGTGATCGAGTCTTCGATGTATTAGATTCCTATTTGAATTGAATCAGATTCATTCGTTTCTTATTTAAATCAAATATGAATCTTATAAATTCGAATCGAATTCCCAAATAGCCCTCCTGGATACTCCTGAAGTCCATCTTGCTAAGGTCCGTCAGGTCATTGAAGAGGGGTGCCCCTAGAAACTTTAGCCTGTTTCGTGCCAGACGAGGACAGGTGCAAAGAAGATGAAGTACTGCCTCTTCCTCCCTCTTCATCCTCGCAACTACGACAGTAGTCATGGGAGAAGAAACCAAGTCTACTCGCATGCTTGCCTATGAGACAGTGTCCCGTAATCACTCCAACAACCACACTGATTTGACTCTGCTGAAGTGAGATCAGCTGTTTGGATCTCACCAAGTCCAACTTTGGCCAGACCTGCCGAGTTTTTTCGCATGAGGTGCTACTTAACCATCAGTCGTTCATCAACTTACTCGCTTCTTCCTGAAGCAGCTGTTTGCATGACGCAAGAGGTATCCTTTCTGCTTTTTGAAATATGGTCCGTCGTACCACATCGAGCCAGTTCATCGACTTTTATATTCGCTGTACAATGAAATGTCCTGGCACCCATATGATATGGATGTTGAACTGATATGTCATCTCGTTAAGAGATGAGAGACAGTTCTGGACTACTTTCGACGTGACTGCCCGTATATATGCGAATATCACAAGTCGATATTACATTATACCTCAACAAGTCCACGACTTCCTTTATCGCAGTTACTTCAGTTTGAAAAATGCTACAGTAGTCGGGAAGACAAAAGGAGAGGTTTACCATAAGTTCCTCGCAGAACACCGCAGCGACTTTTCCATACCGTTTTGACCCATCAGTGAAAAAGTTTATAACTCCTGGTTCCAAACTACATCCATCATCCAGACCTCTCTGGATGAGATGCTAGTCCAGAACTTTGTCTCAAAAGATACTGACGGGACAGTATAGTCTGTGATCTTCAATAAAATATATAAGAGAATATATAAGAAACATTCTTCAATAAAATATATACAGTCGAAACTCGATTATCCGTAAACCTCTATTATCCGTGATTTTTTTTTACACAGTCGATTTTTTTGCCACTTGTTTATCCAGATTTTCAATTGATTAACCGGGATTTTTCATTTTTATTTTTTTCGTTCAATTTTGGCAGCAGTGTTGTCTCTGTGTAAAACATATATGTGCATATGTATATTGTGTACTTTTTTATAAACCTGAAAAATTCGATCAACCGGGAATTTGATTTTTCGGGAATCCTCCGGTACCGAGCATCCCGGATAATCGAGTTTCGACTGTAACAGAATGAAGCGCAATCTCTATAGATCCCCCTTGCAATAAGCATGTTGAGATTTAGACAGCTTTCCTGGCACAACTGTGCCTCTGATATGGGCTTCTATTTGTGTTTTTAGTATTTTAAAAAGGAAAGAAGACAATCTAATCGGTCTAAGGTCTTTGGGATTGCAGTGTGAGCATTTTCCGGCCTTAGGGGTATAAATACAACCTTCTCTTCCGTCCATTTACTAGGGATGTGAGAAAGTTCTAGGCTGCCTTTGAATATTACCTCTAACCAGGAAATGGTTAGATCCGTAGTTTGTTGAATAGCCGCAGGGATAATACACAGGCGACTTATATGGTTTAAAACAATTTATCGCCCACATGATCTTTTTTCCGCTTATAATGAGATTCCAGATCTTCAACTATAAATCATTATAGAATCCCATTAATTGGTCATATTCCTGAACTTCACCTAGAATCATTTTAGAATCATAATTCCATCGTACCTGTCGAATTTCGGTTAAGAAATGACCAAGTTCCATCCTATTTGGTCATATTCCAGAATTTCATCTAAACATACATATGTCCTAATCGGCCTTATTCCAGAACTTCACCTAAAAATCATTTCAGAAACCCACTTCCATCGTACATGAAGAATTTCATCATGATCGGTTAAGAAATAACCAAGCTCCATCCTACTTGGTCATATTGCAGAACTTCATCTAAAAATCAATTTAGAATGCGACATTTAGTAAGTATCAGAATCAAATGTATACTTCTGGCTTGGCACAACAAATAATTGCTGGTTTCATAAATTCGCTTTATTTTCTTATAAAACATAAGAACAATTATACCTATCCAGCCGAAATATATATGTTATTTTTTTATTCTGCTGGATAAAGGTTAAAAAATTCAAAACCAATAACATAAACTAATTAAGAAACTATCCAAGAAGCGTTTATTTTCTATCTAGCATAATGTTTTTTATTTATTTGTTCCAAACGAGCAAACATTTTGTTTGAATGTACTACTCACACATACAAATAGTAAACACAAAAAAAGTAGTAAGAATTACGAATTATGTTCTATCGTATTTGTTGTATTGTGTTCTTTATAAAGCAAAGTCAATTCAAAGTCAAACGCAAATCAAAAACCAATTTATGGTAGTGAGAAATTAACAACAGAGCGTCTGATTTGAAGAGAGTAAGAAAATAAAGTTATTACGGTTATACTGTATTTTCCACTTGTTGTTCTTTATTTTTTTATTGAGGTCTCGGTATTAAATCGTTTTGTTTTCAAGTTTCGAGCTAGTGCGGTTCAAGAAGTATTCACATTTAAAAATTTAGTTATAAGCCATAATATTGTAGAAATAATTCAGCCACATGATTTAGACAAAGTATGCTATGGTAATATTTTCTAAGATTGTTTTGAATGGCATAGAATTTGGTTTTGGTTTCAAGTGTCCAGTTAGTATGGTTCAAGAGGTATTCACATTTGAAACTTTAGTTATAAGCCATGATGTGGGATAAGTAAAAACCTCAGCCACAATGATTAGACAAAGCATGCTATGGTGCGGTTCAAAAGATATTCGCATGAAAAAAAAATTTTTTTTGGGTTGGTCCGTTTTATCTGCCGTTGAGTATTTAAAATAAAATAAATAGATTATCGCTAGATTCGCAAAAACGCTGTATGGAATGATCAACAATTTTTTAAGGTTTGTGTAGCGAGTTATATGTTAAAAGGATCGTTCTAGCTGTGTATAACGACAAATTCTACGAAAACAATGATCCACAGGGAGCTCCTAATAGAATTGGGCAAAAACAATTGAAATTCTTGATCGAAAACCGTCATTAACCGTCTGTCATAAAATTCAAATGATGGTCGGTGTTTAAACATCAAATTCTAACGAAAATATAACGAAATTTTTGAGTAAAAAAAAGTCAATTCAATCACCAAGTCATCAACAAGTTTCGCTCAGTAGATCTGCCATATTTAATTGATTAAGAAATTTAAAATATGCGACAGTTAAAAATCGGCTACGTGAAATAAAAAAAGCTGAACTAAAAAAAGGGTTCATTAAAGATATAAAAAAAGTGAATATTATATGAAAAAGTAAGATTTTCTAATTTAATTTTTTAACAAATTTTTTGAAATAAAAAAAGTTTTCCTTTTTCATACAATATTCGCTTTTTTTATTTCATTAATGATCACTTTTTTGTATTTTTTCACATAGCCTTAAAAATCAACATCGAGGTCGACATGCATTAATAAATATTCCCTAAAATCAAGAGTTAATTCTTTCTATTATTGAAGATAATGTAAGTCAAAAATTTCATCTTAAAAAAGGACGGAAAATCCGGTACGAGCGAAATTGCAAATTATATACGAGAAAACGAACACAAAATTCACCGAACTTACACACTATATATTCGAATTGCAATTTCCGTCAGATTAAAATGGAAAGGCACAAAAGTTATGCATGTGTAATGTAAGTGATTCAAAAAAGTGACATAGAAATACATTAGAAACAAACAAAATTATACGCATACTTTAAATATTAAATATTATACATCCTTTACCGAGTTTACACCGTAGATAGTATATGTAATAGCAAAATAGTATGTATAATAATATTTTGCTATCCGGTGTAAAACCGATGTTTTGATAGTATAGAAAATATAATATTTTGATTTGATAGCTATCAAATTTTAATACCTACTATCCGATGCACTAGTAATTGTGATGAGAAAATTTAAGGTAACGATTATGTTTGTTGCGATATAAAACCATGAAATTTTTTTTTTTTCAGATTTTTAAATAAATTCATAACTGTAATGAAAATAAATTCAGAAAGATATGCAGAAAAATTTAAAAATAATAGTAAATCAATTAAATTTAAAATAGTATTTAAAATAAGTAGTATAATAGTATTTTACTACTTATTTTACTATCTACGGAGTAAAGCCAGTAATAGCGAGCCGTGAAAATGACACTTATATATTGATACCAAATAAAATAATAATATTGAAATGGTTTAGTCGGTTTGCTATGTTTAGTATTGCTCATGCTGTTGCTGAGTTTGGTTAAGTGTGGTTTATAGGAAACAAAAATTATAAAAGTGGTAAGCAGATTCGAATGACATTTTCTAAAGACGCGCAAAGAAGAAGCCGCAGAAAAACATGCTACTGTCTTTCCAGCTGCTATGATTTTACAGTCAAAATAGTGCCTTTCTTTCGGATCAAATTAGCGATGCCACTTTGTTTGTTCACCGGGTTTGCCGTAACCTTTCACAAAAGTTTAAATATAGAATCTTCAACAAGATTGCCATGTATGAGTAATGGTGTATTTTAAAGCGTACAAGGCAGGTTTAGATGATTAACTTAACAGAACTGTACTTTACTCAAGCTCACCAAGACATACTCGTAGCTATACTGAAATATAGTCGTTTGTATTTCTCGTTGTCAACAAATAAATCATAAATTTCAAGTTTTAATTAAACAATTAATGTCGGTAAGGTTCGTTCTCCAAACCCAAAATAGAACAACTTATTGACTTTTTAAACGAAAAATGTAAAATTTAAATACTGAGCGAACACAATCCGTCTATCTGCATTGGTTCCTCAGGCCAATAAAAGAAGAATACATAAAGGTTTTCACATAATTCTTTTACGAGTTGAGCGTGAACTCTCCCGTTTTTTTATAATAGAGTCATCTCGAATCCAGTTCCTGATCGTTTTAATGGAAGTTTCCCAATGGCCACGGTATTCACCGGATTTAAACCCCTGTGACTTTTCTATGGGCCTATTTAAAAGATCGTTTACATTGATAATTCACAAGATGTGAGTGAATTGGAAAACGCGATTCGAACGAACGTAAAGAAATTATGATTGATCTACGAGTTATTAATTCCATACCTAAAAGGCTAGAAAAAGACATTAACAAAAAAGGAGGACATATCGTATTGTAACCTTAGTACCACAATCAGTACAAGCTTTTTGTAAAATAAAAATATTTTTATAACTTTCAAATGGTTGCTTTTTTATTTTTAAAAAAATGTAGAGTCACGTTTTGAATAGGACACTTTGTACAATATAAAATATAAATTTTGAGGTGATATTCCGATACTTTCATCGTCAAATGAAATGTTTTATTTTAGAAAACCATAATTATTTAATTATAAATTTGATTATAGGTAGAAATGTGTGCAGAAATTTATTCATTTAAATAAACAATTTATATTAAAAGAACATAACAATTATAAAGGCTATTCCATCTATTAGATTTTGTATTAATATTAAAAAAACACAATATGTGTTGGAAATTCAAATTTTTTTTATTGAAAATGAAAGTTGGTTCTATGCCATTTATGTATGAAATACAACATCGTTCATGTGACCGCGCTCCTGTTACATGCCTGCATCAATGATCTCAATTTCAGCTCGAATGTTGTTTACCGGTGTCAAATCGTATGTTTTTGGTGGCCAATTAACATCAGAATTTCTTGAAATTATGCGATCATCGAACCAAGTTGCCAATAAGTCGAGTGGCGACATGTGGCACTGTCTTGTTGAAACCATACATCATCTAAATCAATTTCATCCAACTTTGGTCACAAAAAACCAGTTCATTTTCGAAAAAATAAGGTCCAATGATGCCACCATCCCACAATCCACACCAAACAGTAACTTTTTTTTTGGATGAATTGGTTGTTCATGAATAACCTGTGGATTTTCAGTCCCCCAAATGCGACAGTTTTGTTTATAACCGTATCCGTTGAGGTGAAAATGACCTTCTTCTGAAAAGATGATTTTTGATGAAAAACGCTCATTTTGTTCGTGCATTTTCGTAATACGTTTGGATAACCAAAAAGCGTTGTTGTGTTGTAAATGAGCCCAGGACTAAAAATGGCATAGTTTTGACCTTTCATTTGTCAAAAAATTTTCAGGTGGCCATCGCACAATAAATGTTTTTTTAGCTTTAAAAAAACCAACAGATGGACACCCTTTATAAGAGAAAAATTTGCAAAAGTATTCATTTTATGGCATACTAAAAATACATATGCAAACAAAATAAACCAAATTTTACTAAGAAAAATTATATATAACGTTTTTTCCCGTAAAATTTGGTTTATTTTGTTTTTCATATGTGCAAAAATTCAAAATACTAAACTTCAACATACTTTTTAGTTCGATTATTTCACACGGAAACCCATAGGCGCTGCAGATGTTGGATTCCATTTTAATTCTATAGTCAAAGTTGTACACATATTTTTTTTATTTAATAACTGTAATATCATTATTTTAACGGTGGGGATTATTTCAATACAGTTTAAATTGATTTTAGAAAGTTTTAATCAAACTAAAATAAAAATATTTTTGAAAAACAAGGATAGGTACTAAAAATATATCGAATCTTGCCAGATTTTTGGGTTGAATGTGAATATTACATTTACAATTATTATTACAGTGAATGTGAATATTAAATTTACAATTAATATGAAGTATGTTTTCATAAAGTCATAAATAAATATAACCACAATGTCAGACAAAAAAAATTGTTTTACAAGGAAAATAGTTGTCAATATGTACATACAGACTTGGCCAAAATTATAAAGCACCCCTCCCAAATTGCAGTATCTACAAAACGAATGAAGACAAAAATTAAAACTCAATATTTTTAGGAAATACTTTTTATATTTTATTAATTTTAGTATTTTGTAGGTCCTCCTTTGGCTTTGATGACAGCCAGGACTCTTTTATTCATCGACCGTACTAATTTTTCGCAGGTATTTCTCGATATATTTTTCCATTCCTCTGTCAGCGCACGTTTGAGGTCTTCCTTTGAAGTAATACTGCGATCCTTGATTTTTTGTTTTAAAATTGACCACAAATTTTCAATGGGATTTAGGTCTGGTGACTGGGCGGGCCAGTCCATGACTCGAATTTGTTTTTTTCGAAACCAACTCATCGTAACGCGGGAAGTATGGCAGGGGGCATTATCCTGTTGATAAATTATCGAAGAACTATCCGTTTCCCCAAAGATTTGCCGAATTGAGGCATTCAATGCAGCCTCGAGGACGGTAACATAGTTGGTACTGTTCATCGGACCCTCACAAAACAACAGTTTTCCCACCCCTGATAATGCCATACAACCCCACACCATCAGTTTACCCCCTCCATGCTTTACGGTAGGCACTATACAATCAGGATTGTATGCTTCCCCGACTCTTCTTCTTACGATGGTTGCGCCAGGAGTTCCAAAAATCTATAAGAATTCCATCAAATTTAACATAAATTTCTCTATTAATTCTTTTAAAATACAAAGCACAATTTTTTATTTTTTTTTTTTGACTAATTATTTTTTAATATTTATTTTTTATATTTACCTCAAAAGTAGATTCATCTGACCAAACAACTCTCGCCCAATCCACGTCATTCCAATGTTTGTGTTCTCGAGCCCATCTCAAGCGACTTTTTATGTTGGTAAGTGAGAGCAAAGGTTTTTTTCTTGCTTTACAACCTTTCAATCCAGCTTGCAGGAGCCTTCTTCTAACTGTCCGTGCCGAAATGTGAACTTCTTGTTCTGTTAAATGCTCTGCAGCTATCTCAGCAGATGTTTTTCTTCGGTTTTTGAGAGATTTTCGCACAATTTGTCGATCGTCTCTTACCGAAGTGATACGATTTCTGCCTGAGCGTAGTTTATAGGCATAGTCCCCGGTCTCTTTAACCCTTTTCAATGTAGATTGAACTGCTCCACGAGAGCATTTTAATTTTTGGGATATTTTAATTTGGCTTACACCCTGGGAATCCAACAACACAATTTGTGCCCTTATTCCTTCACTGAGTTGGCACGCTTTAGGCATAATTATCACAAACACACTTTTTTTCTCAAAAAACTTACGAAAACTCTTTTTGATTTAAAACACTTTATGTGAAGACTGCACACGATCAAATACAAAACTAAAATAAAAAAATTTTACGACGCTACAACTTCTTGTTAAGAACCTAAAATAAAACAAAAATTGGTGATTTTCAATAATTAAGGGTCGCATTCGGTGGGATGACTCGTTCGTTAACACCCATTGTTTAGAAAGACATAATATTAATATATAATGCTAATAGATAGGGGTGCTTTATATTTTTGGCCAAGGCTGTATATCTATTTCCTAATTCGGTTAACAGTTATTTCGACGTCGCTACAACACAAGATTAATTCTCCAAAAACATTGTAACTCAGATTTCATACCGGTATCTCAACGTCTGCTAGCCGACCAGTAATCATTTAGCCAACCGCGGTGCAACGTTATCCCATCCCATTCATGCTACTTGGAATGGCACAGCGTTCAAGCCACCCGTTGAATTCAGCGATCACCCGGGCGCCGTGTAATCTCTTCAGTCGGACCCTAATATATAGGTCTTGCAGCAACTTCCTGCGAGAGTCCAGCACACGCCTGTCGGAAACATCGCTGCTCTGCACAGGCCGTTCTTTCAGCTAATCTGGTTCATCCGTTGCTTCCCTCTCTGATTGATCTTCTTCTACCTCAAACTCCTCAACGACTTCTTCTACTTCTCATAACTCTCCCACTTCCTCATTCTCTTTTTCCTAAATTTCGCTTCTACTGAACTTCAACCGCCATATCATCTCCGGATGCCTTCAAAATAACATCAGGACATGAATTTTGGTCGCCTCATGAGTCAGTGAGGCGAGAATTACCGGATCGTAATAGTATTAGTTATTGTGTGTGTGTTCGAATGCTATTTTATGATTCATGCTCTTTTTAGTTTTTTGTTTCGTTATTTTGTGGTGTTTACAGAGATTAGTAGTGCTGTAAAAATGGTTTTCTTCAAATTAATAATTTTAAATTGTATTGAAATGCATTCGCATATCGCGATTTCGTATTACGACCGCAAACTGAAAACAAAGCGGTATAATGAGTATTTGCTATAGACCCGTTTTCGTTTAAACCACCTGCACATTGCATTGCTTCATGCCAACCTGTAGTGCTGACATAAAAGGTGGGTTGGCCCATGGATTCCGCACTCTCAACAGGGAGTCATTATTATTATTATTATTATTATTATTATTGGAGGGCCATGCGGGCGATTAGCCACTTGGCACTGCGACCTAAAAGATCTATTGTGCTGGACCCTGCTTAATTATCCGTCCAGTCAATATTTATGTTCTTAATGAACCTGACAATACTGCCTCCCGGTACGTGATACATACTATCTGGACTTATTGCTCTCCCTCCTAGATGTTTACTACATTATATAGTTCCGCTAGAAAGACGGTAGCATTTGAGCCCAAGGACCTCGAGAGGGTTCTCCCACTCCCATATATTCCTACTCCTGCCCCGTATTCCGTTTGATTTTACTCTTACGAGTTGCTGGGAATTGCAAATCGCTTGTAGGTCACCCAGCTTTGCTACAGGAAGGCTAAATAAACTGGAGGGTGCCTAGTATCCAGAGTCCACATATTTTGGACTGATTAACCTATCAGCCATTCATCCATCGGCATATGCTGTTCCACCTTAGATTAGGGTTTTTGTCAAGGTTTTCTCCTTTAGCGCCGTACTTTAGCCTGTGCCAAATGGCCAAAAATGTGCCAAATGGCTTTAGTTACCAGTGGTTGCCACGAGGAGGCCGCACATACACTTGCGAATTGTGAACAGGTTACCCCTTACACAATTGTACCCATCACGCAGCTGCCTAATGAGAAAACCAGAACAGCTCACGTGATGCACACCCTACTGGAAGGTTACGGAGCTGGTAGATTAATCTACTCAACTTTGGTCTCCCCCTCCAATAGACGCCAAACCACCAACAGCGGGTCATAGATGTGTTCATCTTCATCACCGATCGTAAGCAGATGATGAAATATCCCTTTTGCATCCCGCGTGTAAAATTTTATGTGTAAAATAATGAAATTTTCGAAAATATTTTTAAAAATAGTTTTATATAGAGCTTGGCGGATACAAAAAGTCCCAGGTTATATTTTTTAAGAAATATCAATTAAAATTAATATTAATTACATTGTGTGTTTGCACGCACAAAATATTTGCAACTTCATTTAATTATAATGAAATTATTAATTGAATAAACTTAATTTGTTTCCTAATTTAAAAAATAACAAAATTGTTGCTATGGAAAATGTATTCCATTTATTCCAATCCATTCTTTTATTACATTACGTACGTAATATTCCGGGGTCACGTGATCAATATTCTTTTGTTCTTTCTGTGGAATGAATAAAAGAAAATACCCAAAAATAATAATTCATTGACACGATACCTAATATAACTAAGTAGTCTACGAGTTAATAATAAAATATACAAAAACATGAGTGTACATTTGAGCGATGTTAGCTTAACTAGCCAGGCGAATACAACTCTAGCTAATATAGTTTGCGTCGGTCAAAACGAAAAACATAGCTCGCATAGGTTAGCTCAAGTGTGCCGCGCTCCATTAAAACTTCATTTACAACCGAAAGCTATGCACATAGCCCACATTGCGTAGCTTAGCTTAACTGAAATATGCAACGGGCCTTATGATATATCTATCAATTATAATTATAATTAAACAAATTATATAAAAATAGCGAATGTTGTAAAACTATTTAGTTTTATGGTTTCATATAATTGTACGACCAAGTTTGAAGTCGAAAGTACATTTTTCAATTTATTTCCGGCCTAATTTATAAACAAATATGACAGCACAACAGATTATAGATAATCTTTTATTATTTCGTTTATTATTTTAACAAACAATTCAAATGTGTTTTCTTAAACTATCATAATCTCGAAGAACGCAAAAATTATTGGTTTTCAGTTTAATTTCGAACTACTTCTAATTAAGACTGAAAAGAAGGTTTATATTTTTACAAACAATTTTGCAATAGAAAGTGGATATCATATTTTTCAGAGTCTTTTGATTTTGAAGTGTACGAGTTTGCTTTAACCTTCTAGATGACGCTAGCAATTCTCAAAACTTGGAACATTAATAAATTTTATAATAAATTGTGAATGTTATAAAAGTGCAATTTTGCTATACATTCTGTGGCCGTGTATGTTTTATTTTTGTAATTGTTCTGATTGTGAATATGGGAGGTTTATGGAAAACGTGATTCAGTGTGACGAGTTACGATTAATTTTTGTAATTGTAGTAGATTTTATACTCGAAAAGTAGTATGCGACTTACATATGCATATGTCGTGTTCTAATGACTCAAAAAACTGAACTCTTCATTGTAGAAGATCTCAGTTCTGTTTTTTGAGTCGATAGAACACGACATTAGATTAGAGAAAATTGATTAATAAACAAATGTTATTAATCAGAGTGTACATTTTTCGTTCTTTTTTCTTTCTCTTGTTCCCATACTAAACATTTAATTTCTGTAATAGCGTTTTATTGATTCGTTTTATTGATCGTTTAATTGGTGCGTTCTTTGAGTAAATAAAAAATTGGTTTTTTGTATTTTATTTTGTATGTACATTTTTTTTAAATTTATTTTATTTAAATATTTAACAGGTTTAGTTATTATAATAATAGTTGTTGGAAGATCGAAGAACTTGGAATTGGCGTTGATAAATTTGCTTTTGCAACTTTGACTATTTTGTTGGCATATATAAATAAAAAAAATATATATTACATATGCTAAATGTGGACAAACCCGCATATCCAAAAAATTGTATTTCACAATACAAAATTTCAAAATGCAACCAACCTTAGAAAACCAATCGAATTTCAAGGAAGAAATTCATTTGCTATTGTATTTTATAAAAATTGAATTCCTATTCCAAATCCAATTCCTTGGCAATTCAAATAATAAAATACGACTAAAATATTGAAAACTACCAAACTTAATATTTTATTGAGCTGTGATAAGAGTAATTAACCATACACTTTCATTTAATATATCGATAATCTGGGTTCAAATGGTATTAATCTCTTGTGGAAATGACAAATCTTGGCGATTTATTCAAAGTACGGCAAACGACGCTGGCAGTATATTTAAATATTTGAAAACCTTAAAAATTTCTCTAAATAAAATACAAGCAACAATACTAAGACTAGGGCCCTTCTGTTCGTAACCCTCACTAACCCCCGCCAACATTTTCTCGCTACGTTCGCTAGTCATCGATTAATTTATAATAAATAGTTTATTTCGTAAATCCAATAAAAAAACAAAATGTAGGCAGTGTAAATTCTAATAGTGGTGTACGGCCCTGGAGTTATAAAAATGATTTTAGAATTCCATTTCTATTGTACGTATTAATCTTCACCAAAATCTGTTAACAAATAATCTAGTTTTTGCCCTGACATAGTTGCGTTCAAATTAAATCTGCATTAAGTCTGCACACACTCGTTTCATATTCCAGAACTTCGTTAAAAACTAATTTAAAATACCATTTCCATCATACATGTCAAAATTCATCGTAATCAGTTAAGAAATGGTCTTTAGGTATAAATAGTACGAAACCCTGAATTACCATTCTTACCATTCTTAAATAAATAAACATGTTTAATTTAATTTTAACACTTAGTTAATTTTATTTTTGTTTTAATAAATTAATTTAATTTAATTTTATTATTTGCAACCACCATTTTGTGATGCACAAAAATGTGATTGGCGCCCAAAACAATAAGAGCGACCCGTTGTCGCTTTGAGGATTGAGACGAGACTCATTTTAAGTTTTATTTATTTTGTTTTGTGATTTCCTTTTTATTTTTCGTCGCGTAGTTGGTACGACTGCAGCAGTGAATAGGTGTGTTGTTTTTGTGCGGACGAATTAGTTGAGGTGGTGAGTGAACAAATGTATGTGAGCCAATGAGTAAGCCGCCACAGTGTGTTGATTATTGAGGTAAGAATCAATTTTTTCTAAACAAGTTTTGCATAAACTGTTTTTTAAGAACAAGTAATGTGCCGCCCCGGTGGCGCAGTGGTTAGCATGCTTGCTTTAAGCTCCGGATGTTTCGGGTTCGATTCCCGGCGAGTGATGAATAAATAATGGCTGGTTAATGTGGCAGCATGTTATTGGGTTTTACATGTTTGCTGCCCGATTGATAAAATAAATAAATACTAAAAAAAAGAAATCGAAACATTACGTACTACAGTACATGGCCATTGAATTAGCAACTTTTGATTTTCTAAAATTGCACTATTAATACAATCAATTTCCGGGAAATTTTATCTTTATTTTATAGCACAAGTCTAGCGGAAATTTTGTACTTCCCCGAGAGAGCGATTGATGAACATTAGGTAACGGTTTAAATAGTGTAATAAATGAGGTATTATTATTTTTTTATTAAGTATGTATTGTGTTAGTGATTTTTTATTGGTGCGATAGGTTATAATTTTCAATTGTGTTTAGTAAGTGATTTTTGAGAGTTTTGCGTTATTGTCATAATGGGACGAAAAGTTGACATTATACATTGATAAAATAACAACGTATTACTGATTTATTGGAACATTCATCATTAAAACAATATGAAATTGCTTCTATTCACACTCGATTTACTAAAAATTAAAAACAATAATTAATAGAGAACGAAGATTTAACTTTGAAATATTCTGGAAAATGGAAATTTCCATTCTAATTTTAAAACGAAATGTCAATTTTCCAGAATATTTTTAAAATAAATCTCTTGACAAAATTTTAAAATAAATCTCTTGAAACTCTCTTGACAAAATTTTAAAATAAATCTCTTGAAACTCTCTTGACAGAATTTTAATGCGCAGTGTGCTTGCTCAAAACCATTTTTTTGGAAAGCGAAACCAATTAACCAATATTAAATATTATGAAGAGAGGAAACTCTCTTTCAAGAATGATAATATAATCATTTTTGATTATCATCTAACCAGAATCGCTTTCGACATGTTGATGATAAAATAGAATAAAAAGATAAAAAGCAAAGACGAAATCAAAATGACTAAAAAAAACAATTGAAAAATTCGATGAAATTTTTGTTTTTTCATTATCATATCATCGAACCGGAATCGCACCCCTGGGCCTCTTCATTTAGTAGATGGCATTATGAATTATGATAAATATATTCAGATGCTGGATAACGCGTTTTATACCAAAATTCCCCCAGTTATTTCGCCGTCGGCAAAGGTACATCTTTCAGCAGGATGGAGGTCCTTGTCACACCGCCAAGTCGGTTAAAAACTATTTGAGTTCCAAAAACATACCGGTATTAGATTGGCCGGGGAACTATCCGGACATGAACCCAATAGAAAATATTTGGACGGTTCTAAAGACGCAGTTATCGAAAAAACACATCACAGATAAACAAACATTGATTGAGGAAATTAAAAACATATGGTTCAACGACCCACTTATTAAAAAAAAAACATAATAAACTCGTTCCAGACTATGCCACAAAGACTCGAAATGTTGCTCAAAAATAAAGGAATGTGGACTAAATATTAAATAATAGATTTATTAAACTTTTATTTAATTTTTTTATATTCATTAAATCTTAATTTAACAATTTTAATAAAATATTGATAAATAAATTGATGCTGTGATATTGAATTCCTCGAAAAACTAAGTTTTATAAAAGTTGCTAATTCAATGGCCATGTACTGTACAATATTATATAACTATGTTTCACCAAAAAGAGAGAACGAAACCAAAAATTTTGATGTTGATGTTCCAAAAATTTATAGTGAATTCATTTTTTCACCATATAGATAGAAAAGAAGAAGAGCAGCAGAAATTAAATAATGTTCCTGTTTTTGAGAACGATATAGTAGAAACCGAGGCGGAAAGTATTCCATTCCTGTCGAGAGGACTTTAGTTTACCGAGAGGCGTAGCCTCGAGGTTTGTGTACTATTTTATTCACAATCAGGGGTATTTAATAAAACAAGCAACATAATAACATAAATAAATAAAAACCTATCTCTATAATATTACCGTTTATTTTGGCAAAATATTAACACTTAGTAGGCGCTGCACAATTGACATTTTATTAAATTAGTTAACAAAAGTCACACCAAATTTGCACTTCTTCGGCCCCATGGGTTAGTAATGCTTTCATTACTGACCAATTACGTCTCATTACTAAACCCTTTTTTACTATTACTGACCGCTTGAGGTGTATCCATGGAAATCGCTCACTTTCTAACCTTTTAGAGATTGGAAACGCCGTATGTTACCAACTAATTGTGAATAATAGTTATTTATGGTACTAATGAGCAAAACGAGATATTATCCATGAGGGATAAGTTTGTCCCACGAGGCGATAGCCGAGTGGGACATTATCCCGAGTGGATAACCTCTTTGCTCACGAGTGCCATACAACGTTTTATCCACTTTTGTTGAAATAAATTTCGTAAATTAATAAGAAATAGTTCCATTTTGTGTTTTCACACTGGAGCATTGAATTTTGAAATACATTTTATCATAGTGACCGTTCTTTAAATTGTCATGGTGTACTTTAATTTAACTAATTTTTGGAATATAGTTTTTCATTCAATTTGACTACGAATAATTTTCCAATGACTACTCAACATTTTGTTATACCAAATATAACTCACGTTGCCCCTAGCAGCGTGGGTTATACAATAACAATGGGTTATTTTACATTTTCTTTATTTGAAATCAGCATAGTTATCGGGCTATTATATACCAAAAGTGGATAAATATATTTTTTATTCTATCGTTCCCCCTAAAAAAAATATTTGTATTTTTTTTATCTATTGTTTCAAATAAAGAGATAGAACAACACAATGATTTTTTTTTCACTCTGTTATTAATACGTTTTATGAAATTAGCGAATTAAAGAGAGTATGGGAAAATAATATTTTTTATATTTTCTTTTTTAACAGAAACGGTGTAAATGTGGAGGGGGCAACACATAAACAAGTAGTTGACCTAATAAAATCCGGTGGTGATCGGCTAACATTAACCGTAATTTCGGTAACACAACAAGAGGCCGAAAGACTTGAACCACAAGAGGATCCAGGAGGGTACACTTATATAGACTATTCCGAGAAACGATCACTACCAATTAGCATACCTGATTATAGTATAATAAATCGTAATGGAGAGCGATACGTTGTATTCAATATTCATATGGCCGGGCGGCAATTATGTTCGCGACGCTATCGTGAATTTTCCAATTTGCATACAGCACTTAAAAAGGAATTCACTGGTTTTAGTTTCCCTAAATTGCCGGGTAAATGGCCATTTCAATTAAGCGAGCAACAATTAGATGCACGAAGACGTGGATTAGAACAATATTTAGAGAAAGTTTGCGCGGTTCGTGTCATAGCCGAAAGTGATTCAGTGCAAGAATTTCTAACCGACTCCGAAGATGATTTATCTGCTTCACCGGTTGATATAAAAGTAATGTTACCTGATCATGAAGTGGTGTCCGTATCGATACGGAAATCCGCAAACGCTCAAAGTGTGTGGGAGCTGCTTGTACAACGAGCTAATTTAACTTCATATACACAGCAATATTTTTATTTATTTGAAATTGTTGAATATAATTTCGGTACATTCATTATGTTCCTGTAACAGCCTTAAAACTAATCTATTTTCTTTAATTCCAGAACGAAAATTACAACATAACGAAGTCCCTCATCAGTTATACGTTCAAAATTATAGTACGGCATCGAGTACATGTTTATGTGTCAAACGATGGTTGTTTTCAGTTTCACGCGAACTAACACTACCGCCGGGTGAACAAGCTGCAAAATTTATATTCTATCAGGCCGTCGATGAGGTAAATCGCGGTAACATTCGTGCTGAAGGACGACTGTACGAACTTAAAGCGTTACAGGATGGCAAAAAAGCTTCCGAATATTTATGTTTAGCCCGCATGCTTTTAGGCTACGGTGATGTGGTGTTTCCTCATTGTGCATGTGATAGCCGGAAAGAGGGTCATGTGATACCAGCAGTGGGTATTAAAAGTTTTCGACTACATGCTTGCCGTGACGACGGCACATTGGAATCACAAACAGTGGAATTAACATGGGAGACGATAACACGATGGGAAAGTGACGAGGAATCTATGGCATTTTGTTTTCAATACAGTAGGACTGATAAACCGCCGCGATGGGTCAAAGTTTTTACGCCATATGTAAGTAATTTGAATTTATAGTAAAATTTCAGGGCTACATTTCCAAAAAACAAGACTCTTTTGTGATCACACTTTAGGAAATTTAGGAAATGTTTACGGACTGCACTACTTGCTATACATAAATAACTTTTAGGACCGATTCGATAGACATAACTACAACTTTTAGTTCCAGTATTTTTAAACCAGAATAAATTCTACCTTTTAAAGGCCAAAATCACAATATAAATAATCTTAATTGATTGTTCAATGCTAAATATAGGTATTTCCCTTATTATTATTTATTATGACCTAAAATAGATTATAACATTTTAAATAAAACATTTGTTTAATATTTCGCAAATTTGAGATACAATTTATTCTCAATCGATTTCGACTTGCTAGGTCATCATCAGGAGTTAAACTAACAGTTACTTACAAAAATGGTGGTTTAAATATAAAATTACTAGTAATAAAAAACACACAAAGACTAACAATCATAAAAAAAAATTTAAAAATATGTATAACTAAAATTTTAACCATAAAAATAAACTAATACAAACCAAAAATATAAGCAAATTGAAGAAAAAAGGCATAACATCTATCATAAAATAATTTAGGGGTGCGAGTAAAAATAAAAGAGAGAATAAAAGAGAAATAAAAGAGAATATTATTTTATGAAGGTCGATTATGAAATAACACAGGATCAGTGAGGGGTGAAAATCGAATCTCTCTTTGTTCATTTAAGATATCTTGGTTAAAAAATATAGCTTTCCTAATTTCGTATGATTCTAGGGTATCTAAACGCCTACCTTTATTTTGTATATGCAAAATACCTAAATAATTCATGGATGAGGAATGGTTTTGTTGGATTAAATGATTATGAAAAGAAGACTCTTTAAGCCCTGATAAATGTTCATTGGCTCTGATTTTAAAATTACGTCCTGTCTGTCCAATATAACTGAAACTACAATCATTACAATCAATTTTGTAAACACCTGACTTGGAAAGGATATCTGTTTTTTCTATGTTGTTAAAAATTAATTTCTTAATAGTGTTTCTATTATAAAAAGCAAATCTAATGTCACTAAATCGGGATACAATATTATTCAGTCTCTGGCTAGTTGTACCAACATAATCTAAACGACGCCAAACCAGGGATGATGTGTTATCCGTGGGGTAAATACTATTTAACGTTTGTTTTTTTAATTTTTTGTTCAATAATTTAATTATGGTTTGCTCTGTATAACCGTTATTGGTGGCTATTTTCAGAATACACCTCAATTCTTTATTATAATTTGTGTTCGTCAATGGGATGTTAATTAATCTGTCCAAAAATGAGTGGAAAGCTGACATTTTAATGTTATGAGGATGGTTAGATGAACTAGGGATGATGGCGTCCGTATACGTTGGTTTACGATATATGCTGAAATCTAAGGAAGAATTAGTTCGTGTTATCGTCATATCCAAAAAATTTATTGAGTGGTTCGCTTCAATTTCGAGTGTGAAATCTATGCTGGGATATTGGGAATTCAACCAAGTAAGAAAATAATTAAGCAGTCTGTCAGTACCGTTCCAAAGACATAAAACGTCGTCAACATATCTGTACCAAAAAATAATATGTTTATAGTATGGGTTGTTAGAAGAAAGAATTTTTTGTTCGAAAAAATTCATGAAGATCTCCGCTAACAAGGGTGATAAAGGAGATCCCATAGGTAAACCGTCTGAGAACTTATAAAATCTATTGTTATAACTAAAATAATTTTGTTTAATGCAAGTATCAAAAATAAATTTCAGTTCGTTACGTAGAGACAAATCTATAACATCGCGGTCTAGGTAACTATTGACAACTTCTGTCAGAATATTAATCGGAATAGAAGTAAAAAGGCTAACTACATCAAAGGAAATTAATTTAGAATGTTTTGGAATGCTTATATTTTTAATTTTGTCAATTAGTTGTACAGAGTTCTTAACAGAAAAAGCCGAATTGAAGTTAGTATAAGTGTTGAAAAAGTTAATGAAACCCCTGCATAGCTTGTAGGCAGGAGCATTACAGTAAGAAATTATTGGTCTAATCGGTATGCCTTCTTTATGAATTTTTGGTAATCCATATAGAATAGGAGCCGATGGGTTCATAACCGAAAATTTCCAACCATCGTTACCAAAAACTGTTTTACACTTATAATACATTTACCAACCGATAGTTTAAAAGAAGAAGTTGGATCTTTTTTATGCTCTATTGCCTTGCTGACTGAAATAAAATCATAGATTTTACTTATATAGTCTGTGTTATTGAGGATTGTAATTGTATTGCCTTTATCAGCCTTACAAGCTATCAAGTCAAAATCACACAACTTTTTCTTTATTGAACTTATTGTTTTTTTTGTATAATTATTATTAGAAGAAGAAGAAGAAAAACACTCACTCATACCTTTTTTAATCTGCAGTGCACATGTTGATTTTAGCTGGATCGATTCGTTGTATAAAGCTGATTCTGCGTCTACTGCAAGATTCTCGAACGAATGCAGGTTGTTATTTACTGGTGGAGAATAGTTTATTCCTTTGCTCAAAAGCTCGATTTCTGTATTGTTGAACTCAACACCAGATAAGTTTTTAAAACGTGGATGAAAATGAAAGTCATCTGTGCAACCTGCGTTATCGCTGTTTAGTGGTTGCACCTCAGGAAAATTTCGATTGCGCAATTTAGCGATTTTTGTCTTCTGTCTCACGTATTGGACATGCGACAGTTCAGCTGTTTCTTCACGCACCCTCCTATCATAACTGTCAAATTCAGCCGCGTGTAAGCGAGCTAGCAACTCAGTATGGACAACTTTCAGATGTAAAGATAAATTGTCTCTTGTAGAATACCATTTACGGAGGACATTATCTCTCCAACTACAGCGCGCTAGATGAATGGCTCTTCTTCCTTCAGTTGATGTGGTCTTAGATTTTATGTATGTGTAATCAGGCACAATTTTAAACTTTTTACACTGACTATTAAACCAAATATGATTATTACTATAACTTATTTTAATAAGTAACCGTCGATATGAAACGGCGAGAGTGGCTAAATCGGCCAATTTAATATTGTTAACACTTATTGCCGTCGGCACTTGACGAAACACATTTAATAACATTCTAAATAAAACACTTGTTTAATATTTCGCAAATTTGAGATACAATTTATTCTCAATCGATTTCGACTTGCTAGGTCATCATCAGGAGTTAAACTAACAGTTACAAAAATGGTGGTTTAAATATAAAATTACTAGTAATAAAAAACACACAAAGACTAACAATCATAAAAAAAAATTTAAAAGTATGTATAACTAAAATTTTAACCATAAAAATAAACTAATACAAACCAAAAATATAAGCAAATTGAAGAAAAAAGGCATAACATCTATCATAAAATAATTTAGGGGTGCGAGTAAAAATAAAAGAGAGAATAAAAGAGAAATAAAAGAGAATATTATTTTATGAAGGTCGATTATGAAATAACACAGGATCAGTGAGGGGTGAAAATCGAATCTCTCTTTTTTTCATTTAAGATATCTTGGTTAAAAAATATAGCTTTCCTAATTTCGTATGATTCTAGGGTATCTAAACGCCTACCTTTATTTTGTATATGCAAAATACCTAAATTATTCATGGATGAGGAATGGTTTTGTTGGATTAAATGATTATGAAAAGAAGACTCTTTAAGCCCTGATAAATGTTCATTGGCTCTGATTTTAAAATTACGTCCTGTCTGTCCAATATAACTGAAACTACAATCATTACAATCAATTTTGTAAACACCTGACTTGGAAAGGATATCTGTTTTTTCTATGTTGTTAAAAATTAATTTCTTAATAGTGTTTCTATTATAAAAAGCAAATCTAATGTCACTAAATCGGGATACAATATTATTCAGTCTCTGGCTAGTTGTACCAACATAATCTAAACGACGCCAAACCAGGGATGATGTGTTATCCGTGGGGTAAATACTATTTAACGTTTGTTTTTTTAATTTTTTGTTCAATAATTTAATTATGGTTTGCTCTGTATAACCGTTATTGGTGGCTATTTTCAGAATACACCTCAATTCTTTATTATAATTTGTGTTCGTCAATGGGATGTTAATTAATCTGTCCAAAAATGAGTGGAAAGCTGACATTTTAATGTTATGAGGATGGTTAGATGAACTAGGGATGATGGCTGATGATACTGAGTTGCTAGCTCGCTTACACGCGGCTGAATTTGACAGTTATGATAGGAGGGTGCGTGAAGAAACAGCTGAACTGTCGCATGTCCAATACGTGAGACAGAAGACAAAAATCGCTAAATTGCGCAATCGAAATTTTCCTGAGGTGCAACCACTAAACAGCGATAACGCAGGTTGCACAGATGACTTTCATTTTCATCCACGTTTTAAAAACTTATCTGGTGTTGAGTTCAACAATACAGAAATCGAGCTTTTGAGCAAAGGAATAAACTATTCTCCACCAGTAAATAACAACCTGCATTCGTTCGAGAATCTTGCAGTAGACGCAGAATCAGCTTTATACAACGAATCGATCCAGCTAAAATCAACATGTGCACTGCAGATTAAAAAAGGTATGAGTGAGTGTTTTTCTTCTTCTTCTTCTAATAATAATTATACAAAAAAAACAATAAGTTCAATAAAGAAAAAGTTGTGTGATTTTGACTTGATAGCTTGTAAGGCTGATAAAGGCAATACAATTACAATCCTCAATAACACAGACTATATAAGTAAAATCTATGATTTTATTTCAGTCAGCAAGGCAATAGAGCATAAAAAAGATCCAACTTCTTCTTTTAAACTATCGGTCGGTAAATGTATTAATAAGTGTAAAACAGTTTTTGGTAACGATGGTTGGAAATTTTCGGTTATGAACCCATCGGCTCCTATTCTATATTGATTACCAAAAATTCATAAAGAAGGCATACCGATTAGACCAATAGTTTCTTACTGTAATGCTCCTGCCTACAAGCTATGCAGGGGTTTCATTAACTTTTTCAACACTTATACTAACTTCAATTCTGCTTTTTCTGTTAAGAACTCTGTACAACTAATTGACAAAATTAAAAATATAAGCATTCCAAAACATTCTAAATTAATTTCCTTTGATGTAGTTAGCCTTTTTACTTCTATTCCGATTAATATTCTGACAGAAGTTGTCAATAGTTACCTAGACCGCGATGTTATAGATTTGTCTCTACGTAACGAACTGAAATTTATTTTTGATACTTGCATTAAACAAAATTATTTTAGTTATAACAATAGATTTTATAAGTTCTCAGACGGTTTACCTATGGGATCTCCTTTATCACCCTTGTTAGCGGAGATCTTCATGAATTTTTTCGAACAAAAAATTCTTTCTTCTAACAACCCATACTATAAACATATTATTTTTTGGTACAGATATGTTGACGACGTTTTATGTCTTTGGAACGGTACTGACAGACTGCTTAATTATTTTCTTACTTGGTTGAATTCCCAATATCCCAGCATAGATTTCACACTCGAAATTGAAGCGAACCACTCAATAAATTTTTTGGATATGACGATAACACGAACTAATTCTTCCTTAGATTTCAGCATATATCGTAAACCAACGTATACGGACGCCATCATCCCTAGTTCATCTAACCATCCTCATAACATTAAAATGTCAGCTTTCCACTCATTTTTGGACAGATTAATTAACATCCCATTGACGAACACAAATTATAATAAAGAATTGAGGTGTATTCTGAAAATAGCCACCAATAACGGTTATACAGAGCAAACCATAATTAAATTATTGAACAAAAAATTAAAAAAACAAACGTTAAATAGTATTTACCCCACGGATAACACATCATCCCTGGTTTGGCGTCGTTTAGATTATGTTGGTAAAACTAGCCAGAGACTGAATAATATTGTATCCCGATTTAGTGACATTAGATTTGCTTTTTATAATAGAAACACTATTAAGAAATTAATTTTTAACAACATAGAAAAAACAGATATCCTTTCCAAGTCAGGTGTTTACAAAATTGATTGTAATGATTGTAGTTTCAGTTATATTGGACAGACAGGACGTAATTTTAAAATCAGAGCCAATGAACATTTATCAGGGCTTAAAGAGTCTTCTTTTCATAATCATTTAATCCAACAAAACCATTCCTCATCCATGAATAATTTAGGTATTTTGCATATACAAAATAAAGGTAGGCGTTTAGATACCCTAGAATCATACGAAATTAGGAAAGCTATATTTTTTAACCAAGATATCTTAAATGAACAAAGAGAGATTCGATTTTCACCCCTCACTGATCCTGTGTTATTTCATAATCGACCTTCATAAAATAATATTCTCTTTTATTTCTCTTTTATTCTCTCTTTTATTTTTACTCGTACCCCTAAATTATTTTATGATAGATGTTATGCCTTTTTTCTTCAATTTGCTTATATTTTTGGTTTGTATTAGTTTATTTTTATGGTTAAAATTTTAGTTATACATATTTTTAAATTTTTTTTATGATTGTTAGTCTTTGTGTGTTTTTTATTACTAGTAATTTTATATTTAAACCACCATTTTTGTAAATAACTGTTAGTTTAACTCCTGATGATGACCTAGCAAGTCGAAATCGATTGAGAATAAATTGTATCTCAAATTTGCGAAATATTAAACAAGTGTTTTATTTAAAATGTTATTAAATGTGTTTCGTCAAGTGCCGACGGCAATAAGTGTTAACAATATAAAATAGATTAATTTACATTGAAATTATAAATTATAAATTTGACTCTAAACGAAAATTATATTCACTGATTGTAGTCGCCGATATCCTCGACCACAACTTCAACCTACACTGAGGTCTCAGAACTTATTGAAGGTTTAAAAATATTAAAAGAGACAATTTAGTCGTATTCGCGAATTAATTGTGGTCCGTCGATTTGGTCCTTAATGATTTCTGTGGCCCCAACTTTTTCTCAACGGCACAGAAAAGAATGAATAAATATGGAACTCCTATGTCAAGTATTTATATTTGAATAATCCAAAAAATTTATTCCAGCTTAAATCTAACCAATTAAGATAGGTACAATATAATACAATAGCTGTGTTTTTTATAAGTCTCGATAGATCTATTCAGATATTTGTAAAAAAAATGGGAAACTGTAGCTGTTGTTGTTGTTGTTGTTATTTTCGGTTGATTAGGTCCACTAGCACTTATAGCTGTATATGACCTTCTATTGTATATGGTGGTTGATGAGATTATTTAATTAAATGGGAAAGTTAGAGGTTATAATTAATGTCTTTTATGAATTTACACAATGTTTTATAATTATTGATATTATTTGATTTTAATATATCTATTAGTTTATTGTTTAATATTAAAGGGAATTTATTTCTTGTATTATTATATTTAGAACATTTAGTTATTATGTGTTTATTGTCTTCAATGATGTTGCAAGTGTCACACAAATTGTTAGTCTCGAAACCCATAAGATTTTTGAATTTTTTATTGTAAGCGTGTCCCGATCTTAGTCTATTTATTAGTTTTATATCATGTGAATTCATTTTAGCGTTTTTAAACCAAGTTTTATTAGGAGGTGTGATATTAATTTTTTTATTATATTTTCCTTTAGAAGTTGTCCAGTTGTTATATTGACTATGCCATTCTTGTGTTATTGTCTTATCAATTATTTTGAAAGAGTCTTCTAATGCTATTAGATTGTCTATAGTTTCATTATTATCCAGCACCGCTTGTTTCGCTAATTTGTCAGCCATTTCATTTCCGTTTATGCCAGCGTGACCGGGAATCCATTGTATAATTACGTTGATCTTATCGTTATTAATTAGTGTTTTAATAATTTCATTTTCATAAAACTTAGATTTATTACATTTTATAACGTTTATTAATGAGTCACAATTAATTTTAGAATCCGTAAATATAATGATTTTATTAAGATTTAATTGTATTGATTTTTCAATAGCCGTTTTAATGGCGATTAATTCAATAGTTTTAATGGAAGCTGAATTTTTTAATTTAAATTTGAAGTTAATCTCTAAGTTTTTAAAATAGATTCCGATGCCACCAATGTCGGAGATTAGTGATCCATCAGTGAAAATATGAACATAATCATTATATTTATTCGAAATCTGAATATAATTTGACTGTATTTCAATACAATTCATAGAAGAAGAGTTGTAATTCAATATTTTATTGTTTATTATTAAATTCTTAATACTATCTTTCTTATAAAAGTTATTATCTTTTGCAATATTTGTAAGGAAGTCATATTTAGAATATAACTCCCTAAATTTAGGAATTATGTTATTGTTAATGATATTTTCGTATATGCTATTGTTTTTATAAATATTTTTAGCCATATAGGTTAAAGTATTCTTTTTATTGTCTAAAGTTGCTGGGAGAGTATTAGACTCAGCTAATATTGTAGAGATGGCTGTTGATTTTGTATAACCTAATACGATTCTTAAATTTTTATTAATTATTTGTTGCTTTATATTAAGTGAATTTTTGAAGTTTAGAGAAGTTATAATGTCCGCAAAACTAATTTTTGACTGTATTAAAGATTTAAATAAATTTAACATGGTCTGGGGATGTGCTCCTCCTTTTTTGTTAGAAATAATTTTCAACAGATTAGAAGAATTATAAATTATTCCGAGTTTAGTTTATTTAATATGTAGTTACAGCAATCAAATGATAAAGATTCGTTAGAACTTTTAATCAAAATAGCCAGATGTGCTGATGCAAATTGGTATATTGAAATGTTATTATTTTGAAGACTGTGGATGTTTGAAGTATATATGTTGAATAAGGTTGGACTTAGACATGATCCTTGTGGAATGCCCTTGTTAGTTGTTTGTTTGATAATGTTGACACCGTTATTAAAAATAATTGTCCTGTTCGTTAGGTGTTGGTAAATCCAGTTAATAATATTGTCAGGTGTATCTATGTTAATGAGTTTATCTATGAGAGTATTTTTGTCAACATTGTCAAATGCATTTTTATATCAGTGGTTATTAATATTAAATTTTTATATTTTCTTTTTTCTTTAAAAATTTCCGAAAATAACTTGATGAAATAATCCGTGATGCTATAGCCCTTTCTGAAACCGAAGGAGTTTGGTGGAATAATCTTATTGATATTTAAATGTAATGTTAAGTCATCCAGAATCTTTTTATCAAAAATTTTTGATATAGAGTTTTGAAGACAAATAGGTCTGTAGTTATCCGTATTTAAATCATTCTTATGTGGCTTTTTAATTGAAATAACTTTAAAGTATTTCCAACTCTCCGGATAAATATTGTTGTTGTAACTATTGTTTAAGTAGTTAACGATATAAGTTAATATATTGGGATTATTATCAATGATATTTTTGAGAACCTTAAAAGATAATTTATCATTACCAGGGGACGATTTAGCTTTACGTTTTATTATATTTAATATGTCATTATTATTAAATTTATTGTTATCAATATTCTCGGAAATCTTCATATGAAGTTTTAAGTTTTCAAAGGAACTAGGAAAGTTAGTATTAATAAATTGTTTAGCCATATCGTGGTTTTCTAGCAAGTTGAAAGAAATAGATTTTTTGTTTCTTATCTTGTTGATTTTATTCCATAGATCCTTACTGTTGATATCTGTGTTTAAATTTTCGATGAAAGAATGCCAGGATTTTCTCTTGGCTTTCACAATTTCTTTTTTCAAGAGAGCTGTAGATTTTAATAAATCAACTGCAGTGAATAGATTTTTACATTTGTTGTAAATTTTTTGTTTATTAGATTTTATCTTCCATAGTCTGTTAAGAAGGGGATTCCACCAAGGTTTAGGGATGTTATATCTATTTATGTTAGTTAGTCTCGTGTTATTGTTAATTATGTTATTTATTAGATTTTCTATATTGTTATTATTGTCTAAATTATTAATTTTGTTAGTGTCATTGATAACACTAGACCAGTCGATAAGGTCTTTTTTGAGATATTTATTCAATTTCAAATCAATTAGAATAGGGAGATGGTCAGAGCCTATGAAATCATTAGAGACTTTCCATGATAATTTATCATAAATGTCAGAGGAGGATAAAGCAATATCAATCGCCGAACTGGAATTATTTCTGAAGTTGAATCTTGTATGATTGCCGTTGTTAAGGATGTGGAAATTACTATTACTGATGATGCTAGCTATTTGATTACCTTTTCTATTGTTTTTTGAAGAAGAGTCCCAAAGATTATTGTGAGCATTTATGTCACCGACGATTATGGTGTTTGTATGGTTATTGAAGTGTTGAATCATATTATTAAAATCCCTTACATCTAAAGTGTAGTTATTATTCGGGGGGTTATAAAAATTTATCAGGTTTAAAGAAAAGTTTTTATATTTAGTATTGATGTATAAAAATTCAAAATGGTTAGAGTTAAAGTTAAAGTTTATATCAATTTTTTTGAATGCTATTTTTTTATGTGTAAAAAAGGCCAAACCACCATATCCATCGTTTCTGTTTTTAGAAATTAGGTTATAGTTTTTTAAACGAATGTTGTCATTATCATTTAGCCAAGTTTCATTTAGAATTGCTATGTCAATTTTATTATTATTCATGAAAACGTCTAATAGGTTAAAATTACTTTTTAGGCTTCTTATATTTAATTGTAATATTTTTAGATATTCCATAAATTATTTCAATTTTAGATTACTGATGGCATCTTTAATGTCCATCATTAATGCATCAGTTATATCGTATGGTTTGTTGCTGATTTTAAAAATTTTATTTAAAATTGAGCTATAATAGTCAATTTTTGATTTTTGGTCTTTTATTATGATATCATAATTTTGAACTTTATTGATCCAAAAGTTGGGAGTATTTGAATTATTATCATTTTTATTAATAGAAGGAAAATCTGATGAATTTAAATTTAATGATTTATCTTTCGGAAATAACATATTTTTTGCTTGTATGAATGAAATTTTATTTTTAATTGCATGTAATTTTATTTTGACTTGATTTTTCTTTTCTGAACAATTTTTCGAGTTTGTAAAATGTGAGTCGTTATCGCAGAAATTACAAATGGGTTCCATAACACAATCATGGGTATCGTCATCGGTAATGTCCTTAGTACATTTCATACATTTAACTTTTTTGGATTTACAGAATTTTTTGATGTGTCCGTAGTTGAGACACTTACCACAGAATTTGATCCTTGGAATAAAGACATTAACTCTGATCTTGACACCGTAAAAATAAATAAATTTTGGAAGCTCATTATTTCTGAATTCGATTTTTAAAGTATTTGAATTTTTTAACGTTTTATTATTAAAATCCCAAATTTTTATTATTTCTAGGTTTGTAATATTGCAATCACAACTCACATTTTTTGAAATTTCTTCTATATCGAAGTCATCCAAAAGACCCTTTATTGTACCAACAACTTTAATATATGCATTAGGAATAAATGGTTTATAATCTTTACTCATTAAAATAATGTTAATCGGATCATCTTTATGAATACATTTATTTGCTATGTTATATGCATTAAATTCTACTCTTGCTAGTTTTTTATTAATTTCTATTATATCTAATGGCTTAATATTGTTTTGTAAGAATATTTTTGATAATATTATTGATAAACATTTTTTTGGGTTTTTACTACTAATTAATACGTAAAAGGGGCCTTTGTCTTTGTTGTTGTATAAATTGACCTCCATTTTGTTATTTAGTGTATTAGCATTATTGGCATTTTCTGTAGGTGTATTCAAATTATTGGTTGGTAAATTTTGGTGATTCACGCTTAAATTATTATTATTCTTATTATTAAGTTTCACCATTTTCGATAATTTGTCGTCGAAATTATTTACAAGTTTTCTTTTTTGCTTAGAGCAATCATCACTGAAGCCCAAAAAATCATTGTCTTTATTATTTTCTTTTTCTAGAATCAATGGAAGGCGAGTGACGCCTTCCACCTTAGCAACACTGTCACTATCCACTGTTTTTCTTTTTTATAGTTTATAAAACACTAAATTAATTAAAAAATCACTCGAAAGAATGTAAAATTATAACACCAAATATTAAAAATCAACAAAATTAACTTAAAAATAATAAAATAACTTTATTTAATAAAATTTTAAGTGAAAACACACGTGCAGCTCTGACGACGTATTTCGCTTCACCAAAACTGTAGCTACTTCTATCATTCCCTTAAAAATACTGGCACTTGCAGCACTAAGAATTGTTTTATTTTGACAACGCTATGTCATATGGCGTATTTCCTTGACAAATTTACAATAACAATTGCATAGGATAAATCCCCGCAAGAATAACATTAACGCAAAAACAAAATTGGGTTTATTTAAAGATAATTCTAATTCTTGGTTATGATACCTGCCACCAGAGTCATAGTACATATTAAATTTATATTTTATTACGAAAGGTTGGCTTTGGTCAATTTAGCCGCTTGCTACACTATGCAAATCCACTGATATTTTCTATCATGATATACATTTTATCAATGTAAGTGTGTGGGGATTTAATTCATATTTATGGAAACAGGCATGAATATTACACCAAAAACGATGTAATACCGAGACGTCTCGTGAACATTTATTTTTAAAAAATAAAAAACAACAACAACAACAAATGGAAATACAGTACAACTGTAATAACTTTATCTTCTTAATCTCTTTAAATCAGACTCTCTGCTGTTAATTTCTTCTTACCTTTTACTTCTAATTGATTTGCGTTTGACTTTGAATTGAGTTTGCTCTACGAGTATAAAGAATACAAAAAACAAAGCGAACAAAAATTCGTATTTTTCACTACTTTTATTTTTGTTTAGTTTTTGTGTTTACAATATTTATGTGTGAGTGTACATGCAAACAAAATCTGTGATTGTTTGCAACAAATAAATAAAAAACATTATTCTAGATAAATAGAAAATAAACGCTTCTTGCATAGTTTCCTAATAAGTTTATGTTACAAAAACCAATTTTTAACCTTTATACAAAAAACTTTTACCGGCTGAATAAAAAAACTACATAGTACATATTTCGGCTGGATTTTGTATACATTCGTATGTATTATATGAAAAGAAAGCGAAATTATGATACTAACATGGGTTTACATTGCGTTATGGATTATTTGTTGTGCCAAGCCAGGAGTATATGTTCATTTGATATTTTGATTATGATTCTAACGAAATATGGCATTCTAAACTGATTTTTAGATGAAGTTCGGGAATATGGCCAAGTAGGATGGAACTTGGCTATTTCTTAAACAATTATGATGAAATTCGACACGTGCGATAGAAATGCGATTCTAAATTGATATTTAGAAGAAGTTCTGGAATATGGCCTATTAGAAGGATCTCGGTTAGTTCTCAACCGATTATGATGAAATTCGACTTGTACGATGAAAATGGAATTATCAAATGATTTTTAAATGAAGTTCTGGAATATGGCCAAGTAGGATGGAACTTGGCCATTTCTTTACCGATTATGATGAAATTCGACATGTATGATGGAAATGGGATATTCAAATGATTTTTAGAAGAAGTTCTGGAATATGGCCAAGTAGGATAGAACTTGGCTATTTCGCGGTTTATCAAGCGGTTCTGCACTCAACCGTCTAGCGGCGAAATTATGCGTAACTGCTTCTAACTGCTCGTGAAAAATAACAAGAGCAGTTACGAGTAGTTCATTGAGGGAAGACAAAACCTTTCTACTAGCGGTTTGCTAGCGGGTGCTTGCGGTTGGTCGATTGGAAAGCAACTATTCTATTAGTAAATTATTATGAAATGTCATAAAAAGGTTGCTTTGTTTTGCCGTTTGAAATTATTCTCTCAAGTTGAAAAAATGTCTTTTAATACCGAAAGTACAGTGCGACTAATAGACTTATACCGCAAAAATGAAATTTTATGGAAGATAACCAATAAAAATTACAGAGGGGTCGACATAAAAAATTCTGTTTACAAAAAATAGCGGACGAAATGACCGTAAATGTTGAAAACACGAGGAAAAAAATAAGGAATCTTCGAAATGTACGAAATAAAAAATTAAAACCGAGTAAAAAAAAATCTAGAAGCGCTGTTGTTGACGATAAAAAAAACTTGAGTTTTGTACGACGAAATGAAGCTTTTGGACGAGGTGGTAGTACTCCATATTGTACAATTTTCTGAAAAAATTACTTGGACAAATTATTTCTAACCTAACCATAACTGGCAAGTGTTAAAAAGCAACTAATGTTTTTATAGTATACGATCCAATCCAATCCAAAAACATTTTACTCACTCCAAATCTGTCCAGTTTGGCAAGAAGTAACTCAAACTGAGGTGAGTCAAATGCTTTCGCAAAATCAGTGAAAACCACATCAAGCTGACATTTAGAGTCAAAGGCACTGAATACTTTAGATGTTAAACTTAAAAGATTTGTAGTGGTAGAACGATGCATGACGAATCCATGTTGTTGAAGTGATAATAAAGGTTTAACATTAAAATACAAATAATCAGAAATAATAAGCTCAAATAATTTTAGAATTGATGATAATATAGTTATGTCACGATAATTTTTAATGTTGCTCCGTTTTCCGGATTTAAAAATGGGAATTATAATTGACTTTTTCCATACCAACGGAAATACACCACTCTTCAGAGACGCATTAAATATCAGAGATAGTGGTAATGATAGCGATCTGTTAAGATCTTTAAGTATTTTTGCAGGTATGTTATCAAAACCACATTCCGATTTCATCTTGGATATACCAAGGCTGACATCTTTTACTGAAATATAAGATATTCCAATTAAATTTTGATGATACGAACTACGCCGTAAATTATTTTAGGTTTATTTAAAGGATTTAATAATAAAATACAATTTTTTATTTGTCGTGGACAAAGTATCGTATTCTACTCGCATATAATGGCTGTTATTCACTCAGATGATTTACGACACTCGCCTATCGGCTCGTGTCGGTAAACTTCATCTTCGTGAATAACAGCTATCATTATATGCTCGTTGAATAATGTACTATTATTATACTTCAATAAAAATGCAACTATACTGTATACAATTTAAAGAGATTAGTTATATGGTTTTATTTCTGGTATATCTAGTGTTAACATTACTTCGGTCTAAAAAGACCAAAGTATTGAAATCCTGTCAAAAATGATCAAAAATTTGGTGGTCCAAAACCATTTTTCTCGACGTTTTGAAAGTCCCTGAGTCTATAAAAGCAAAAAAAATAAGGTCCGTTCGTCTGTCTGGATGTCTGTTGGTCTGTACCCATGATATCTCGAGAACGGCTTGCTCGATTTAGAATTTTTTTTGCCAATCTGTTTCTATGGTCAAGGCCGAGATTTGAAAAGCTTTTGGAACCTGCGTATCAAGAGGGTCGGGTACCTGCCATACGAATTGACCCAAAATACCTGGTCATAGAAATATTTACCAATTTTTTATATATGGTATATGCTGGTTTGAATATTGAGTTGAGCATTGAGTTTGGGGTTGAGTTGAAGGTTAAGTCAGGGTTCAATTTGCGGGTTGAGTTGAAGTTGAGTTGGACTTAAGTTGGGGTTGGATTAAGATATAGTGAGCAGTTGGTTAATTTTTATATATGCTGGTTTGAGGATTGAATTGAAAGAGAGTTTGCGTTTGGGTAGAGGGTGGAGTTGGGGGCCGTTTGCGGGTTGAATTGGGGTTGAGTTGGGATTGGATTAGTGTTTAGAGAGTAGTTGAGCAATCTATATAATATAAGTGAGTGGTTGCATGTATGTACAACATATGTGTATGATTTCATTCAATTGTGCATTGGAAATGGGATTCTAAAATGATTTTTGGAAACTCCGCTTGTGCATTGGAAATTTGATTCTAAAATGATTTTTGGAAGAAGTTCTGGAATATGGCCAGGTACGATGGAACTTGCTTATTCCTCAACCAATAATGATGAAATTCAGCTTGTGCATTGGAAATGGGATTTTAAAATGATTTTTGGATAAAGTTCTGGAATATGGCCAAGTATGATGGAACTGGCCTATTTCTTAACCGAATATGACGAAATTTGACATGTGGGTTGGAACCTGGATTTTAAAATGATTTTTGAATTGAATTAATGAAGACCGAAGTTCTGATCACCTTATGAGGTTTCCGGCCTTTATATTTTTGCATATTTAAACAGGGGACTAATTGATGGAATAAGTTAAGGCATGGCCTCAGTGGAAGGTTCTTTAGAATGTTTTTGGTGTTACTCACCAAATGTTTTGGACCAATTGGGCCCCTTATGTTTGGGCGCCATTTGTAACAGTAAAGCTGAGTTGCCTCAGCTCAACCTTACTAAGAAATTGTCTCCCCATTTCTACACCCGCAGCAGTTCTTTTCCTGCTAGCTGAAGTGGGAGATAAAATTGGTCGTGGTTTTGGTGCGAGATGGAGGGAGACCTTGTTATGCTGCGTATTGGGATATCGGACTGATTTTGGTTCTCATTGAGACCATTAATGGGGTGAGGAAAGTAGGAAAATGAAATGTTGGACCTGTCTACAGTGACCAACAGAAGAATGGATCATTTGTTCAGCATGAATGGAGTAGTACGTTGGACTTACACTCATAGTTTATTGAAAATTAATAATAAAAAAATAAAGCGAAATAATTATACCCTGTATGAGGATTTGGTTAGTTGAGTATTATAAAATTGGTAGCGTGCTGTTAGCAGAAAGGGTGACGGGACGTTTCGCCCTCTTTGAGCCACCTCTAATGAGGCAGCTGACAACTCATCACCAATTTGGTTCAGTTATTCCACCAATTGGGTTCAGTTATTCCAACAATTTTCACCAATTGAGTTCAGTTATTTGTAGGTTGTTTACAGTTTTTTATAATTACAACAATTGTTCTCCTTGCCTAGTAAATCCAAAAAATAAAAAACAATATTTTTAATTTATACTCTGTATTTCTGCTGTTGTTTGTTCTTCTAGTTGTTCACAAATTACTTCTTTACCCTCTGACCCCATTCAGCGATTTTTGGATATTTTTGTACCAAATTTGGTGGCCTAAAAATCATTGAATCGGCAATTTTTCCTTTAATAAGGATATTAACCAATCGACTAAAAAAAAATTATTGTTAATTGTTATTACGTGACAATGAACAAGACATAGAGTTTTGCTTACTTAACTTAATTTATTTTAGATTGCCTACTTGACTAACTCAGAGAGTGATTGTATTAAAATTTTTGTTGTTGTTTTAATTAACAAAAAACGCGTTACAAAACGCCTGAAAGACGTTTAGACGATAATAATATTTTTAATTTAATTCGAATGACGTAGAAAAGCAATTTATTTTATTTTAACCAGAATGAAGTTTGTGAAATAATGATTTGTTTCATTTAATGGTAAAGTTGTAAGCTTTTACAGGGTGAACCAACCATTAAGTAATGACCGTTGTTAGGCGTTCATTACATAGTGAAGTGTGTTTCCGTGATGAGACATACATCGACTTTTTCTGTGTCCAAGACCACTTGCAATTCTTGTTAATGTTGCATCAGTTGTTTCACTCAATTGAGCTTGTTTATTCACAAACATGTCTTTGAATTGGTTAAAATAAAAAATGGTTTCTGGGCTTCCCAGAATCTATGAAACCGACTACCGAAGAGGGTGGATTTACCTGAATAACAGGTGTACCATCTGGGGTATTAGTTACCATATTTGTTCCGCTCATTGCTCATTTATGAGCAAAAATCTGGCATTATTTTGATTAATTTCTTTAAGTTCATTCCTATCAAGTTTCATGTTTGTTATTTACTATTATGTTTTTTAGATGATTTAAATAATCGGTGGTAGATTTTCCTTTTCTGAATCCGTTACTTTATAAAATCTTACTTTTCCCAAAAAATGTTACTTTTGTAACTTGGGCCGCCCCTTTTGCTGAAGGAGAATTTTAATGAGAGATTGTCATGGGGTGGGATACCAAAGTGTATCATGGTTTGGTGTTTGGGAAATTAAGATTTTGATACGCTCCCCGTATCATGATTTCAAGAAAGTAAGATTCGTCAAAAAGTAGAGAATTATGATTTCGATACGCTCCCGTTTCTGGTAGTATTTTTTTCTTTTATTTTATTAATCCTGGATCTGATTAGTTTATTGGTGTACACTTCTTTTCGATGATGGGCAGGACAAATTAAACACGATTTGTGTTTTATATTTAACTAATCATCGTGGCTTCTATTCCTTGATTATTATTGTACTGAATAAAACAAACTTACTTTCAAGTTCGTTTCAAAGAGTCCTAAGACTCCATTTTAGAAAATGAAACGTAGAGTGAATTTATATTTCTTTATAAATACAAGGCTTCTTTTTTCTCGTCTCATTTCCAATTTTGTCTTGCTTGTACCCTGTTTAAGTTCTATCTCTATAAATTTGTTTTGTCTATTTTGGTTATATAATTTTAGTTTTTGTTTTTTATTTCTCACTTCTTAGTTTTTCTGTGCGCAACGCTTTTGGCATGTATTTATTATTATTCTTTATTTCTTTTGTGTTGTTTTCTATATTGTTTGTAATTCTACTACCTTGATCAACAAGTTCCCGGAATAACCACCATGTGGCGCTCCCATCGTTCCGATTTGAGTTCTGTTTTTTTGTTAAGTTGGTATATCTGTTGTTGATATTCCCTCTAACACCTACTCTTCACCTGCCATTAACATCGAGTTATACCATTAAAATTCGAACAGTTGCTAGTGGAGACACGAAATTGCAACGACTTGCCATATGTCATACAATCATTTGCTGCCAAGAAGGCATAACTTGATTGTATACCAAAATTGTACATTTCTTGGCTGGATTCAAAAACATGGCTACCAGTTTCGAATGGAAGTTTTCTAATTCGTAGTTACAAACTTTTTTTACAAAAATTTTGTGTTCCACATAAAAACAAAATTTTTGTTGAGATATTTTTAAATACATACTTAAAAATGTGGCAGCCAAAAAAGAATCATTAAAATACATATACGTGTGACGATCTTTTTTGCAACAATTTTTCCACAATTTCTTTAAAATATCAAAACGCAAATGATTTCTAACCGACAAATTTATTGTATGTTTTCCTCACCCGACGCCATTTTTTATATTTTAGTTACGTGTTATCGTAATTGTTATGGTCAAATTTATGTCAGGTGGAGTAGCCAGGTAAATCTTAGCGTCATAGCTTGACATTTGCAAAAGTTACGTAGTTAAGAGTACATCTATCTCTGTGTGTGTTGGCGATTATTTACAATTTTAGAAATTATTTACAATTTAAAACATGATTTGCGAGGCTGAATCCGATCCCACATTCATCAAAAGGATCATTATTGGAGACGAGACGTGGGTTTATGAGTACGACACGCAATCCAGACATCAGGCAAGTGAATGGCGTTCACCAAACAAAAACCACGTCGTTTTCAGTCAAAAAAGAGGGCAATGCTCACGGTTTTCATGGATTACAACTGTGTAGTGCATCATGAATTTTTGCCAGAAGGCCAGACCGTAAACAAAGAGTATTATTTGGGCGTTATGAGACGTTTGCGTGAAGCAATTCGCCGAAAGAGACCAGAATTGTGGGCAGAAAACTCGTGGATTTTGTACCATGATAACGCACCGTCGCACAGTGCCATCATTATTCATAATTTTTTGACGAAAAATCCAACAAATACCATCCAATAGCCACCGAATTCACCTGATTTGGCTCCCTGTGACTTCCTTCTGTTCAATCGAGTTAGAAAACCATTACGGGGAACGCGTTTCAGCAGCCGAGAGGAAATAATGGAAAAATCGCCAACACACACAGAGTAGATGTAATCTTGACTATGTAACTTTTACAAATGTCAAGCTATGACGCTAAGATTTAGAGGGAATATCAACAACAGATGTACCAACTTAACAAAAAAACAGAACTCAAATCGGAACGATGGGAGCGCCACACGGTGGTTATTCCGGGAACTTGTTGATCAAGGTAGTATTTCATAAACTATCAAACCAAATGTGTGTGATGGATTAAATTCTATTATGTCTTCTATTGATTTTTTCACATTGATTCTCCTGATTGTTTGAGAGTTGTATGGATTTGCATTTTTCATTATAATTGTGACTGGTGAGTGGTCTGTGTATCAAAGTTTTGTATTATCTATTTGCCATTCTATTTTGCTTGTGACATAATTCAGTAATTCTTCCTCTTCTATCTTCTGTTGAGTAGTTTCCCAATTTGAGTGGTGTGCATTAAAATCTCTTATTATTTTTGTTTTGTTTTTTAAATTGTGATCACTAATTACTAATTAGTAATTTAAATTGGGTTTGTACTATTGTATTATTAGAATTAGGTGGAATAAATATTCCTATTATATCTAACGATTGTTCTATTATTTAAGTTTTTGTTGCTTCTATAGGTTCACGTATAAAGAACATACTCACAGACATACTGATTTTCATTTTTACTAGTATAGATAGACAAATAATTTGTATATGCCTCCCCTATGGCAACAATGTACTATTTCCAAAATTTGCTTTACATGATTTGATATTGACATACAGTTCGGGTGCACTAGTAAATGGTGGATCATTTAAAAGTTTGTTTTTAAAAACGCTATAAAATGAGTATACTTCTATATTTTGTGGAAACTTTTTTTTTATTGTGAAGGTTGGAGTCTCCAATTTAAGAATGAAAAACAATTTTGTTCTTGTGGCTCCTTCTGCTGCCTTACAGTAAGCCATCGCGTGAGTCCAGTTTTCAAGAACTTTTTCGATGATTTCGGCGTCTATCTCGCGAATAATACTCGCTATGTTATGTTTTAAAGCTGGATTATCCGCATAACATCTATCCTTAACGAAACCCCGTAGAAAAAAGTCTAATGGCGTCAAATCGCAGCTCCGCGCAGGGCAATTGACATCTCCGAAACGACTGATTATTCTATTCGGTTGCCCACGCAGAGAACTGATGTCGATGCGGATGGTCATTTGCTTTCAACTTCTGAGTCATCTGGACGTTGTAGGCGTATAATTCGAGGTGTTGTGCAGTATTCTCCTCAGGCTAATGGCCAGTTTGCTGCGATCGGCATCGAGTTGAGGTCGATGGATTCTGTCCTACACTATGAGCTACAGCCGTAATATTCTCGGGCGTGCACACTGTTCGAGCTCGGGGACCGCTTCTGTTATTCAATAGCAAGTCTTTCTCACGAACTCAGCGGTTCCGCTTGACGCTCTTTCGCGACACATATTTTTTTTCAAAATTCGAACGGTTTCGGCTATACAACACTGACTTTGAAAATAAGTTTTCAATATTTCGAAACGCTACTCGAGCGAAAACATGATTGTTTCGTGATGCGGAATGTCGGACTGATGAGCTGTCAAAATTTCAAGCAAATCGTTCAAAAAAAATGTTGCCATATATATCCTATGATTTAAACTCTTTATAACGCGGATAAAAAACTTAATTCTATAAATTGTATTAGTGTAAACTTTAAAAATGGAAAAAATTGAAAGTTTCAAATTAATAGTTAAAAATTTGAATTTCGATTAATTTTCGGAATTCTTATATGCTTATATTTGATATATTTCGATTTAAGGTAAAAAGTGCAAACAAAATATTTTAAGTTTCGAACCATTATTTTTTTACAAATACATTGCCGTAAAAGTTAGAATTAAAAGATTCGCGCCACTCAATTTGCTGCACCAGTCATAATAGCGACGAAGCAAAATGGAGCGCTTAAAATTTGTGGTGATTTTAAAGTCACAACCAATATGCAACTCATCGTGTATTGACATCCGGTACCCATAAGATAGAAGAACTTTTTCATATAAGTAATGCGAGATGTTTAAATTCAGCAGATTAAAAGCAGGGTTAAAAATCAATTGGTGTATTTCGACAGGCGTTTTTATTTTAAATATATCAAGGCGCATTTGAATACAATTTCTCAAGTGAATTGAATAAAATCAAGACAAAAAAAAATTTGTTGGGTTTGCCAAAATGCTTGCTTGTAAAGCACATTTTTGATTTTGCTCCCGGTGCAAAACACACAAAATTTTGGAAGTTTCTATTCTCGGAATGAAGGTGCGTTATCTTTTAATTAGCCTCATACCTAGAAGGTCCAATGAAAAGGATCTAGTACTGCTAATTTGTTGGCCAGAAATCTGCCTACGGTGCCTTGTTGTCAGTGTTAATTGATAAGTGATTTGTAGGAAGATGTGTCCCCAGGAAGTAAATGTTGAGTGTTCGCATGTGAGACAGAACTCCCTTACCATAAGACATGTGAGACATAACTCCCAAACCATAACCTCATAATTCAGGTATTTAAGTTCGTAAAAATGTTACCCTTAGGTTCTTCATTGTGTTTACCTTCTTGCTTTATATAATCGAAGAAGTTTGCGTAAAAATTCACTAGATGAGGCGTAGATTTACAGATGAACTCGCCTGTGGTCATTGAAATTTATTTTAAATGCCTCCAAAGGCCGATTTTAGGCCTGTATGATGTTTCTTGTTTGGCGTCTTGTTAGGTTTTAGAATCATTATCACCTGTCCCACCTTCCAGTGGTATGGAAAGTATTTTAGCCTGAACGCTGCGGTGATTACTTGAAATAATTTTCGTAATTATTTGTCTGGTGGTGCTTTAACTCTATGTCCAGTGATTAGATCATAGCCTCCGAGCTTAAGTTGTAATTTCGCCTTCTATTTATTGGATCTACTTGGTTAATCCACTTTATTTACTGGGATTATATTTATATTGGGGATTATATTTATTTATATTTCAGCTGTTTTCCTTTGAAGGGGTTGAAATGTGTCTTCCAGATATGCTGTAAACAATACAGCCTTTTCTTTGAAACTTCTAGCTTGATAGGAGCTATTTGAAATTTAGGCATTTTAAGTCCTTTAGTTGCGTTCCAAAACGAATAATTAATGTCCTAAGAATGCTAGGACGGCTAGGTATTCTCTAAACGATTTATTATTTAGCATTTTCAAGTTGGTGCTTAATTAATTAAGTCGTGATTGCTTTGTGGTGCTCGGTTTCTCTGCCAGATTTCTCGTGCTTTCAGTTTTTGTAACGAGATCTATCACATCTGTCGGATAGTTGATGTGATTTTTCGTTTGGTTTCGAGTAGGAGGAGTACTCTGCCACGCTGCTTGTATTATACTGTTGTTCAGCAGCTAAAGAAATTGGTCACCAAGTTGTGCTGAAGTTTTAATTACTGCCCTCTATATATCGTCATCCCAGTATTTAAGTGATACATACGCATTTTAGTATTCTTGGAGAACTTACGTAAAACTGCAGACTGGGTCACCAAATTAGATTCCAGAATCTTTTTTTTTTTAATTTATATGATTTTAATACGTTCCAAAGATTGTAAGAGAATTCAATCCAGTTTCGAACTGATGAGCTTATGATTATGAAAAAATCAATCTTCTCATCAGGCCGCGGAGACTGGACTGATTATATACAATTTACATTCTATATATAAAGAATGTGCTGTGCGTTATGTACTAGCGAATCATACTAATACATATACATTTTCTTACAATTTTTCCTCTTCACGACATTCACACAGCTCTATTTCTGTGTAAACTAATTTTTTACTTTATTAATTTTTTGTTGAAATGTTAATTAATTCATGTAATTTCTAATATGCTACCGGCGATTAGACCATTTTAAATGTGTTTTTATTAACACGAGAAGTATATTAGTATTTACGAACATTTATTCAACGAAATTGACTAATAGAACGAATTCTATTTATTTAATTGTTTATTTATATGATTTTAATACGTTCCGAAGATTGTAAGACAATTACATCCAGTTTCGAACTGATGAGCTTATGATTATCAAAAAATCAATCTTCTCATCAGGCCGCGGTGTCAGGACTGATTATACCACAATTTACATTCTATATATACAGAATGTGCTGTGCGTTATGTACTAGCGAATCATACTAACACAGATAAATTGTCTTACAATTTTTCCTCTTCACGACATTCACACAGCTCTATTTCTGTGTACGCTAATTTTTTACTTTATTAATTTTTTGTTGAAATGTTAATTAATTCATGTAATTTCTAATATGCTACCGGCGATTAGACCATTTTAAATGTGTTTTTATTAACACGAGAAGTATATTAGTATTTACGAACAATCATTCATCGAAATTGACTAATAGACCGAAATCTATTCATTTAATTTTTTAATTTATATGATTTTAATACGTTCCGAAGATTGTAAGAGAATTCACTCCAGTTTCGAACTGATGAGCTTATGATTATGAAAAAATCAATCTTCTCATCAGGCCGCGGCGACTGAACTGATTATACCACAATTTACATTCTATGTATACAGAATGTGCTGTGCGTTATGTACTAGCGAATCATACAAATACAGATAAATTCTCTTACAATTTTTTATTCTTTACGACATTCACACAGCTCTATTTCTGTATCCGCTAATTTTTTACTTTATTAATTTTTTGTTGAAATGTTAATTAATTCATGTAATTTCTAATATGCTACAGGCGATTAGACCATTTTAAATGTGTTTTTATTAACACGAGAAGTATATTAGTATTTACGAACAATCATTCAACGAAATTGACTAATAGACCGATTTCTATTCATTTAATTTTTTAATTTATATGATTTTAATACGTTCCGAAGATTGTAAGAGAATTCAATCCAGTTTCGAACTGATGAGCTTATGATTATGAAAAAATCAATCTTCTCATCAGGCCGCGGCGACTGGACTGATTATACCACAATTTAAATTCTATATGTACAGAATGTGCTGTGCGTTATGTACTAGCGAATCATACTAATACAGATAAATTGTCTTACAATTTTTCCTCTTCACGACATTCACACAGCTCTATTTCTGTGTACGCTAATTTTTTACTTTATTAATTTTTTGTTGAAATGTTAATTAATTCATGTAATTTCTAATATGCTACCGGCGATTAGACCATTTTAAATGTGTTTTTATTAACACGAGAAGTATATTAGTATTTACGAACAATCATTCAACGAAATTAACTAATAGACGTAATTCTATTTATTTAATTATATGATTTTAATACGAGTATGTTCCGAAGATTGTAAGAGAATTCAATCCAGTTTCGAACTGATGAGCTTATGATTATGAAAAAATCAATCTTCTCATCAGGCCGCGGCGACTGGACTGATTATACCACAATTTACATTCTATATATACAGAATGTGCTGTGCTTTTTGTACTAGCGAATTTCTGATCTCTTTAATACCTGAGCATTGGTCAGGGTCCAGAATTATGGAAAAGTTCCAGGCAACAAAACACAGTAATAAAATCAAAGAATTTAATCAAAGAGTCAGGATACGGCAGCTTTCCCGTATCGAGGAAAAAGAGGTCGGGAATTTCTTCTGAAATAATTACCATAGTTGAGGAATTCTACAGAAGTATGAATATCAGCCGACAGCTTCCTGGAACAAATGATTGCATAAGTGTTCGTGATGCTAATGGAGGGCGGATTCAAAAGCAGAAACTACTTGTTCTGTGCAGTTTAGCTGAGGCATATCCGCATTTTTTGGAAAAAAATCTAACAAAAGATGATCTGCGAAGAAAAATGTTAAAACTGCAATTTGCTTGTCGATAGTTCCCTTAAACAACTAAAATCCGCTGCAGAAGCTGAGAATATACAGCTATTGGAAGCCTGATTACAATACATACAAATTAGAAAAGATTACGTCTTCAATTGATGAAATGTTTGAAATTTTGTCAAACTTAAAGTTTAGTTTAGCAGCACTCCATAAGCACGATATAGCAGATCAGATTATATCACTAAAGAACAATCGCGTTGCCTAAAATATGTAAAAAATAATCTGCAATGGATTGGGCTTTTTGCAGACAAAATGAAATACAAGCAGCGCATTATTACACACAGCAAGCAACTTTATTTCCAATCGTGGCGTACTAAAAAATAAAATCATCAACAGATGAAATGGGCATACTTTCCTATGCAGTAATATCGGAAGAGCAGACACATGATTTAGCTGTATTTGGATTTCAAACTAAATTTATCAATTTTTTCAGAGATAATACGTCGGAATATCCAGCTCCAAATAAAATTTATTATTTTTCGGATGGAGCTATGTCGCAATTTAAGAACAGGAAAAACTTTGCCAATATTGCCTTCCATCAATAAGATTTCAATATTGGCTGTGAATGGAACTTCTTTGCCACAAGCCACGATAAGGGACCATCAGATGGTGTTGGAGGCACTATTAAGAGGGAATGGTATAAAGATAAAAGCAACATGAAATCTATTCATTTCGGTTATGTAAGCAAAGTATTGTAGAAAATGGGAAACCAAAAAGAAACTTAATTAAAAACTATCAAAGGATAACGCATTGAAAAATATTCGTCTAACTCATCAAGTAATGCCTGCCTTTGATACAAATTATATTAAAACTAAAATGTTTTCGAGTTCTCTTTCTGTAAATGTAATTTTTTTTTTAAAAATGAAAAAAATGTGTAAAACTTATTGTAAAAATAACATTTTTCTCCAAACGTCTTAAAAGTAGCTTGTTTTAATACTATTATTGGGCATTAAAGTTGGCCTTTTTGTTACGATTAAAAAAAATGTAAGTGTTGCTAGGCTGAACTTTTAATCCTAGGTGTAAATGCTCTTTTAACACTATTTTCAATATTAAAAGTAAATGAGACGTCATAACTTGGTAAGATACACAAACAAAAAAAAAAGTCAAGGCCTCCTTAACTATACAAAATATTTCAATAAAATGTTCAATCTTGAAATTTTAAAGGCCTTCTATTTTGTACTTATAATTAGTGTACGCAATGAATTTCGAGGGTTCTCGATAAAGCACAAATCGACTTGTTTTTAAATTTTGCTCCCAAAGAGTCGAACTTTTCATCTTCGTAGACAAATTGGCAAAGTATGCCAATAGAACGCTTTCTGAATATAATCCAGATTGCACATTTTTTTCAGTACACCACTTCAAAAATCGGTTATATGCGCACTCGTAAATCTTACGTGATTTTGATGGCAATAGGTTTAATACAATTTCCTTTGCTGTTTGAACCACATCCGGAGGTAAATTTGATAAATCTTCTGATTCAAACATTTTGTTCGCAAGAAAAATATTATAATTATAGCTTGGCAGTTTGACACTTACAATAGTCAAACCAAACAAAAGTCATGATCTCCTTAGTTTCACAAAATATTTCAACAAAATTACTTTCAATTTTGAAATTTTAATTACATAATTTGTACTTACTTGTATAATTAGTTTATAATAAGCATTTCTTCGTTGAAGAAAAAATAGTATGTGTTATTCGGATTAAAAGTGACTTTGTTTGACTCGCAAATATTTGCTTTTGCTCGGCTACGCTGCGCTTCGCCTCGCATGCAAATATAATTGCTCGTCAAACAAAGTATCACTTTTAATCCTAATGACACAATGTACTATTCTTCTTTTATTTTAATTATTATATAAAGAAAATAACAACTTTTGCGCCTTCAGTTCTTTTTCTGCTGAAAACAATTGTTTAGCCTAAGTGAGGCACAGACGGTATTAGTTAACTAAAAAGTGTATTCTTTCAATTTTTTGATCAGTCATAAATCAGTGGTTTGTTAGCTATAATATGAACTTTCATTGTGATATCCAACCATTTTTGACCACTTTTAAAAAATACGTTATTTCCAATTTTGCAGCCCTCTGGTGGCCAACCTGCAAACCGAACGTTTCGGGATTTACATTTTTTGAATTATTAGTGTATAAGCTACACAATCATTAGTAAAATTTTCGTTAATTTTGATACTTAATCAATTTTGGCAATTACTATTACGAAAAATTCATCAATCTCAGATTTGCAGCCTTCTGGTGGTTACACTGTAGCTAAATTATTTCAAAATTTATACTATTTTTAATCGTTTATTTGTAGTCTATAAAAATCATTAGGAAAATTCACATTAGCTGTAAAATTTAATGTTAAAAAATAATGGTAATAAATTTAATGGTAAGTTAATGTGAATATTTAATATTCAATTATTTTTCACAACAAATATAACTATTTTTTATATAAAAACCCGTTTTTTCAACTTTGAAGCTCTCTACTGGGTAAACTAGCAGCTGTTATTTTAACTGTTAAATGATGTATTGAGTATATTACGATTTTCCTGACAGTGCCATCTATCGGCCAAAATATAAACTTGTGACCACAGGCATATACTGACCACATCCTCTTGTCCTTCTGTTTCAGATCATTTTTCACCGCGCTACAATGACACCGTAAAAAAAATACCTCCGCGACCATGTGGCTTCATCATGTTATATCTCTGTCAATTTTCAATCTTTTCTAATGATTGAAAATGGAAAATACTTGTTAGAATATTTATAATAATCTATCAAAATTTCAAAAAGATACATTTATTTCTTCCCTTTCAAAAAAATTCCTAAAAATCGGCACAATTTTGGCGTTCTAAATGGTTGTCCCCTTAATGGGTGATTCTTTGATCAATTTTGAGCAACACATGTTTGTGCGAGGGGGGATCTACCTCTAGTACTGAGATACAGAGCTTTAAAGAAAATCTGCTCGAGCCAGTACCAATACTCACATTTAGGTTAATAGCTTGTATTTTACTCGACATATATTAGCTTTCAAGAGCATACGTTTTTGGGATTGAAATTATCTTTTAATCGGTGTATCAGACAGTCGCGTATGCCTTTCCACTTCATAGATATTTATATGCAAATGTAGAAATTTTTGCGAGTTTCAAAAATTCTCTGTGTTTGATCAAATTTTTCCTGAGAAAATATCAACAAATAATAGTATTATCAACATGCCACTTTTATAATATTTATTGATGCTCTATATTAATACCTACCAAAACTAATAATAAACATTTGGCTCCGCAGTCTTATAGTTTCAAAGATAACCTGGAAAAGGCCTACAGATGTAAAAATGTTACTATGAAAAATAATTTTGTTTCATTTTTTTTTTTTTAAATTTTATTATTATAATTCATGCATCGAATGTTCTCCTCTGTTTTGAATGCATTTTAGAGCCATTTTATAGTATAGCCGACAGTTTCCTAATAGTCGTTTACCTGATGGTCGAACATTTTCGTCTTCAGTTCGAAGGCTTCGAGAAAGAGGAAGTTTTTGTAACCAGCGAACAGACGCAAATCCAGTGCTAGCCGAATCAGCTGATAACGACGAATTAATTTTACGGACTGTTAGGAATGACCCGTCAATTTTCTTTGTTTTTCTAATCCTTTTAGCGGAGTAGCGGAAGATTAAAAGTCATTATGAATACTTTTTGATATTTCGTATTTTAGTACTACCCCAATGAAGGTAAGATTTAAAAAAATAATTAGGTATTGTTTAAATCCAATCAAAAATGAACTGTATATTGCGAAGTAACAAACGAAAAATTTCAATTAATTATTAAAATAAAATAAAAGATGGATATAACTCTTAAATTTACTATGGTTTGTACTCCTTCTTAGTATTGAAAACCGGCATTAGGCGATGAGCTTCTATTTTGGTTTTTATGGAACCTTCACGTCTCTCCGGTCCACATACAGCAGAACATACGACTTCACTCAGTTTCTCCAAAATTTCCGTGTCAATTATTGCAAAGTCTGTTATTGCGCTAGATATTACTTCGGTGTTATTGTTTTAGTTAATGGTGGTTCAGTTATCCTCTTCCAATCAATAAGGTCTTTGTAAGCTAGCTACTCCATCGAAATTAAAAGTTGGCACTTTAAAGACCCGCATCGAAACAGGTCCCGATTAAATTTTCCGAATTCATAATATTTTCCGAAGTGCTAAAACTGGGCGGAAACGAATCCTTTCCGAGAAAGATAGGCACAAAATTAAACGAGAGGTTAATAAAAATTTTAAAACCTAAGCCAGGCTCATCCAAGAAGCACTGAATTTAAATGTATCCGAGTGCACGGTGCTGCGAGAAATACATTTCTTGGGTTTATTAAACAATTATTTGTGCAATAGGTCACCAATATTCAAAAAAAGGCTTGCCTTCGCCAAGAAGTATGTTCACAAATCGGAATCGTGTTGTTTGGACCGACGAATCAAAATTTGAGATTCGAAATACGAAACGGGCCCAAATAGTGTGGTGCATGTCTTCTCAGCGTCTTGATTCGAAATTTACTCAACCAACAGTAAAGCATGGCGGAGGTAACGTTATGGTTTGTGGTGCATTCTGTGCTAAGGGCGTTGGAAAACTCGTCAAAATTGACGATAAACTCACGGGGGCAGGTTATGTCAATATTTTAAAGGAAAATCTTCGCCCTTCCCTTCAAAAAATGCACACCCGGCGTTAAATTTTGATGCGGGCAACGATCCCAAACATACATCTCGAATTGCTAAGGAATACTTCACTGAAAATAACATTGAACTGTTGGATTGGCCAGCTCAATCGCCGGACATTAACCCGATTGAGAATCTGTGGACCATCTTGGATGCCAGAATTCCTTTTGAAGATCGTTCAAACAAGGCAGAGTTTTGGAATCGCCTTCAGGAGGAGTGGGATGCCATACCCTCAAAGATTTTATTGAATTTGGTAAAAAGTATCCCGAAACGATTGGAAATGATTATTAACAAAAAGGGCGGTCATATTCCATATTAATCTGGTGTAAAATAATAATTACTGTTTTTTATTTTAATTTTTACCGATTTCAAGTGTTGCGTACTTTATTTTGACCCAGTGAATTCGGAGGTCCTTTAGCTAAAATGATAAAATTAAATACAAAATGAAATCAATGAATAATTATGTTTATTATTATTAATTCTGTATAATAATGATTTATTAAATAAACTTTTTTGGTTGAAATTGTACTTGCTTTGTCTTTATTTACTCATGTTTACAAATATGATGACTGTGCACTTTAATATGGAAGACAATGTACATATACAATATATTTATATATTTTCATAGCAGCCATGTATTTTCGAAAAAAAAAAAAAAAAAAATTGCTAATGCGCTTTTATATCGAAACAATATACCGGGTGATTTTTTTAACCTGATACACTCAAATATCTCGGGAAATAAGCACTCTACGAAAAAAATGGTTAAGATCAAAATTTAATTATTCCGTGGGGGAAATACATTAGTGTTAAAATTAGTACCCCTCCCATCTCCCTCCTCCTTGTAGGTGGGGCGGGGTAACTTTGAAACTAAAATATGAACCCCTTTTTTTTATTGCAGATTCGGATTCTACGGTTAAAAATACGTAGGATTTGACTGAAACATTTCGCCTCATCATCTTTCAATTAAATTAAGTGCTCAAAATGATGGCCTCCGATTTCAATGCACTTATTAATCCGCATTTCAAATGACTGTACACAACTGAGAAGTGTGTCTGCTTGAATTTCAGCACAAGCATTTCTGATTCGCTCAATCATATTCTCACGTGTTGTTGGTTTTTGTTTGTAAACTTGGTCTTTGAGATAGCTTTGAGATAGTCAATTACAGCGCCATCTATCATGAATCGAAACAAATGTTTCATCAAATCCTACGTATTTTTAGCCGTAGAATTCGAACCTGCCATAAAAAATAGGTGTTCATATTTTAGTTTCAAAGTTACCCCCCGCCCCACCTACAAGGAAGAGGAGGGTACTAATTTTAAAACTAGTGTATTTCCCTCACGGAATAATTAAATTTTGATCTTAACCATTTTTTTAGTAGAGTGGTTATTTTCCGAGATATTTAAGTGTATCAAGTTAAAAAAATCACCCGGTATTAGCAAGGTTTTTTTTTCGAAAATACATGGCTGAGCGTTTCCATGAAAAGCCGGTTTTAATAAAAATTTGGGATTGCTTTATTTTTTGATTTATGTATAAAAGAAGGAATTTTTTGATATATTTTTCATTACGCTTTTGGAAATTAACCCGAATAGGGTTCGAAAGCTAAAGCTTTAATTAGTAAAATAGAAATAAAAAAGAGCCCTAAACTAAATAAAAATTGTTTAATTTATAAATATTAATTTCGCTCATAAAAATAAAACACTAATTTATATTTAATTACATCCATCGCTCTCTCTTTCTCTTTCATATCTTGTACTCCATAGTAGTGGTTTTTGGCTTGTTTGAATCATCCTAAGATGCTCTTTTCTCCTGATGTCGTAGTTCCCCTTTTACATTCAATGTCAAATTTCATACAAATGAACTTCGAGGCATTTTGAAACATTTATAGCCAATTTAGACGTACCAACATTTTTTTCCCAACAAAAAATGAAGATATTAGTATATTATGATTTTCGTTTGTAAGACAAGAACAAAAATATAATCAAACAAAATTTTGTTGGATTTTTTTTTTTTTTTTTTTCAATAATGTTACTATAAAAACAAATTTGACCATAAAATATACGCGACCCGAGTATATTTTATAGTAACAAACAACAACAAACACAATAAAAATGGCGATTTGAGAAATTTGTATAGCACTTTATTTAATTTTTTGAAAATTTTAGTAATAAAATAAAATTTACGTTCGAAAATTTTTCATTTCACGCGGAAAACCCATAATTTTGCCAAATAAACTAGTATCGGCGCCGTATTTATCAAAAATTACATCGTTGATTTTATAGCGCCAAAAAATTATGGTATGACGAGATTTTTGTTGTATACTTTTCTCTTTTTATCGCGTGTACATTTTTTTGTATTGCATGTAGCTCTAAGTGCTAACAAAAAAATGTTGGAAAAAATGTTGGTACGTCTAAATCGGCTATTACAAGTTTTCACATCTTATTTTCAAATTTCTACTTTTCCCTCCTCTGGAGCACTTTTTTTTAGGTTAAGTTAGATACATCGAGACCTCAAACGTCAGTATCCGTTGAGCTATTAATGGAGCTATAAACCTAAAATGAAGGTTGTAATCTAGAAAAAATAGTATTCATGCGGCTCGGGCTTCAGTCCCGCTCTCTAATAATATTATGTTATCATCATTGTAAGTTTAAAATTTAAAAGTTCAAAAGGTTTTCGCTGCCTTTTTTGCGTTTCTTAGTGAAGTGCGAAATGCACTTACAAATTATTATTATTCAGAAAAAGAAAATTGTACCCAAATTTAACTTTTCCAATCGAATTAAATAGTGGTTGCTCAAGTATTAGAAAAAATTTGGCTGAACTCGAATATGATTAATCTTGACCTAAAATAAAATGTCATAATTAAGGTACTATTCCACTAGAAAAATTGACTGATAGTAAAAAAAGAGGAAACGAGAAAAAAGTTTGAAACTCTATGTAATAGATAAAGACAAAGTTTTTTTTGTTTATAGCAAAATTTTCAGGAGAAATTTTGACAGCACACAAAAACATAATCAATAATTATTAACAAAAATTAAATATTACTATTAATTCGGTTAGTTATACATCTCAAAATTATCTAAAAAATTAAATATTATTAATACTCATATCAGAATTGTCTTTTTTAGTATATTTTCCGTAAAAATTAAAAAAATCTCTATCAAAAAAACGTCATGTGTTTTTTAGTTTTACTTTTTAAAGTAAAATTTTAAGGAGAAGCGGTATAAAAATATAATAACCAAAAAATAATTAGTGTGCGGGAAATATTTCTCATCATATTGCGAATTTTAAGCATGTGTGTTAGTGTGACTGCTATAAAATGTCCTCAATTTGAGACTTTTTATTGCAGTCACACTACTTCAGACACAAATATTTTTTGACTGAGAAGGGTTTTTGTTTCATTCGCCCATTCAGCAAATGTATATTTTTGTCTTCCTTTAATTTTACTATCAGTCAATTCAGTCAAGTGGAATAGCACCTTTATGTTTAAATAAATTTATTAATTATGATTAATCTCTTTTTATAGCATGCCTATCTAGCAGACTGCTTTGATCGTGTTATGGAGGAAAGGAAATGGGACGAAACAAGTGAATAAATTATAAATTAAATTATAAATATAATTAACATAATTTTTAATTAATTGAACGCAAATAAAATATTTTGTTCATTTACTATTTAAAATAGCTATTATTAAGAAAATTACCAATTAATCAAAAACTAAAATATAATTCAGAGACGACTAAATCATAATAATTTATTTCAATTAAAATTAGTATTACATTATATTGGTCTGTATTAAATCACTACAAAAGTTCTTTTACAAAGATATTTTATAAAAAATATTTTTGTCAAATTTGTTTGATAGAGTACATAATTTGAATATTTTATAAATTATAAATTTCTTTTATCATATTTAGCTTCGTGAGGATAAATATGAAAAAAGATTTAAAGATTTTGACGTTTGTTGTTTACAATCGATATGTTCGGGCCAAAAAGAGAAAAATATCACGGTATTTTACGTAAAATATCACGGTATTTTACGTCAAACTCATTTTCTGCTAACTTCATCTCGTTAAATATTACGTCAAACCTGACCGGACAGCCAAAAGTGGAAAATAAGTTTTAGACATCAAACTCTAGTTAAAGCTATTGTAATTAACATCTGGGGCCTAACTATGCAATTCGACGACTATTTTCGACGGCTATCGTTTGTATTAGATGGTACAGGAATAAAAAAGAAATCAATAATTCAAGTTTTCCTTTTTCTTCCTGTTCATTCTAATACAAAACGATAGCCGTCGAAAATATTCGTCGAATTGCATAGTTAGGCCCCTGAATTACCTATTTGTATTTAAATAAACTTATCCAAACTTAATATTTAATTACGCCAAGATAGGCTGTGTCACCCAAAATATTAATTTGATAATTACATCCACAAAATATTTGAAATTTAAATTAAAAAATTAAAATTGGATTTTCTGTGATAAATAGTGCGTTTTATGCTAGAAATTTGACATAAAAATGTGATATTTTGCTCCAATCGAACACTAGGAATACATTCCGAAGACCAGTATTATTTATTAATTGGGGTGTTGTTATTTATACACACTTTTATAAATCAATAATCGCATAAAAGTATAATTCGAAACACATAATCGTAGGTTTGTAAGTAAAATAAACATAAATAAAACATTACCGAAAAATGAAAACTTAAATTTGACAAAAAATATGTTTTTGTTATTGTTTTATACCCCTATATGGTTCTCAGCTAACCGAAGACTCGCAGTAACTCGAAGAATCGCGTGAGTTCAATTTGGGTATTATGCTTCTCGCGGTTATTTTGGCGAAAGTTGTACGCGGCTGTTTTGTTTAGTTTTGTTAAGTATGACAATTTCCATTGTTTTGAAGTTGGCACCACAGTAATTAAATTTTTCCACGAATGTCTACATTTTTTTCAAGTGTTGTTTTTTCTTTTTTTTTTCTTTTTGTACGTATTTTGTAGTTTTCTGTGAATCAATTAGATATTTTATGGGTTAAAATTCTTAATAAATAGTACAGGTAAACGCAATGTGAGTTTATTTTTCTGTGACGGACGACGCTGGCGGAAACAAAAATGTTTGACAATTTACATACGCATTTTGTTGTAAATCTGTACATTACCCTTCGCATGGGCAGCAATTTTTTTTTACGCCTGTAAAGATAATTTTTCTGTGTCTGTTTTGTATGGAAAATTTTTAAGATTTTTTTTGTTTTTCTATATAAAATGCATTTTTCAAAAACAAAACAAAGAAATATTCACTGACTAGGAAGAATTACCAGATGAAGGAAAAACGTCGTAGTTATTCAAAAAGAAAAATTGAAATCTTTACATTTGTAAATCCTGCCCATGCGAAGGTTAATAATATTTTAAAGTACAATTTTTTTCTAAATGAAAAATAGATTCAATATTTAATTAGGAAATGCTAATTATAATATATTTGCCTGTAAAAAAAAAATTGTAGCATTTTATATTTCCATTATTTCTTTATTCCTTGGCGAGTAATTTTGACATTACACCCGCTCACTTCTTGTGTACTCACGGCGAGAACCATAATACCAAAATTTTGGCGAGAACCATAACACCAAAGTAAAACAAGATACTGGTCGTGATTCCTCGGGCAAATTAGATAAAATATATCCTATGTTTTTTCACGTTTTGCGATAAATCGCACTCATTTATCACAAAAAAACCAAGATTTTTTTTTGCTTTATCTGTCCAACAATATTGTGTTTTGTTTATATAAAAGAAACCTAAATTTGAAGAAAAGAAATTTCAATTTCTATAATATATACTGGAAATATTTTAATAGTTTAAAATACCACGATAAATTAAATTGTGTGACATTTACACCCCAATTGCCATAGTCGTGTCATTGCAGACGACGTGACTTAAGTCACGTCACGTCACATGAAAATTGATATTCTTGAAGTCGGTTTAATGACATGACTGCAACTATAAAGATGTCGACCAAATTACAAATAAAATCGTTTTAGATTAAAAAAATATTAATTTAAACAACAACTTACTTAAACAAGTGAACAAAATTACACAATTAAAAACATTAAAAAAAAATATTAGGACTAAAATTTCGCCCTTGGATTTTGTTGTACTTACACAATTCAAGTGACATCTGTCGTATAAAGTGACTTTAGACGTAACAAACTACTAAGTGAATAGGAAAATTAATGTGACGTGACTACAGTAATGGAAAATGACGTGATACGACTATGGGAATTAGGGTGTTAATTTCCATTTTTATTTTTATTTTTCTATTTTGGTCCTTTCCTTGGGTTTGACAAAAAATTTAACGAAATGAAGCTTAGGGTCATAAGTAATTGACGTGCAGCATCATGATATTTTTATCACGTTTGTCCGAGCAAACACTAGGACTATAAAATTAGATGCATTCTTTGACGTTGTAATAAAGCAAAACATATGATAATATTTCATTTATAGAAAAATTTGGATGAAAATATTTTATAAAATTTAAAAGAATTTTATTTTCGTTATAAAGTGGTGGTCTCGTGTTTTAGTAAAATTATGCTTTATTTGGTTTCTTATTGTGCTTTTTCTGCTGCGACCTCAGCCTCTTGTAAACCCGTTCTTAGGGTGTTAAAGAATTATGTATAAAAGTATAAATATAATGTTGTTTTATTCGAGCAATCTGAGGTTGCAGTATAAAAAGATTAATTAAAATAGCAAAATAGAGCGAAATATTATTCATGATACAAGACATTTTCGAGCATGTCACCCTGGTCATCGCCGTGAATATAATAGCTGCATACCGTAGTAAGAAACCTTATATCTTTATCTAAAGTAAGGCTGCCAGATATTCCGCCTGTTTACAAGAGTTGTTTCTTCACGGTATTCCCTTTATTTCTTTCCTCTTTACCTAGAAACTAATTTGGAGCGGAGCGATTTTTGTTGAACCAAGTTCGACACATTTTTTTTTTTTGGTTGATCGAGCTACACATGCATCAATTCAAAGAAAACCAAGGCCAACCTTTTCAAGGTCATTTTCTTTTTTTTGGGATATGACAAATTCATTTTAATTTTCTCTTTTGAAGAAAACAAATATGAAAAATAATTTTTTTTCTACCTGTAGTAAAAATTTAATGGAGTCCATTTTTTTAATGTGGTTAGGCAACATTTTAGTTAATTTTATTTTAGCAATTATTTGTGAATTAAATTGAATATATTTCAATATATTCCTTTATATTTTAAAAAATAATTTTTCTTTATGATTTTCTAAAATTTGCTAAATTTAATTAATTTTGGTAAATTTTACTAATGTTCTTTTTTATTTTTTTAAATTATTTAACGAACCAAATCTTTATTCTTGCAATAATTATACCACAATATAACCAATTTTTTTATTTTAAATTATTGCAAGAATAAAAATTTTGTTCGTTAAATAATTAAAAAAAAAAAATTAAAGATGTAGCACTACTCTTTTCCAGTGTTCATTCATCTTACCCGAGACGCCGGCGAAATCATTTTAAATAAAATAGATATTTATAGGGAATTGTATAGATAGTCTATACAATTCCCTAAAAATATCTATCTATCTAATTTTTTTATAAAATAGGTATGGAAGAACAAACATCAAAACTGCTGTAAATGGGAACAATTTTTTCCCAATAATTTTTTTCCCCAAACACCAGAATACACTTTGGGGAAAAGGGAATAATAACTGCAACAAAATTTAACATTTCTATTCCCCGGGAATTACCAGAATAGTTCAGCCGTAGTTTAAAAATAAATTTTCATAATTGCTGTCTCAAGAGACAAAATCTAAAAATAAATTAGTATTAATCCAAGCGCAATAAAAGGAGGTTGTACGTCGCGTATTTTTTCATAATTTAAAATTGTTAATAAAAAATAGTTCATATAAATTTTTCCAACTCATGTTACATTTCTAGTTAATATTTATTTATATTTAAATCATTATTTTATTAATAATTTTATTAGTTTTAAATTATGCAGAAAATTAGCAGAGATAAAAATATGCACAACCTTCCTTTCGTGCGCATGAGATAATACTAAATAATTTTTTTATTTTTGAAATGTTTTATTCTCTGTTTCTCTCAACTCTTTCATTTTTCGAATGTTAATTGCCATCTAGTTTATGTCGATGAAAATAAAAAATAATAATTTTTGCTTTAAGCAGCATGGCTTGTATATTCTAGACGGCATTGATCTAACCAACACTAAAACAATACATATACGATTTATAAACGATGACATTGGAATCAACTGTTTTCCTCTTTCCTTTTTAGTCTAAACATTAAAATAGCAACATGCTACATATACAGTGGTGTTCAATAAAATAGGACATACGGCACTTTTTAATGAAATTATAATATAAATAGAAAATTACATGTCAATTTTCAATTTTTTTTTTTTATTTAGATAATATTTTTGAATACGTATAAATAAATTCTAAGACTCCATTTAAATTCAATACAAAAAAAATTAAATAAAAATCATCAAACTTTTATTTCAAAAAAAGTCTGTTCAAAAAAATAGGACAGTTCATTTCAATACGTAAATATGGCCTCAATTCAGTCTTGCATGTGGATATTTTTATAGTAGACTAAATACATTAATTAATATTTAGTTGTATGACCCTTTTTGTTCAGCACTTCTTTGCAGCGGCGGTCCATAGACTCTACTAAATTTTGGCAAGTCTTAATCGGAATTTGTTCCCAGGCGGACCTTATTGCATCCCATAATTCATTCTTATTTTTGTATTTTTTTTGTACTAATGGTTTTCTTCACTATACTCCATAAGTTCTCGATCGGGTTTAGATCGGGTGATTGAGCTGGCCAATCCATAACCTCTACATTGTGTTGCCTAAACCACGCTTTCGCCTTTCTCGAGGTATGTTTAGGGTCATTATCTTGCTGAAAACACCAACCTGAGGGCATTGTATTTTCAGCAAACTCTAGCATTACGTTATTCAGTATGTCAACGTAAACATCCGCATTCATCGTTTCCTTTATCCAATATATTGGCCCTGGACCATACCACGAAAAACCACCCCATACCATAATTGAACCACCGCCGTGCTTTATGGTTTTTTTTGTGTATTTTGACAACAAACTTGTATTCGGTGGCCGTCGTACATAATGTCGGCCATCGGACCCAAAGAGATTTACCTTGGATTCATCAGTCCATAATACTTTCTTCCACTTTTCTGGATCTGTGTTTGCCAGATGTTTTTTTGCAAAGCTAACCCTCTGTTTAATGTTCTTTTTTGACAAAAGTGGGACTTTCTGGGCGGCGCAACCTCTTAATTTGTTCTCTAGTAATCTTCTTCTTACCGTTACATCTGAAACATTTAAGTTTAGATCCTTTTTGATTTCGCTGGCTGTCATAAATGGTTCTTTTTTTGCCGTCCGCACGATTAAAGCGTCTTCTTTTTTTGTGGTTTTTCGAATCCGTCCACGTTTTTCCACAAGATTTTTTATTTTAAGGGCATTTAATACCATATTGCGTGATCTGGACAAAATTCGAGCAATTTCGGAAATGGATTTTCCTTCCGATTTTAGTTTTAGTGCAATTTTCTTTTCATCATTGCTACAATGTTTTGCACGGCCCATTTCTGAATTTCTGAATAATTATTTTTACATTTTTTTCTAAATAATATTTAATTTTTGAATGGCACTTACCTAATTTGTAATAATTTTAATTAATTATTTTATGTGTATCGAGCGAAGTTCAAATTAATACTGATGTCCTATTTTTTGAACGCAGAAATAATATTTTTATAATTGTTTTCGGTGATTTCCCGAAATTTACAAAAAATATCTGTTTACTCGATCTACATTTTATTAGTAGATTGTATTGGGACTTCACCCGGCCAACTATAGTTAGATATGTTTGTAGGAAATTTTAGAAATTTTAAATTGAATAAAAACATGATGTACTGTCCTATTTTTTTGAACACCACTGTACACTGCGCCAATTAAAAAACGGAACAGAAATTTTCTTCGAAAAAATACCCATATTTGTTGAACGCTTGTATCTTGGTGAAATAACACCTTTCAAAAAAAAATTTTGTTTCTAGTTGAAGGAAATTTGGTTTTCTTTTCGATACTGGAAACCGTTTTATTTTATTTTGTTTTTTTATGACTTTTTTGAGTAAAACAAAAGATGTCTAAAAAAAAAAAATGTACTGCTGTTTGAAACTGTAAACGAACTTGCTCGATATTTCATTCAAAAATCCAAATCTGCCATTTTATAGAGAATTTAGAAACCTTGCAAAATGGTACTAAGAAAATTTTTGTGCGGCCACTCCTTCTCGCGCTATTGAAGTTTTAGAGAAAACGTATCAAAAAGCTTATACACGTTAACAAGGACATTTTTTTATCTTGTGAAATAAACACTCTACCCAAGTATTTTTAAATCCAACTATTTTATAATATTCCATAATATATCCATAACTTAGTTCTGGGTTAACCTTTGTTTGAGTTACGAATTATTATAAGAAAACATATGCACCGTGTCGCAATTATTGGGAACTCACAGAACTCACTATATAAAAATTGTATACATGTGTGTGTGTGTGTGTGTGTGAAAATAATATTGGCGGGAATATTTTTTAATGTGTATGTGTGTAAATGTCAAGCTCGAAATTTGGCGGGTAAATCAAATTATTCATTAATGAAACAAAATTTATATTTTTGTATTTTTATTTTGGTAACCAAATATATAATACAATATAAAATGGCGTCGAGCGTCCGTAAAAATATTTATTAACACAAAAAAAAATCAATATCACTAAACCACTGCACCGATCAACCTATTATAATGAGACACAAAAACAAACTGATAGTCTGATAAACTACGTAAGTAAAAAAAAAATTGTTATATAAAATGTATATACACATATACACACCAATACTATGTTGTATTTTTAATGAATTCGAGTTGTGTGAGTTTCGGATATTTTGCCAAAATCCAAAGGAAAATACAGAAACTCAATTTTGAGTTCTGTCCCAAGTATTTTTAAATCCAACTATTTTATAATATTCCATAATATATCCATAACTTAGTTCTGGGTTAACCTTTGTTTGAGTTACGAATTATTATAAGAAAACATATGCACCGTGTCGCTATTATTGGGAACTCACAGAACTCACTATATAAAAATGGTATACATGTGTGTGTGTGTGTGTGTGGAAATAATATTGGCGGGAATATTTTTTAATGTGTATGTGTGTAAATGTCAAGCTCGAAATTTGGTGGGTAAATCAAATTATTCATTAATGAAACAAAATTTATATTTTTGTATATTTATTTTGGTAACCAAATATATAATTCAATATAAAATGGCGTCGAGCGTCCGTAAAAATATTTATTAACACAAAAAAAAATCAATATCACTAAACCACTGCACCGATCAACCTATTATAATAAGACACAAAAACAAACTGATAAACTACGTAAGTAAAAAAAAATTGTTATATAAAATGTATACATATACACACCAATACTATGTTGTATTTTTAATGAATTCGAGTTGTGTGAGTTTCGGATATTTTGTCAAAATCCAAAGGAAAATACAGTAGCTCAATTTTGAGTTCTGTGTTGTTATACTTGGGGTGTTGTTATACTTGGGATACCCAAGTATTTTTAAATCCAACTATTTTATAATATTCCATAATATATCCATAACTTAGTTCTGGGATAACCTTTGTTTGAGTTACGAATTATGTCGAATTATGTATGTGTGTAAATGTCAAGCTCGAAATTTGGCGGGTAAATCAAATTATTCATTAATGAAACAAAATTTATATTTTTGTATTTTTAATTTTGGTAACCAAATACTATATATGTAAATATTTTTAATTTGTATTATTACATGTTATCACAGAATATTCTAATTGATAATATTATTATTAAATCAATTTAAGTTTATTAAAAAAATTCAAAATATAATTAAATTAGTATATGTATATAAAAGGAACAAGTACAAATTTCAGCATTCCTCATTTTTTTTGTTTCGCTTATCTTTTAAATAATAAAAATATTTAGTTGATATTTGTTTAAATTCTGCTTGTGTCGCGTTTGGAAATTTCTCCAAAGTACAATCTAAAATTATAAAATATTAAAAATGTTAAGTATTAATTATTAAATTTGTGCGACAAATTTTACCTCTCAAAATTTGTATAATGTTGAAATGTTTGGCACTTAAATTCCCTTGCCGTCCATTAAACGTAAACTTCCGGGACAGCTCGTCAGTGAAAATATTTATTAACACAAATAAAAATCAATATCACTAAAGAAAGCACTACACCGATCAACCTATTATAACAAGACACAAAAACAAACTGATAAACTATGTAAGTAAAAAAAAAAATTGTTATATAAAATGTATACATATACACACCAATACTATGTTGTATTTTTAATGAATTCGAGTTGTGTGAGTTCTGGATATTTTGTCAAAATCCAAAGGAAAATACAGTAGCTCAATTTTGAGTTCTGTGTTGTTATACTTGGGTACTATAAAATTTTGAGCCAATTTAAATTTTACGTTATTTTATGGAAAACAATAATTTAATTTATCGCATAGTTATTTGAACAGTCAAGCGAGATGAATCGAAAAGAACAATTACTCGTTCGCGCTACAAAGATTGTGGCTTTAATTGAAGCCGGTGAAACTTATCGGGAAATTGGGCGCGGATTTTTTTTATGCCTGATAAGTCCAGATTAAACCCCATGGAACACGTCCGGGATATGTTACAACGGCGTGTAAGAAAACGGGCAAGGCAACCAACAAATTTGAAGGAACTTCGAGTCGCTTTACAAGAAGAATGGCAACAAATCACCATGCAACAAATACGCAATGTTTTAAATAAGCCACGGCGTATTTATGAAGTAATGCGGGCTAGAGGAGGTAATACGCATTATTGAAAATTTCAGTTTGTTCGTAGATTTTAGTTTTATTACGTTTGAATAAAGTTTAAAAGGATTTTGTTTGCAATATCCCTTATGAAATAAATCATATTTTTCACTTTATAAACATATTTTCTCCTTGATTTTGGATCACCAAAATTACGCCTGATATCAAAATGTGGCTCAAAATTGTATCGTAGAGTGCTTAGTTTACAATATAAAAAAATGTACTTGTAAGCGTGTATACGCTTTTTGATACGTTTTCTCTAAAACTTCAATAACTCGACAAGGAGTGGCCGCACAGAAATTAACCATTTTGCAAGGTTTCTAAATTCTCTATAAAATGGCAGATTTGGATTTTTGAATGAAATATCGAGCAAGTTCGTTTACAGTTTCAAACATCAGTACATTTTTTTTTTAGACTCCTTTTGTTTTACTCAAAAAAGTCATAAAAAACAAAATAAAATAAAACGGTTTCCAGTATCGAAAAGAAAACCAAATTTCCTTCAACTAGAAACAAAATTTTTTTTTGAAAGGTGTTATTTCACCAAGATACAAGCGTTCAAATTTGGGTATTTTTTCGAAGAAAATTTCTGTTCCGTTTTTTAATTGGCGCAGTGTTCTTTTTAGCCCCAAGTCCAATGTGAAAAATTGACTGAGCTGACTTGAAGTTGGAAGAAGACAAAAAAAAAAAAATAATCCATCAGAGAGACCAAGACAAAGTATTTTGTTATTGTTTTTTTATACCAAATTTTATGGATACATTTTGACAGCAAACAAAAACTTAACCAAGAAATATTAAAAAAAAAAAGAATTAGTGTTAATTCGATTATTTTTACGATTCAAAATAATCTAAAAAATTAATTATTATTAATACTCACATCAGAATTATTTTATTCAAATTATTTGCGTCATAAAATACAAAATTAAAAAAATCTTTCCCATAAAAATGCCAAACAATTAAAATTATCAGTGTGTGCGAGAAACATTTTTCATCGTTACACAATGTTTATGCACATGTATTAGTTGAACTTTTTTTTAGTTTCGAACTTGGTACAATAACACAGCCACACATTTTTTGCAAGTAAAATCTTGACTGACTCCGTTGTGTGTCTCATTCACACAACCACCGATTTTATATTTTTATCTGAAGTTATATTTACTGACAAACTTTGATTCACAGTGGAATTGAGGCATTATGATCACCAAAATCATTATTTACAAAATATTATTGTGTTTGTTTGTATTCAAGTTTCTTTTTTTAGAATTTTTTAAGGCATTCAAATTTTGGTAATTGTTTTAACATTTTTGTTGGTATTGTTACAGCATTTGCGTTCGATTTTTTGTTTGTTACCTATTTGTTAGAAGAAAGAATAAAATATTAAGCACCGCCTTTCAATTTGCACTCCTTTGTGTATTTTCCATTGTGTTCATTTATAATATAAAGAGGCAATTAAAATTTATATATTCCTTTCATAACTTCACAACTAAAATCTCCAAACGAAACAGAAATTATTTTTCCTTGCATATTTTAGCCATACAAAATCTCTCTCTATTTAAAGTCCTTCCTCAATGGTTCTATTATAAAAAATAAAAATTCACAAATAAAGTATTTTAAACTCAAAAAGTTAAAAGCGTATTGCCTCAATTCCACTGTAAATCAAAGTTTGTCAGTAAAAATAACTTGAGATGAACGAGGTGTGAACGAGGCAGTCAAGATTTTACTTACAAAAAATGTGTATCTGGGTTAGTGCACTGAGGTCGAAATTAAAAAAAGTATCAAATCGAGAACATTTGAGCTGTTATTTTTGAAAGTGGTATAAGTCCATATTTTGTTGAAACGAGATAATGAAAGAATAGAGAAACAATAAATGCCAAAAAATATACGGGATTTTGAATTTTCTTATTTTTTGCACAAGTATTAGAGATGCATTTGTTTTTATTTTGGCTATACATTTCTTACCGTTAGAAAGATTATACTGTCATTTGTCTATTGTTATCATTATCTTAATTTTTTTGAAACTGGACTTATACCACTTTCAAAAATAACAGCTCATTTTATGGCAGTCCAACTAATACATGTACATAAATATTGTGTACCGATGAAAAATATTTCTCGCACACGCTGATAATTTTAATTGTTTCTCATTTTTATGGGAAAGATTTTTTTAAATTTTGTATTTTATGACGGAAATAATTTGAATGAAATAATTCTGATATGAGTAATGATAATAATTCAATTTTTAGATTATTTTGATACGTGAAAATACTCGAATTAACACCAATACTCCATTTTTCTAATAATTCTTGTTTATTCTAGGTTATGTTTTTGTTTGCTGTCAAAACATTAAGACAATTTTAAAGTTTGCAATTTTTCTAAAGTCTAATGTGTGATCGAAAATATTCGAAATGAATATTAATAATAATTAATTTTTTAGATTATTTTGAATCGTAAAAATACTCGAATTAACACTAATTCATAATTTTTTTTAATTCTTGGTTATGTTTTTCTTTGCTGTTAAGATGTATCCATAAAATTTGCTAAAAAAAAACGGCACGGATTGGTTTTAGCTGTCTCACTTGACAGGCGACGATGACAAATTTTGGAAAAGGAAGATTTAATTTGTTTTTAAATTAAAATAGGAATTTACTAATGTTTATTCAATTGTGTATTATGTTTGCAAATTTTGGAAAAGGAAGATTTAATGTTTTTTTTATTAAATAAACAGCGATTTTTAGTTATTAATATTTCCACACCAAGAAATAAATGGCGCCACTTTGACTGAGACAGCTAAAACCAATGCTAGCCAAATACTTTGCCTTTGTCTCTCTGATGGATTTTTTTTTGTCTTCTTCCAACTTCAAGTCAGCTCAGTAAATTTTTCACAGTGGAATTGGGTCTTATATTCGAAACGCAAGATGTCGAGTTATATACGTCAAAAATGTTCGAAAATCTACAACAAAAACACATAAAATTGTTTGAATATATACAATTGTTTGTTCAACAACTCTTTCATTCAGCAATACAATTTTAATAATTTAATAATTTTATATATATTTTAAACAAAAGTTGATTTCAAAAAATAAATAGAGGTGTTTAATAATAGTAATTCACATGAAAAGTCATTGAAAAGTAACATCGCCGATTGATTCTTCGGTTGTCACCTGTGGAACAATAGGGGAAGCTCAAGATTCTTTCTATTTTTAGTTTAGTTAGTTTAGTGGGTTATTATTGTAAGTTATATCTAAAATAGTCGTTTTATCCATTTAGTTTTATACGAATGATTTTACAAGCAAAATTCACGGATTAAGCCTCTTTGCGAAACAAAGACTTATTTGTGGAATTTGGATTCACAGATCGATAAAAAAAAATTTATAAAAAGTAACAGAAATTGCCCTTTCACGTCAGGATTTTGGAATATCCTAAGCTAAAAGTGCAAAAAGTCTGTTTTTATGGCTTTTCAATATTTTACTGTAGTAGATAAACATTTTTTTCACAACCGCTGTCAAAATAAGTAAGTGAAATTAATTTGGACGATTTTTCATACTTATTACGTATTAAATTTGAATAATAAGTATGAAATATGTATCAGTTTCGAAATCAGCCTAAATCTTGAGAAATGTATGAGAAATGTCTTTAAACCAGTGGTCGTTGTGAATAAAATTTACTGTATATAGTTATACGTAGAGCAGAAATAACTTTAAATCGATCAACCCTTGTCTTGCACTCCCGATTTTACTAATGTCGAGTTCTAAGGGATTGTGAAATAAGGCAATTTTCAACGTATCCCGTGGCACGTACAAGCAAATGTATCGTGTGATAAAACAAAACAATAGTTTTTTTAGATTTGAGGTTAGCTGTCAGAAGGAATTTTGTTTGACTTTGTTAAAATGTAAAACGGAAACTATAAACTGTTATGACCAGGGCCGTTCTTATATATTTAGGCGCCCTGGGCTAAAAATATTAGGCGCCTTTGTCGAAGCAACAATTTTTTGCAGTGCAGAATCATCTTCTGTTTTAAAACCAGTACATTCGACACCATGAAATTCACATCTTCTGTTTTAAACCCAGAACATTCGACACCATGAAATTCTAGAGAAAATACAAGACATGAAGTTCAAACAGCATTTAGAAAGAGGGGCAATTAATTCCAGCAACGAAAAAAAACCCGCTAGATTTCATATAATTTTCTTTTTTATTTAACTCAAGCCCAAAGACTAGGTCTTGGACATTTGGTGGCGCCCTATTAATGCGACGCCCTCGGGCTGCAGTCCTTATAGCCCCATGGTAAAGATGGCCTTGGTTATGACTACGGAGTCGTAAAAAATATGAACAATATTCAAATTTTTATTAACGAATAACAAATTATAAAACTGGTGACTCGTTTGCCGAAATGCATCTCTTAATATCGGCTAATGGTACTTTCATAAGTTATTGGTACTTTCAAAGTTATTAAAATAATTATTCCTTATGTTATTATCACACAGGCTTGGAAAAAAGTGCAATAAAAGAAAGGTCAACAAAAAGTATGCAACAAGCGCTAAAATACAGTCATACCCCGCCTAACGTTGTTAATTGGTCCCGACGTTAGGCGAAACAACGTTATAAGGGTCAAAGAATGTATGTAGACGAATAGACGAAAAAATTTCATTGTTTTTTGTTTTTTTATATTTTTTGCCTTTTTCTCAGTGTTTTTTTGCTTTGCTTATTATTTTAAACGACGTTGTAACAAAACACAGCGACGATAGAGCGAGGTTTGTTCGCATTTTACTAACGACGTTACAGCGAAACGACGTTATGAGGGGGACGTTGTACGGGGTATGACTGTATACTGTTTCATGTTTTTTTTTTGGTAGAAATGTGTCTAGGATAACTGCTGTTAAAATGAGCTATTCAATTTTGCTTTATATTTGTCTATACAATCTCTTTATTGTGTATACACTCATTCGTTCGATAATTTGGTATACTTATTATTTCTGCCTTTTTCCAGCACTTAAAAAGTTACCGTTAAGTTAAAGGTTACCTTTCTTATACCCCAAACACATTGACGGAGCGAACAGCGGCGCTAAATTAGAATAGGGTGTACATGTATTTCCATAAGAGCGAACACATAGAGCGGCATCAAACTAGCAGTTTTTATTTTTTGAGGTGATGAATGAAATTTATATTTATTGTTGTTGTTTTTAAAGTAAATGCTGGGAAACCTCTAATTTTAGCTGAATATAACATCAAAATGGGCATATGAGAAAGACAATTGTAAAAAAAAATCTCGAAGACTAAAATCATAAAGACGGAGAAGCGAAGTCCGGCGTAGAGCGCCGCTTATGTGTTTGGGGTATTAGACTTAAATCTAAAAATATAAAATAATTTAAAAAATGGAACTAAGTTTATCGTAATTAGATAAGAATCATAAAATAGTGCCGTGCTATTAAGAAATGTGCACAAACGTAAATCTACGTGGTCCGTCGTAAAAAAAAAAAATGAAAATTTACCTCTGAACTTTAATACATTTACAAAAATTCAAAAAGGTTCGTTACGCCGTTTTTGAGTTATGAATTTTTAAAGAGAAACAGATATTGGTTTTGCATTGGAACCAGATTTTATAATCACGTATTTTTTTGCCAGTTAGTTAAACCAACACCTTCAATCGTTTGGGAAGAATTTCGTATTAGATCTTTTTAACTACAATGGCTTTCGAAAATAAAATGCTGTTTTATTTTTTTAATGACAAACTAAATTGATCAACATTATCGAACGGTCTTATAAGCAAAGATCGAATTTTTGATAATATACCTAAATATACCTAGTATTTGTTTGCTTTTTCTGATTCCGTTTAATTCTTCAGGGAATCCGCATCGCAATTATTTAAGTATAGCTTTTGAGTATAGTTTTTGTTTTCAATTTTCCAAGGAATCGTTTATAAATAATAAATTTAATCTACAAGTTTCCTACAAGTTATTTTAATTGCCCATCCAAAATTATTTTTTAAAACTAGGCAAATAGTACAAATTTAGCCAATACATACATACATTCCACGAACCCATTTAGAAATAATGAAACAAACTTACAAATTGTTTCACAAATCCTTACATTGTAATAATCTTTTATTTATATTCTAGTCTCAAAAAATGTAGTTTTTTGAATTTATTAAAAAAATATTGTATATTGTTTTTTGTACAAGTGATATTTACATAAAAGCTAAGAATTATTTTTAATTATAAGAAGTTCTTAAATCTTTGAACTCTCCAACAAGTTTTGTCTAGGATACATTCCTCAACTGGAAAATAGCAAAAAATTTAAAGTGGAACAAACAGGTAGTTCTTATTTTGATTTATGAAATAACTACATACGAGTATACAATGTATCAATCGTACAATTAACACCGAAATTGTATTATATACATAAACATACTCGTATTTATTAAATTATTTTATATACATATTTACATATATCCATAACAGTCGGCAAGGGTCCAAATCGGTCTCACTGATCTCAATTTTTTGATTTTTATTAGCTGTGTTTTTCTATTCGCTCCCGATAACTGCTATCGAGAGCCGCCATATAAAAAGTGGCTCCCGATAGCGCTCCGTACAAATAGGTAGAGCCAAGCATCGTATAAACCGGTAGAGCTAAGCATTTTTTATATTAAGTTTTCACTAAACAATAGAATCAAAAATGATAGTTTGATGATATATAAATTTAGTTTACCAATAAATAGCGCGTCAAATTTAAATTTAGGTACAGAAAAATAATGGTTCTCAATAGCTGCTCTCGGAAGCGAATTAAAAAACACAGCTATAGTGTTCCTTGTATGGGTTTTAAGATTTATGATCTTCGGTTGGAGTTTTTTGTGCATTTCTAATTTTCTAAATGGACATATAATAACAATGTTTTTTCGGTCCTACAACAGATATCTTACATATATTTAATTACGACTAGAAAGAATAAATATTTTGACCTGTAAGAGGGAAGGTTCAACTTTTCCAATAAATATATATTTTTGGACGTACACACCACAGCGCCAAGTTTGACCTGTAAATTGAATTATATTGGAAAAATTATATTTTTGTTCTTTTTTCCAGTATGAAACATTTCCTTTTCCGTTTCTTTTAATCATTGTTAGCTACGCCCTCTACAGACCATCATTTATTTAGGTGCATTTTACTAAAACTCTTACTCTTACGATACTTTAAACCACTCATTTATTGATTCATTTAGTATTACTAAGGACTTTCTAAGACGGTACCATTTTCAATAATATCTGTTGTATAATTTAAATACATCTGTATTATGTGACCAATAGAAAAAAAATAGAAAATGTCAAAAAGCGTCAACTTCAATGCCCCGTATAAGGGGGCAACCGAAGATCGATAAGCTTAAACAAATACGATTCCCACTTTTTTGTAAAAAACACGGTAAAATCAGAAAATTGAAACCGATCAGTCTGACTTCGGAGAATGCTAAAAATATGGTAAGATATAGCGGAATTAAAGCCAGTGAATTTAATTTACAACAGCTGCACTCAATATTTTCCTAATAACTTCGTTACTTTTGCAGATATAGCTTTGAGACTTGTTTTTTTGAAAAAAAAAAATAAAACAGAGTTTAACCCGGTATTGGTAATTAGTTTTTAGGTATATTATTAAACCTCTGGAAATTTCGAAAAAAAAGAAAATCAAGTTTTTGAAATGATTCTCTTTTCACAGAGAGAATGGAAACAAGAACCATATTAACGTACTATGCAGTGCTAAGCTTGGGCTACACGAATTAAAAAGGCTGAATTAAAAACGACATTTTTCTGAATTAAAAATGTGCCTTTCATAAATCATTCATTGTAAAATCGGCTTTCTTAATACATTTGAAAATAAATCAAAAATATGTTGAAACTGATACAAAATATGTTTTTTTTAATTCACTTTGAAAATGAATTAAAAATGCGTTAAAAATGAAATAAAATATGCATTTTTTAAATGTATTAAAACGCATAAAAAAATACAGCTTTCTTATTAGGAACTGAACAAGAAATAATTATTCATTAAAAAAGCTACAACAAAAAACAAATTAAAAGGTCAACAAATTTTATTTTTATATATCTGTGTCCAAAAGCGAAAACCACTTAAGTGAAAACAAGCTGCTTTTCAGCATAAGCAAATAAAGATTTAAATCGGGTTCTGGAAAAACTGGTTTAGTGTTTCCTTCAAAATTTATAACTTACAAGTGGCTTTAAAAATTGGACAGTATAATGCAGACATAAAATTGTATTAAATGAGCTAAAACTAATAAAATCGCTTAAGTGCACTTATGTGGTTTTCGCTTTTGAACACAGATATTTTCTTAACGAAAGCAATAATTATAAAAATTTAAATAAAATTATTTTTCAAATACACTGAACCTAAGCATTTTTAATTCATTTTGAAAATGATTTAAAGATGTGTTCAAAAATGAAACAAATCGGGCCTTTCTTTATTCACTTTGAAAATGAATTAATATAAAAAGAAATAAAATGTACCTTTTTCGATTCATTTTCATCATCAAAAATGCGTTTTCGAAAAAATTTCAGATACATTAATTCCCTGTTAGGTCGACGAAATATTTTTTGTTGTTTTATTGCAGAACGTGTTGATGATGCGCTGCGCTCGACGTAGCAGTTAGAAGAGAATAATGTTACGTCGAGCATACAATACAGTTACAATACTATTCGAGCTGTAAAAAGGTTTCCCCTTGAAGAATTGTATGGTGATTTGTAGGGTTCGATTATATAAAGCAATACGAGTTGCGAGAATTTTTGCGGAATTGTGACAAAACGCGGTTACATAAGACTTTTCGAGATCTCATAATTGCGACTTGTTGGTGTTGTTTACTCGTACAACTTTTTATGTATTATAACGAACTTGTAATCAAAGAAATGAATTGTTTACATGAAAATTTGTTAAAATTAATAATTCAAATATTTTATTTATTTACTATATCAACTATTTTAATTAAGTACTTAAAAATAGGAAACATCCCAACAAACAATTTTTTTTACATAGCAGTAATCGAAACAATTCCTTCTCTAAATTATATAACCTAAGTTTTATAGGCTAGTATTTAAACCATAATTGTTACCGTTATAAATTCCTTAAAGAGCTTAAATGGTGGATTGCATAAAAATTTCCGTGCCCTAATTATGGTGACATAATATAAATTTTAATTTTTTAATTAAAGTAATGTAAATATTCTGATTACTTTAATATAACTTTTATATAACACGTATAGTTATTCGATTATCTGTTTTAGCCTTAATAGTGGTTATAATCTAATTTTGGTTAATTTTAAAAACATTGTTTATAATATTGTTGGAAACGTTTCCGCGTAAATCATTATTAGAATTGTCAAATTTTCTATTTGGTCTAAAGTAGGCCCAAAGAGTTATACCAATGTATTACTCTGCAAAAATGAGAACCATCCATGAGTTCTTTATGTTGGTAGTTTGGTTTCGTACTGAAAAAGTTGGTTTACTCATCAGGTAGCTACGACCAAACTACAAAAAATTCCACTCTAGCCACTTACATTAAGTATCTGGCCAGAACGTACTGACATAGCGAATTATTATTAGTTTATTTAGTTATTTAGTTTTACAAAGTCATATAGTACAGTGATGGAGACCGATAAATCACCAACTTATAAAACCTGTAGTAAATTTCTTCATTCAATAGCTTTAGTTAATTTACAAAACTCTAATATAACCATGTTACTGATTGGTGATATTATTATACTCTTTTATACCTAGCCAAATTTGTATATAACCTGCTATCAATTATACACCCGTTACAAAATATCCCGACACTTACAGTGATGCAAATTTTTTGTTGGGATCTTGGATTTGCCTAAATTTAGTGGTTTATAAATAAATCATTTCGATAGTACAGCTACTCTATACTCACGTCAACATTCATAATTTAATTTATACGTAATTAATTTTTCTTGTTGCTTTAAAAATGATCTTAAAATAAAATCCAGAGAATTATCTCAAACGTTAATGTTATTTTGGCAAGTGTTCATCATAATTGTAAACAAAATAAAAAACTACACGAAAATGTTATACCAAAAATGACGATATCGAGCAATGAGTTTTTTTTTCGAAAGAAATATTTTTTCTCATACTTAGGTACATACTTACATAATCGCGTTTTGCCGCAATTGACGATTGGAAAAGTATATAATGCGATACCTGTCGAAAATAAAATAAATCCTAGTAACCTAATTACACACTTTCGAAACAAACACAAGCATTAAATTCGAGTTTCATTTATTTTAACCCTTTGCACTCGAAAGGGTTTTGGAATGTACATATCGCCAACTCAAAACATTTTTTAAGAAAATAAATAAATTTGATTTGAAATACAATTAAATTTATAAAAATAAAAATACCTATTTTTTTGTAAATTTGGCAAATTTACATTTTGTAGATGAAAAAAAAACGGTATAAGGGGAAAATTGTGGGAAAACCCCAACAATTTAAACTGTTGTACAACAAATTGATTTTTGATCAGTTACATCGTTTATTTGATTTACATTGGAATAGCCGAATTAAAGTTATCATTGAAATTGAAAATGCCATATTTTCGTTAAAACCACGGTTATCTCAGCCTTGAGTAGTGATAGGAAAAAACCAGTAAGATATTTAGCATCAGAAATCAGCTGCTGAATTTACTGAACTAGATCGGGAGATCTCTTTTATTAAAATAATATTGTATAAATTTATAAAAATATTTTACGCTTTTGTTTTAATAACTTTAACCAAACCGATAAAAATTTCCATGAAGTAGCTAAAATTGTTTAATTTATTAATTATGCAAACTAAGTTAAATACTTACATTAGTTACGTCAATCCTATCAGAAATTTATAAATACAGATAATAAATAATAATAAAAAGAAGAGCTAAAATTAATTGTATATGCTAAAAATAAAATATATTCCAAATTTATTGTAATATCTTAAAAGAAAAGAAATTATATCTAAAATATTATTTTAAATTCATGTTTAATGAATGACGATTTTTATTTGTATTTTTGAGTGTTCTAAAACTCGATCTTTAGATATTATTATTCGCTCTTAAGTGATCGAATAATCATTTTTTTTACTTATGATCGATCTAATAATGAGTAGAAAACAAATTATATTGTGTTGCTGATTAAGCAGTAATATTTGAAGAAAAGTTCAATTGATCCTTATAGTGTTATGCCACATCTAGTTATCTTTTTAAATCTGTTACACAATATTGGCAAAACAGGATTATCACGATTCATAACTCGATAATGAAAATCTAGGTGTAAAAACACGATAAACCTGAAATGCAAGAAAGACTGGAAGTGTTAATTGTGATAGTAGTACAATTTACCAATATTGATATTAAATCAACACTTTAGCTTTAATCTTAAAATCAAATAAAGCTTACCATAATGATAAATATCATTTGTATAAAACCGCAAGATGATAATCGGGTTTTTGCGTGTCACCATAATTTGCAGATCGCAAGGAAAAAAGCGAAATCATGGTCATAGTTTGTGTATAGTCGTATCTATACCCGTAATATTTAAAATAACAATTGTAAACTTAATATTTTAAAGTGACCACTCGTTTAAAATGTTTAGCAAATTAAATAAATTATCAGTATTCAAAGTGGTGGTTCTAATAATTTGATCACCCACTGTAAATCATGCGGTGCTTTAACCAAAGTTACTTTTGTTGTAACTTTGTTGTAACTTTGGCAAGCTTAGACGCTTAAGTATTTTTCATGCCAGGTGCCTCGCCTCAAAATTTTTAGTTACCATAAATGTGAAGCTGAGACCTTTTCATACCGGTGACGTCGGCTTTGAACAAACGGTTGCTATCAAATATTTTGTTTTGGTCCATTTTACACGTGAATTATAGCAAGAACTGAGATATTCTGAATTTGTAACGTACATATGAGCTAGATTTTTCGGTAAATATAAAATAGTTGTGCCAAAAATGTGACTTGCAGGTCATGGCGACAAATCACTTCGCTTTATACTACTTTAAAATGTTCCAGTCGAGTGTGGAACGCATTGCCATAGATAACTTCATTGCAATGTATTTTGATTTTTTTCTATTTTGATAAAATATCACTTAAAAAAATAAAACATTATAATTCAAGCATAATTCAAAAATGAATTATAAAGAATTTTTGTTATTGAAGCTGAAAGCCGAGGTGTGAAAAGTATTTTATTGATTCGACTATTCTTAAGCCGCATCCAAACGGAGTGTAAAATGTACACTTATGTGTGGATGGTTTTCACATGACGAATGTAATTGAATATTTTTTTCATTTCGTTGTGTTCGACAAATAGGCGGTAAACGACACACATTTCTGTTTCATCGACAGTGGCCCTATTCTGGCTATTCCCTGAGAATTGGGAATTGGGAAAAATATTGCTATATTTCCAAACTTCAATAATTCCCAATTTTTTATTCCCTGATTCCCATAAGTGTATTCTGGCGTAATTGGGAATCATCCAATGGGAAAAAAACCTATTTCAAATTTTACAGCCGCCATTATTTAAAAATTGTATTTTCTACATATAAAATAAAAACTTTACCGAACTACGTTGTAAATGAAATATTGAAAATACACAAAACAAACAGTTTCTTCTAATTCCCAAAAAAAAAAAAATTTGGGAAAAATAAACGTCAAAACTTACATAAAATGGAATTATTTTTTCCTTACATTAAAAATCCCCAATCGGCAGAATACACTTTTGGAAACAATAATTCCAAACTGCTAGAATACTGTCAAAATAGTTTAATTCCTAATTCCCAGGGAATAGCCAGGGCCACAGGAGAACCATTAGAGAAATAATAACTGAAAATTCATAAAAAGTAATATGTATACTATATATGTAATTGATTGTTAAAAGTAAAGTTAAATGCCATTTTTCATTGAATTGGTTGGAATGGCTGTTTGGTCGGATACTATCAAATTTGTTGTTGATTTTTAGTATAAGACCGGTATTTAAATCCTTTCAATAGATGGTAACGATAATATGAGAAATGTCGTAAAATAAATTGGTAGTTGTTAGAGTGGTTAATTTTTCAATCTGCGTTTTAAATTTAAATGATGTAGATTAAATTTGAAATTAAATAAAATAATTTTACATTATACATACGTACTAAAAATACCTACACTATCTCAAAAAATTGTCCGTACATTATCGGTTAAAGAAACATTGATAAAAAAAAAACAATTACAAATCAAACATAAAAATATTTTTTTTTTTTTAAACTCAAATTATCTTTAAGAACCTGAAAATAATAACAATCATGATATAAATTAATTTACTTTTACGTTTGATTTGACTTACTATTTAAACATCCTAAAACGATGTCAAAATTTTGTCAAAATTAACACTAGTAAAAATAACAATTTATTATTTGTTGTACTTGTTTTTTCAACTAACGGTAAATTACGAAATTTTTTTTTGCACAAAAGTGTATTAGTCGTATTTTTTACATGATGAAAGAATTATTGTCCAATTAATCAAAAATATGTGATTCTCGTACCAATATTAGTGTAGAAATTAAAAAAGTGATTATTAAATTGGAGAGTGAAGGTAAAAGTTTATCATAACTGATCGCCCGTGATCTTTGATTCAACACGACATCCAGCATTTCCAAAAAACCAAATCCCTAGAGATGGTTCCTGGGCTTGGTCGCAAACGAAAGCTGTACGAACGTCAAATACGTCTAATAGAGAGAGAAATGAAAAAGAATAGAAAGCTTAGGGCCGAACGATCGCTGCGAAGAAACCTCAGACAATAAGCAGTATTTTGCATAAGCAAGAGTATCGTCGAAGTGAGGCACGCAACAAATATATTTGTCAAAAAAAATAAAAAATAAACAGCGCTTGGAATATGCATTGGAATATGTGAGTGAGGCCGAAGAGTTCTGGAGTTCAAAAATGTTATTTCTTCGGACGAATGTAAATTTAACATTTTTGATTCAGATGGGCGAGTTATGGTGTGGCGGAAACCCAACTTCACTGAACTTGAGTAAAACATGGTCGCGGAAGTATAATTTTTCGGGGAGCTTTTAGCTGAAATGGTGTAGCACATTTGAAGGATAATTTGTTAACCAGCGGTAAGGAACATTTAAAACGGGTCATTGTGAAGGCATGTGTCACAAATAGACCCGAAATAACTCGGAAGTTGACTTTCTCAATGAAAACAAGGTTACAAAGTGTCATTGCAAGAACAAGTTACAACACAAAATACTGAACCTAATTTTTTACCAAAGCCCCTCAACTTCTTTGTGTGTATGGACAATTATTTTACATCGTTTTAGGCTGTTTAAATAGTAAATCATATCAAAAGTAAAAGTAAAATAGTTTATATCATGATTATTATTATTTTCAGTTTCTTAAATGTAATTTGAGTTTAAAAAAATAAAACTGATTTTTTTGTTTGATTTGTAATTGTTTTTTATCAATGTTTCTTTAGCCGAGTGTTGTACGGAAAATTTTTTGAGACAGTGTATCAGTGTAGAAATGTTCATTAACATTCGCGAACATGTGATCAATGAACATTTAACGAATCGTGTATACAGGAGAAGTGATAAATGTAACACTTTCCACTTATCAGCTTATATTCGCTAAATAAGCGAATATGCGCTACATTTCACACCCCGTGTGGATGTGGCTTTAAACGAAAAGGTAAATGGTAAATGGTTATATTGTATAGGCTGCGAGACGAGTCAAGTTTAATCCTTGTTTAACTCACACTATATACGGAGTCGAGCTATTTTCTAACCATTTCTTAGGTGTATATATTGCAGAGTTAATAATATCGAGAGTTCAAATAGGATTCAAACCGAGCTAAAAAGAATGAAACAAAATATCATTTCAGATGATCAATAGATTGATAAATGTATGTTATTGTAATTTTTCCAGCGATATTATGTCTAAAAAATTGTAATTTGCAATCAAATTTCATGAAAATTTCAGGATAGACCACCGAAATGTCGGAGTAATTTTTTCTAAAAAATAAAAAGCTGATTACCAAAAAAAATTTGTTATTAAAATTAATTAATTAAAATCTTAATAAACAATATATTTAAAATAAAACAATGAATTTAATTGAAAAAATTAAAACGAAAATATTTAATACATTTTTTTATACATAGCTTTCATTCTTTAACAAAATAATCTAAAACAAAAATGGCAAATTGGTTTACGAATTTTTCTTTAATGTGGTCGTTGTTTTTTTTAACTCGGCTATGTATAATATACATAGTGTATTTTTAGAGTAGAGTTTAACTCGACTCTACAAATTATTTAGGTCGAGTCGAGTTTAAGTCGACTCCATATTTAGTGAGAGTTAAACTAGGACTCGACCTGCAGCATTTACAATATAACAGAGCATGCACAAAGAAAAAACTTTATACTTTTGACTTGAAGGTTTGTATGAATTTCCAACATAACGAACAAAAATTTTTGTCCGTTATATTGCAAATTCATACAAACTTGTAAGTTAAAAGTAAAAGGTTTTTTCATTCTGAATGCTTCTAAGTTCTAAGACGTTTTTGAAATTAATTGCTCGCTTTTGTTTCATTTTCTAGTTAAGGCACTGCCACAGCTATAAGTCGTGCGATGCTGAATTAATTATTAAATATAAGTAATAATTTATGTATAATTTTACTAAGTTGCGGATCAATTCTCGGGCAAATCAATTACTGCGGTAAAAGTCGACTTTAAGCATCCATGTTGTCTTTAAATAAGCATTTTTTGCGAATCGAAACAAAAAACATTTACAATTTTTTATTTTGTTCACCCTCTTTTTGAGAAAGCTTAACGCATTTACCGAATTGAGTGTATTTACACCGGCTAGTGGTCCGCAGCCTAAGCGTTTAGTTAAAAATAATAATTTTGATGGAATATATTAGCAGATTCGGATCTTTCGTCTTTTTAAATATTAGTCATTTTTGACCCATTAGATTTACTTTTAAATTTATTTTAATTGCTAAAAAATTTAAAAACAAAAAAAAAACACATCCTGCATTTAATATAGAATTTATCGTAGGCCGTAAACTTCTTAAATTATTTGTCTTATAAATTCTGGTGAGAGTTCTCTCTAATATTACGGTCCTTTCGTCACCTAGCTCTCGGAATGTGGTCCTGGAGAGTGCTGTTTGCTTCTTTAATGCTTTTTGTATTATGTTTTATACAATTATCTCCGAGTTCTTCTTGCTGCCACATTTTGCTCTCCAGCTTTCCATTATCTATTGCTCATTTTTGGCGGGAGTGGCATTTTTCGCTTTTGTCCCTAGGGAAACATCGGGGTTAGTTGCTGAACATGAGCCGCATTTATTTTTTTTCTCCAGGCTCATGCTCCAGCTACCACGATCCATTTTATGAAAATAATTAGTTTTCCAAATTCAGCAAAAAGGTTTTCACTGACGCATTTTACTCATTTAAAATTTGCAAAATAAACGGTGGTAATGGATTTAAAAAACATCGCAAAACTATGTGCTATGTAATGTAAATTCATATGTTACACTCCTTTAAATTTCCATTACCTAATGGTTTTTAGATGTTTTCAAATCAATTAAATTTTTTCATCTAATTTGTTTTTTAAACCAAAACCCATTTGTTTGCCCGCTAACAATTAAAAGTAATAAACTATTTATTTTACGAACTTTTAAATTTGATACAATTTTTTTTTAAATAATAAAACTACAAATATATTAAAAAAACAGAGAATATGGTTTTACTTTCTTATAGTGATAATTTTTTTTACTTTATTTTTAGTACTAGTTTCGAGCATCAAGCTCCTTGTCAACTCTGAGTTGAAATCGGAGATCTGAGCTTGGAGTTGACAAAGAGCTTGGTGCTCGAAACTAGTACTAAAAATAAAGTAAAAAAAATTATCACTATAAGAAAGTAAAAACATATTCTCTGTTTTTTAATATATTTGTAGTTTTATTATTTAAATAAACATTGTATCAAGTAAAAAAGTGATAAAATATAAACACAAAAATGGATCTTTTCCAAAGTGAACTTTTACAATTTTTTTCTGTCCACGAAATGGAACAGTTCTTGGCAAACACCGCCTACTTTAATGTTTGATACAGAAAAATAATTTGTTTGGTTCGATTAATTATTAAAAAAATACTGTTCATATTTATTTTAGCATCCTGTACGCTACCTTGTGTTTACACTGATCGAGCTTACACGCAGTGACTATGCTTAAATAGATGAAAGTGTACTGATGGTATCTTTGCAGCTAGAATAATTATGCTAAACCACAAAGAATTATAAATTCATTGATCTTCTAGGATATGTTTAATCAAAGCAACCTAACTATACAAAGTTACAGTCTAAAACACGAAGCTTTTATAAAGGAATTAGAAACGAGGAAAAACTCAAAGATTACATAGTAAAACACATAAAACATATGGGAAATCACCTTTTTTTTAAAACAAATTTTTAAATGAAAATGTAACAAATTCTTAATTATGATCTCTGATATTTTCACAAATTTTTGAATTTCAACATATGAACATCGGTTAAGAAAATCGTTTTAATTTTCTTTTAATATTTGGTTTATTTAAACCAAAATTTTTAAAATTTTCATAGCAATAGCATTCTGGTCAAATTAAAATAAAAGCTACTAAAAATCGTGTGGTCAATATGTCAGTACACATTACATAGATGGCAGCATACATTTGGTAAGATCAAAAAAAATTACCTCCTGGAAAAATTTAAGTTCAAAAGTTGCACAAAAGCAAAACAAATTCACAAAATATTAGGAATGGGTGAAAATTTTGTGATTAAATAATTTTTTTTGTTTAATAATTTTCTGTAAACAACTATAGACATCTGCAAAACCTAGTAAAACTAAAGATAAATTTAGTTACTAACTGTTTTACATCGTCATAGCCAACTTTGGTGTATTTTTCAAAATGAAAGTTCGAAATATGTAGTATATTGTATAACTAGTGAAGAAAACGAGTCATTGCAATACGAAAGTGAAATATGCAGTGATAATACCGAGAGGGATACAATCACTTGAGTATTGCAATTACACGTTTTCACACGAGTAATACACGCTATTTTTTCTACGATACAATAGTTCTGTGATATTTATAAATAATTAGCAACATAAAAAATAACAAAGTTGTACGGATCAACAAAACTAATAACTGAAACGGTCACAATGTAATTGAAACATTTGGGTTTTCACGACGTTTCGACGGCACATCCCGTCATTTTCAAGGTTATAATTTATACTAAAGTATAAATTATAACCTTGAAAATGACGGGATGTGCCGTCGAAACGTCGGGTTTTTTTTTTTTTTATTAAAATATTAATAAAAAATAAAAATAAATTAAGCTAAAAAACCAACAAAATCATTTTATTATAAATATAAAGCTTGAAAAAGTGAATTAAATTTTATTATATAATTTTAATTCAAAAATCATCATCAATTTAGTCTTCTTGTATATTCGTATTAAAGATAATTCGAAAACTTTTATATAAACGTTTTATAAGATATTTGGGTTTTTCATTGAAAAACTTGACGCTAAAAAATGTCATTTTTACTATGGATTCTTATGGGGAACAGTGAAAAGTTTTATCACTAAAAGAGCTTCTAAAAAGAAGGCTTTGGTTTAATATAATTTTGATTGCTTTAAAAGCGCTTGCGGTGGATTTCACTTTGGAAGAGATATTATTGTAATCGACTTCGTTCTTATTAATACAGTCGAAACTCGATTTTTCGGGATCCGATTATCCGTAAACCTCTATTAAGGTCGATTTATATTATCAGTTCCTTTCAGTTCCTACTCGTATCGTGTCAGACAAAAAAAAACATTTTTACATATATTTTCTATAGGAGTATTTATATTATCCTTTCCTATCCGTTCCTACTCGTACCGACACAGACACATATTGTTGAAAAGAATGTTTTGTCTGATATCTGAAGGCGAAAAATTACGAAAGAATAACGAAACAAACAAAAATTGTAAAATTGCTACTAAAACATTTTTGTATTTTTAGCCGTGTTTTCCATGAGAACTGCACTAGAACTCGATAAACTTTAAATTCCTATTATTCCATGTAAAACGAAAAAAAAAAAAAATTCTTAAAGCGCGAATGTGTAGTGTATTTGATATAATTACATATTTTAAGTTTAAAAATTTCCCCCTACAGTTATTTCATCAATATTTTCTAATTTCTTGCTGACGTCATTACACGCAACTACACTCGATAAATTCATGGGTTTATCCAGTGTAACTAAAAAATAAGCTATAATTATCATTATTTATTGCTGTAACAACTTAAAATGTGTATTCATAAATACACATAGAAATGCACTACACATTATCACTTTATGAATTTAATTTTTTTTCTGTTTACATAGAATAAAAGGAATTAAAAATTTATCGAGTACTAGTGCAGTTCTCATGGAAAACACGACTTTTGTGTGTTATCTTTACTCTATACGTAACCAAAAGATACGAAGAAAATGCCTGAGTTGAAAATTACGGATAGTATAAATTGATGATGTCTGACACGATACGATTAGGAACTGAAAGGAACTGATAATATAAATCCACCTTTATCCGTGATTTTTTTTTACACAGTCGATTGTTTTGAGTCACTTGTTTATCCAGATTTTCAATTGATTAACCGGGCTTTTTCATTTTTATTTTTTTCGTTAAATTTTGGCAACAGTGTTGTTTCTGTGTTAGGCATATATCATATGTATATTGTGTATTTTTTTATAAAACTAAAAAATTCGATCAACCAGGATCTTTGATTATCCGGGAAACGTTCGGTCCCGAGCATCCCGGATAATCGAGTTTCGACTGTAATTAGACCATTTGTGTTTCGTGAACCTAAATACAATTGAATCTTCTTTGTAAAAAATACAATTATGTTTACGAGTATTTAATCATAAAAATGTGATAATGTAAAGCCCGTGTTAGGGTATATTTTATTATTTACCACGTGCAACTTTTTATTTTTTCTTGTCTGCTTGGATTGTTTTCTATTAGAAGAATAAGTAAAATTTTTACACTCTATTGCACGGTGGGAATAATATACCCTTTGTCGATATTTCAGCACTATTTTACCACAGAAATAGGGAAATAATATTATTTAAATTTCTCGTGTTATGAAAACTAACAATCTGGGTGCTGATTCTCTAAAAAATAAGATAATGTGTAAATGTGAAAACTTGTAAAAAGCTAAGCTTACTTTTATGAGTTGCAATTTTTCATTATTATTTGAGTAGTAGTCAAAGCGAAAAATTGCGAACTCATTAAAGTAAGCTTTGCTTTTCACAAGATTATACGTTTACACATTATCTTAATTTTTAGAGAATCAGGGTACTGATCAAATAAAGTAGTATCATTTTAAGAAAAACAGATTTTCTATTTGAGAGAGTCGAATAATTTCTAAATCGTTTTATTATTTTAATAAAGATTGGGTTTAAGCAAAAATAGTCTAAATGTTAGTAAGAATAAAACCTGTAAAAATTAAAAAAATAAAAAAAATATATAACTTGTTAAAAACTAGTATATTAATTATGTTAATAATAAAAAAATAATCATATTTAAATAAACTAATTTGCCATTTTTCATTTATAATTTGTAAATTAAATATTAAATAAAATTAAAATACTCATTGATTAATTTTTATTTTCATTTTATAATAATAAAAATTAAAAATACATAATAATTATATTTTAAATTATATTAATATCAATATGTACTGTGTTTTTAGCAAAATAAAATTAATAATTAGATAAATACAAACATATAAAAATTTTATTATTTTTAATTTTAAGTTTACAATTATAAAATAGTTACATTCATTTATTATGTATATATTAATTATTACATATCTCTATCTATATATAATAAATAAATTTGATTGAAACTGGTTTTAATTAATTAGTTTATGGTTATGGTGAAAATATTTATAGTAGTAATGTGTTTACAAATACAAATATACTATATACTATATTTACGTAAGCCATTCAGGTAAACTTGCCCGCAGTCACATTCACCACCAATTTTAAAAGTGGGGGTTCTCGTCATCAACACAAGATATTAACTGTTCGCTTCAATTCCTAGGAAATGATCATAATTTGCTAAAAAAAAACAAATGCAGCTGTTTGTAAAAGTTAGGGATATCCGTAGAAACTTATAGAACAGAACAAAATTTCAATTATATTTTATTCAGTCTAGCAGTTCTTTGCAGGACATTTGTGTTCCTGCGAATTTAAAAAAAAAAATGATGTACGAGTATAATATTTAGATGGTGGGGATAAAGGGTAAACCCAACAACTTGAAATTGTTGAAAGAATCCGTAGCCAAACTATGGTAAGCCTGTTAATTAAGAGGGTCTCTAATTGTATACAGTCGTCACTGGTACAGTTTAATATAGTTTAAAATGGTAATGTGTAATTACCAGATCGGAAAATAGGGTAAGTAATGTAAAGTACCTACTGCCAGACTAGATGAAAAAGGGTTTTTCTTTATTTTCACGTTTCCTTCAACAATCATTACTTTTTCGGTTAAATTATATTGGTCCACATCGAAGTGCACTGCTCGTGATATTGGGTAATGCTTCTGTTTAATATACCCCGCCGTCCCTACATCAATCTTATGTGCAAACAAATGTGTTCTTCCCAAATCTTTCTCATTAAATTTTGAGAACATTTCTAATACCTCCTCCGAAAGCTTTCCAATAATTGATTCCCAATTGTATATAGTATTCGCACATACTGTAGGAACTACATAAAACCTTATCGTGGTCATTTTTCTACCAATTTCACAGTGAATGTAATGAAGCTTACAATGGAAATTGGTGATCCATCTCTGTCTCGAGTTGTTAAATTTATTCTTTACAACTTTACATGTCCTTTGACCTATGTACTGACCTATGTATTGACCTATTACTGACCTTTTATGTTAGCGGTGACATACGGATGGGGATCGTCACCTTCATTTTATAAATCGAGTAATATGCATTTCATCTGCCGGCGCTGGATTATTAATATGTTACCTTTACATTCCGGCGCCTTGAAATCGTTGGATATTCAGTTTGTCGTTGGCATCTTAGTTGTCGGCTAAATAATTACTAGTTAGGTAAGCAGATGGCGTGCTTATAATTTTGTATCGGTTTTTGATAATACATTGATTGTAGACCATGATTGTTTTGCCATTTTACAGCTTGCGAAACTCAAACAACTTTTGTTGCCTATATAACAATTGGTAACAATGTTTGTTGGTTGTTATACCACCTCGTCTTATACGATCTGTTATGAATGAGCACCTGCTCAAAACAGATTGTGTAAGCATGGGGTTGGTCCCTGTAACGCAAAATTTATGTTGGTAAATAAATAAATAAATATATTATACTTGCTTCCTGATTAAACTTGAATTTTTAGCATTCATATTCCTATTTTGATGTTTTGCAGTTCAATAGCAACGCTGCATCCCCTGTAGTTAGCCGGATGGCTTTTACCACAGTGAACGCATTTAGGTTGAATATTATTAGCTTTTACACAATTTTTGGTATGAGGTTCACCTAAATATTGGCCACACCTGGGTTCCCTGTTGCAATAGTTTTTTGTATGTCCATAGGCTTAACATTGTTTACATTATGGTATAAGCTTAAATCTTCTTAGAGGCTTAATAACCACCGTGGACACCAAGATGTACTTAATTTGATACAGTTTTTCGATATCTTCATCAGTATCGAAGGTCAAACGTGTTGAGAGGTACTTTGCCTCTCCGTTTTAGCTTAATTAATGTTAAGTTTTCTTTTCCTTTCAGGTCATCAATTATTTTTCTGGTTTACACGTAGAGGTTTTTAGCCATGATCCTTATTGGTGCGGTTTGTTTGTCTTCAAACGTGTACCAAGCACATTTTTCTTCGTTTAACATTTTTGTCATTTTTCTGTAAGTTAAATCATCTTCCAAGTTTATTGGATTGCAGGCCAAGAGGTATACCATAAGAAGGAAGTTAAAAGCACTGGTTACCGTGATAAACAACATGGCAATTTATTCGTCGAATGTACCAACTACAACCCATCAGTTCCATCATACGATTGAGAACCACACTAGTATTCAATTCGACAATAATGAGGTAGCATTGTTAGAAAAAGGTCTGAAGTACAATATAGCGCCACTTAACAATTCCAATAATCAACGGAGAGTCTTAATGAGCATCGAGAACGCTATCACAAAAACAAATTTAGAACATCAAGCTGATATTAGGAGTATAGTGGTTGACAAAATTAAGGACGAAATTGGTCAAGGTCCAGCTACATATAATAGCGAGAATAAAACGGCTATCAGCATAAGGAGCAAAATAAGCAGTAACGATGCGGTGATTGTTAAAGCAAGCAAAGGGAATACAGTTGTAATAATGGGCAAAAGGGAATACAATACGAAAATTACAATAAAATTACGAATAAACAAAGCTACTATTGCTTTGTACTCCTGTAGGAACGCCATTGGTCATAGATGGGGTCTGAAGCCGGAGCTGGTACACTGGCTCTACACCGCCGTAGTGAGACCTGTACTCATGTACGGGGTGGGTGTTTGGTGGCCAGCTCTGGACAAGGTAACTTACAAAAGTAAGATTGAGAGAGTGCAAAGAACGGCCTGTATGCTTGTTAGCGGGGCATTGAGGTCGACACCGACAAGTGCCTTAGAGGTTATGTTGCACCTTCTTCCGGTCGACATTTTTGGCAAACAGATGACGGCAAATACGGCTGTACGACTTGCAGCCGTCTATCAGTGGAGGTGTCTTAGTATAGGACACTCTACTATCGTCAGATCGTTGAAGGATGAGCTGGCGAATCTTGACTACATTAAACCTACTCTACGCTTCGAGAAGCGGTTTCGGACCTCCTTCCCTTCAAGGGAATCCTGGAGGGATAGACCGTCATCGGAAACTGAAGCGTTGCAGTTCTTCACAGATGGCTCCAAGCTAGACGGCAAAGTAGGAGCTGGAGTATTCTGTGACAAATTAAATGTAAATATTTCTATTCGTCTCCCTGATTACTGCAGCGTGTACCAAGCTGAAGTCGTAGCGATTGAGGAGGTCATGACGTGGTTGAAGCATAATGTGTTATCCTCAGACGATATCACAATCTATGTGGACAGTCAAGCGGCGATCCGGTTGTTAGAATCGGTGTCTTTGGCGTCACGGGTGGCGTTGAGTTGTCACTCATCTCTAAATGAGATGGGTGAGCATTTCAACATCCAGGTAGTCTGGGTCCCAGGTTACTCGGGCGTCATGGGGAACTGCAGGGCAGATGAACTTGCTAGGCATGGTATGACTCTCCAGCTGCAACCGGAAAGGGCAAGTCTGGGGAGGCCTATCACAGCGCTGAGACAAGCACTTGGGAAGCAGGCGCTATCCTCAGCGGGGGAAAGGTGGTCTAACACCCTAACCTGTAGAGTTAAAAGACAAGTTTGGCCAAAGCTGGACTTGGGGCGCACTAGGGCATTAATATCCTTACGCAGACGTGAATTAAGAACGGTCGTAGGAATACTCACGGGACACTGCCTTTTTGGAGAACATGCAAGAAGGCTGGGTCTGGAGGCTAATGACTTCTGCAGAAGCTGCTTGGACGAAGAGGAGGAAGAGACGTTGGTCCACTTCCTTTGCTCGTGTCCAGCATTGGCTCTCAGAAGGCACAAACACTTAGGTAAGTTCAGGATGGACTGCCTCTCGGATCTCGAAAACATTAAAGTGCGGGACGTCTTACGCTACATAAGTAGCTCGAAATGGTTCCAATAGGGGTAAAAGGGGATACATCCTGTGGTATCACAATGGACCGTCACTGGTCTAAGTGTGCGTAAGCAGCCACTCCAACCTAACCTAACCTAAAGCAAGCAAAGGGAATACAGTTGTAACAATGGGCAAAAGGGAATACAATACGAAAATTGATGAGTTCATTATAAACAACGGGATTCAGGAGTGTAACGATGACCCGGCGGCCAGATATAATGTTAGTATCAAGGCTGTTATCAGTAAGTCGAGGCATTTTATGAGCAGTAGAGAAATCCGACTAAATAAAGTGATTAAGCCAACAATCTGTGGGGCATTACGTGCTTCTAAATCAGCTGCTGGATTTATTATATTATTTTAATTTAAAAAAAAACAAAGCTCGTTTATATTCACAATTCAGAATATTAACGCGTCTACGGTTTAGTTAATTTTTTGTTAATAGATCGCAATGCACGTTGTGTAAATGTGTCGTAGATATTACGTGCAAGCGACGATTGTTTAAGCTTATACCACAATGTAAACAATGTCAAGCCTATGGGCATACACAAAAATATTGCAACAGGGAACCCACGTACGTTAAATATTTAGGTGAACCTCATACCAAAAATTGTGTAAAAGCTAATAATATTCAACCTAAATGCGTTCACTGTGGTAAAAGCCATCCGGCTAACTACAGGGGATGCAGCGTTGCTGCCGAATGTCGATTGGCCGAATTTTCATTAAATTTTCCTTCAATTAATTGGTTGAAATTAATATTTAAAACCATTGAATTTATTTCTTAATATAAAATGATTTAAATTAAAGGAAAATACGTGCTAATAAATCCTGTGTATGTAGCATATTAATGTTATCAAATTTTGTCGAAAAAAAAAATGTATTTCTTTTTATTTTCTTATTATAATTAATTAATTTTTATATGAAAACGTCAAAAAATGGGTCGATGAATGGATCGCCTCGAAACCACCAGACTTCTTCCTTCGGGGGAATCCGTTTATTGCCTGACCGATTGGCGTAGGTTATAGCTTCCGAAGGAGCATACTTTGAATAAAACATTCTTTCATTTTCTACACAAACTTGTAGTGATTCACTCATGCAATCAATTTATTACAATTCGTTTATCCCTACAATTATTCGAAATGCAACTCATTTCGACTATAAAATATAATTGTATTTGAACAGCCTCACTCAGCTTAGTAGTGACAACTATAGAGTAGATTTGGACTTACTCTGTGGTAGAAATCCATACTTAAATACATTCCACACATCACTACTTTGTACTGAATATCTTGGACACTTCAGTACAACAATCAAAACAATTTCACCACCATCTTTTGTGGTTATTCACAACTAATCACAAATTATTTCTTTTAGCTGAATTTTACTTTTATTTCAGTGCGTTGTTTTTACGTCCAAATTCATCTTATATTTTTTGGTTCATCGTCTCGAACAATTTTACATATACTCTCTTGTTAACTTTCGGTTTGACAACACGTCAACAATTTTTGATATTAATAAATTTAATACAGTGGTGGTGGATTTTTTAATGCCAGTAATTATTTTGTAAATTCAATTTTTGTAAATTAAATCAAGAAATAAAGTTAACGTAATTAATTAAAATTAAAAATTAATTTGAATAAAATAAACAAAAATATAAAATAAAACAAAGTGTGTTCGTGATCATTTATTGTACCCCATAAACTAATGTCTTTTATTTCAGTAAAAAAGGTCGGAAATTTATTTGTACACCCAATATATAACAAAAAAAAACGTAAGATTTTAAAATTTAAGGCGATTTACTATTAAACATATAAATTTATAACAAAAAATATAAATTTGTTCGGCCTTTCAACACAGTCGACTTTTCGACACGCGGCCTTTCGACCTAATCGGCCTTTCGAAATTCGGCTTTTCGCTATTCGGCCTTTCGACACGCGGCCTTTCGACACATTCGGCTTTTCGAAATTCGGCTTTACGCTATTCGGCCTTTCGACCCTGTCTGCCTACCGACATTCGGGCTTTCGACACATTCGGATTTTCGATACATTCGGCGTTTCGACACATTCGGCCTTTCGACACATTCGCCCTTTCGACACATTCGGTCTTGCGACACATTCGGCCTTTCGACATTCGGCGTTCGGCCTTTCGTCATTCGGCCTTTCGGCCCAATTCCGACTAATACGATTGATGAATGATTACAGAAACTAGAGTACAGCACTAAGGGGCCATCCCTGAACAGAAAAATGGCCAATGTTCTTAGAACCTTATGTTGGAATGCCAATAAACTGATGCATCATCAACAAGAATTGCAAGTGTTTCTGGACCCAGACAAAAACGATGTTTGTCGCATCACGGAAACACACTTTACTAGAAATCAATCAATAAATTTAAGAATTATCAAATATATCACATTATTCACCCTGGAAACTTCACCCTGTTATAATTAAAAATAGTATTCATCACTATGGTGAGTTAAAATATGAAATTAGGGAACTCCTAGCAGAAAAAAGAAGAGCAAGAAGAGTATGGCAACAAACAATGGAACGCGATTCTTTGCTCAGATTTAAATAAAAATAAATAAAAAAAAAAAAACTTTCTTAAACATTATAAACCCAACGAAATTAAGATAATTTTATTATAATATATGAAAATTATAATTATAATAAACTAAATGAAAAAAAAAAAAAAAATTAAAAAATAAAACTGCATATCCGGAATACAAATGTATGATTGGGAAATCCATCATATTGTAATAGCTAATTAATAAAAACAAAAAAAAAATTTTTTAAATAAAAATCAAATTGCAACTAACTACAATAAAAAGAAAATCGAGGTGTGGCCAATAAATGACTTTCTTTTGCGAACAGAGAATTTTTTAATTTTTTTTTAAATTTTTAAATTTTTGGAAACATTTTGTATTAAGTAGTTTTTTGTAAACCTTATACTTCTTAAGATATTTGCAAAATAAATTTTCTGGACCAAGGGAGTGGTCACTTCCGGTTAGCCGATTTGGAGTATAATTCACTGGAACCTCCCAATTTATCAAAAAAGCTTAAATCTGAAGTTTCAGTTCGATTGGTTAAACCATCTGGGCTGTAGAGAGGAGACAGGCTGACAGACAGACACCATTTCGAAACCCACTTTTTCGGACTCAGGAGGACCTCTAAACAGAAAAATTTCTAAAAATCTCAAGGTCCAAAATTTTCATGATTACTATACTTTATTTTACTACTTGTATTTTTTTTACCAAAAAACAAGCGTTTACTAATTTAATTTCCTGACTTTGAGTTCATGAGGTTAGGGCGTGGTTGTTTAGGCGACCGATTATGTGTAACAACGGAAAACAAAATTTATATATGTAAGTCAAAATTAAATAAAAAAAAACTAATCCAACTATTATTTACCAAATTCAGGAACAAAAAAAAATCATAAAGATGAATACAAAATGAAATAATAATAATCAACAGTTAAGATCGGAGCTCCCAAATCAGCTTTTCAGCTTTTCTTCCAACGATCCGTTTGCTTGGATGTCTCGTCGATACAAAAAAAACCAAAACCTCAACTTTCATCATCTCATCCACCAAGAATTTTTTTTTTTTTTTAGCTTTAAAAACTTATTTAAATCAATCTCCCATTTCCCATCTTTCAGAGCTTTCCAAAATCAAACTTACATCAACAAGAATTAATAAATAAAAAAAAATAAGCAATGCACCAACATATTGGTAATCGATAATTAGACGAGAGAGAAAAGTCTTCGTGTTATCATTTTTAAAAACTATCATACCCTGGTAGAAAAAGTTCATCAAGTAACCAATACAAGAATGCATCAACTCAAACAATTCAACAAAGTACATATGTACGTATATAGAATTTTGCTCAAGTGTATAATTTTCAACTGTTCAAGTTTAGTGGTAAATCTAAAAAATGTGAGTAAGTGAAAATATTGAAGAATAATTCAGGGTAGTTACTGATGCCATTCTGTTCCTTACTCGGTTTAAGAAATTTGATGTAATAACTCAGAAAAAACCGTTAAACAATTCTATATTATATATTTCTTTCTCCCTTCTACCCTGGTTGTATTTCAATTTGTTTTACGTTTTGTTCAGTTTATTTTTAAACATTGTGTAAATCAGTTACAGATAAAACATTTTGTCTTATGCCAAAAAAAATCTGTATGTTCAGCTCAAAATTAAGTAAATTCGGGCCCGGGAACTTGTTGATCAAGGTAGTATAATTTTATTAAGTAAATTATAATTAATAAATCATCGCAATTTCTTTAAATGACCTGAATGAATGACATTTTGTATTTTACTGCGTACTTTCCCTTCAATTTTGTTACAGATATATTGATTTTACACACACATTTCATTTTCGAACTCATGCGAAATTACTTACTATTTTACAACACACTTCTTCTTTCTATCCAAAGTAAATAAGAAATGCATTAGTAATTATTCAATGATTATGTTATTGTTCTAACACACTCATAATGAACCTCATTTAATTGTTCACAGAAACATTCATTGATAAACGAAAATTATATACATATGTATATGAGTTTAGTCCCGGGTCCTGAATATAGTTCATCTAAACGGTCATTAGAAATTTCATCAAGAATTCATCAGTGAATTCATCGATTACCTTTAACAAATTATACATTCACGTATTCTTTCTTTCCCCTCTATGGTGATTTCCAAATCAGTAACAATATTAAAATATTAAATCTACACTCTTCATATTTGAGTTTAAGGTAGAAAAACAACGACAAAATTATTTTCAAAGCTTATACTCGTAATGCTGAAATCAAAATCGTTACAACAAGGGCCCCACAAGATAAAAGTCATTTAAATACTGTCACTCAATAATTAAGAAGAGAGATCAAAGAATTGAAAGATGAATCAATCAGCAACTATTTAAGAAAACTAACTAATGATAACAGTACTGATTATTCTCTTTAATAATGCAGATTCCTCCAATAAGAATAGTAGGTGAGAAATGGACTAGAAATAATGAAGAGAAAGCTCGAGAATTTGCTGAACACCTCGAAAAAATATTACGGCCACATGAAGACCAAACGTTGGAAGCTGAGATAATAACTGAACAAGCTGTGCAATAAAGTAAAGTAATCCTACCGACAACACCAAAAGAAGTCATGCTTGAGATAAAAGCTAATATGAATACGAAAAAAGCTCCTGATTACGTGCGACCTTATTGCTGCAGTAATCTTAAAAGAACTGCCAAGGAAAGCTCTGGTGAAGCTCATCAATCTTTTAAATGCAGCATTTAGAATCAAATGTGTACCAAGCTTGTGAAAAATTGTAGAAGTAATTATGATCTCAAAGCCTCGTCTTATAGGCCAATTTCGCTATTGCCAGTCATGTCCGAACTCTTTGAGAATCTTCTGGTAAAAAACTTGATCCCAAATCATCAGTTCGGTTTTCGTAACAAACGCTCAACAAATGATCAAGTACACAGAATAACCAGAATAATTGAGAAAGCGCTAGAGGAGAAAAGTCTGTTCAACAGTATTTCTAGACGTTGCACAAGCGTTTGATAGAATGTGGCATGAAGAACTTAACCACAAGTTAAGAAATCTTCTACCAATACAATTTGCTAAAATACTGGAATCTTACTTGAAAAATAGGTTCTTCAGGATTAAGTTAGATGACAGCTTTTCTGAATTGAAAGAAATCAACGCAGGAGTTCCACAGGGCAGTGTATTAGGACCGGTTTTATACCTACTTTCCACTTATGATATTCCTCATTAGAAAACAACACAGTGGCGACTTTTGCAGATGTCATGGCAATGTTAGCTATTGGAAAAAGCAATGAAGAATCAACACAGAAGCTACAGTCAGCTATAACTCAAATATATAAATGAACAAAAAGATGGAGAATATAACTAAATGAAACTAAATCGGTTCACATCAACTTTACAAAGAGTCGATTCGAAATATTCCGGTTACCATAAATCCAGAAATGTTTTTTTTTTGTTTTTTATTTGTATTATATGTATCATTATTTTAGTTTTTCACATATACTTGAAAACCGAATTATTATTTATGGTATGAACTTAATTTTAACCGAGCAAACGGCGCAGTGGTTAAAGCTGCGGCGGTTGGATCGGGAGGTACCGGGTTCGGATCACTATAGGGGCGGGATGCAAAAGGGATTTTTCATCATCTGATTAGATCGGTGATGAAGATGAACACATCTATGACCCCCTGTTGAGAGTGCAGAATCCATGGGCCGACCCACCTTTCATGTCAGCACTACAGGTTGGCATGAAGCAATGCAATGTGCAGGTGGTTTTCAAAGACGGACCTGTAGCCGCCCGTCCTCGATTTTGCTACTCCAGGCGAACAAACAACAACAACAACAAACAACAACTTAATTTTAGATCTTTTTTAATGAATCAATAATGTCAGAGAAGTAGTAAGTGTCTTGTGTTTTATTTTTAATGTTTTACCTTTCGCCGGCGAAAAGGGAATGCCAGTAGTTTCATCGATTTTTTTTTTTTTAAACCATTGCAATCTTCTCGAGCTAATGTCCAGAATGTTCAAAAAAAAAATTGTTTGTAGACTTTAGCCTGTCGTTCTTCATAGTTTAAAAAATAATTGAATGTAAACTCTCGCTTTTTTATCGGATCCTTTTCGACTTTCGTTTGGCTGGTATCTTTTTCACAAATTGTACATAGTAAAGAGTTTCCAAAATGCGTCATGGATATTTTGCCTTTCAAAGGCATCAAATGTGTTACTACACCGAAATATGCAAGAACACTCTATTTATTTGACTGATCTTGCGGGGCGTAAAATTCCATTTACATCTACATAGGATTTTCCTTTTTGTCGGTTAACGTTTCTAATATTACGTTTCCAACCTGCTATACAGTCGAAACTCGATTATCCGGGATGCTCGGGACCGAACGTTTCCCGGATAATCAAAGATCCTCCCGGTTGATCGAATTTTTCAGTTTTATAAAAAAATACACAATATACATATGTAGATATATGCTTAACACAGAAATAACACTATTGCCAAAATTTAACGAAAAAAATAAAAATTAAAAATCCCGGTTAATCAATTGAAAATCTGGATAAAGAAGTGACTCAAAAAAATCGACTGTGTAAAAAAAAAATCACGGATAATTGAGGTTTACGGATAATCGGATCCCGGAAAATCGAGTTTCGACTGTATTTTTTTTCTCTTTCGAGATGGCGGCGTATTTTCTATTGCAAAAGTAGCGTTGACGGGCGTAGATAGTTTAACTTGGATTGCAGTGGAAATTAATCATCAGCGTCATTATCAGACAAAATGCCTTCAAACGCGTGTAAAACTTCTTCCCCCAATTCAGACACAGAAGACGATCTATAAACAGTAAAGCCAGTTGAATATTCAAAAATTAATTAATTTTGTATGTACACATTATCACAAAGTTAAAATAAACCAACGGTATATTAAGGAAAAACATAATTTAATAACGGTAATTTATTAGTATTTTAACAACTTGGCTTGTATAGTGATTAGCTGTTTTTGGTTTTGCATGTACATATTTCATTATACAATACACACACAAATGCATATTAATTAAAAAATTGTTTAAATAAAACTCACGTATTACTCATGATGCGATGTGATATTTGTTCAACGTTTTTAGAAAGACTGAAACTGCATATAAATTTTCACTTAACAATAAAAAAAAAATATAAACTAAAAACTGTGAAACTGTTTCATTCGACAATATTGTATGTTTGTATCACACAAGTCCTGATTCTAAATTTAAAATTTACTTAAAATGAGTTTAATATGTTTCGAAGATTGTAAGAGAATCCAATCCAGTTTCGAACTGATGAGCTTATGATTATGAAAAAATCAATCTTCTCATCAGGCCGCGGCGACTGGACTGATTATACCACAATTTACATTCTATATATACAGAATGTGCTGTGATTTAAGTACTAGCGAATCGTACTAATACAGATGAATTCTCTTACAATTTTTTTTCTTCTTCACGATATTCACACTGCTCTGTGTGTAAGCTAATTTTTACTTTTTATCAATGATTTTATTGAATGTTAATTAATTCATGTAATTTCTAATATGCTACCGATGGTTAGACCATTTTAATTGTGTTTCGATTAACACGAGAAGTATATTAATATTTACGAACAGTAATTCAACGAAACCGACTAATAGACATAATTCTATTTATTTAATTAAAATGAGTTTAATATGTTTCGAAGATTCTCGTGTTAATCGAAACACAATTAAAATGGTCTAACCACCGGTAGCATATTAGAAATTACATGAATTAATTAACATTCAACAAAAACATTGATAAAAAGTTAAAATTTACGTTTTAAGTCGGTATTCCATTGTGAAAAAATGTTTATCAGCAAAAATATATTGAGATAAAAATATAAAATCGGTGGTTGTGTGAATGAGACACCCAACTTCGTCAGTAAACATTTTTATTACAAAAAAGTTGTGGCTGTGTTAGTGTGATGCCATAATTATTGACAAGAATTATCAAATGGAGTACTTTTTATTGCAACCCTCTAACACATCTACATAAATTTTGTGTACGGATGATAACATGTTTCTCGCACACAATATTAATTTTCATAGTACGTCATTTTTATGGTAAAGATATTTTTTATTTTTTATTCTGTGACGGAAAATAAATAAAAAAAATAATAATTCTGATACGGGTGAAAATAATATTTAATTTTTTAGATAATCTTGAGAGGTGAAAATATACGAATTAGGAATAACGCATAATTTTCTTTATATTTGTCGGTTATGTTTTTGTTTGCTGTCAAAATTTATTCATACAATTTTGCTATAAAATAAAAACTAAAAAAATTGTTTTTTCTTTGTCATTCTAATGTAACATTTTTTTTTGTCTTCTTTCATTTTTTCCAGCAGTCAGTAAATTTTTCGTAATGGAATACCGGCTTTATCCGCAGACAAATCGTATGTTTGTATCATTCAAGTTCTGAATTTAAATTGTGCGTTTATGAATTAGTTGCATATAGATTGTACGTTTGTATCGCACAAGTCCCGTTTTTTTTGCGGTAATATCTTTGTCGCATATCGATTGTATGTTTGTATCATTCAAGCCCTGAATTTACTTTATGCGTATATGTCTTGGTTTCATATGTGTTGTATGTTTGTATCATTTAAGTCCTGAATTTAAATCTTGCGTTTATGAATTAGTTGCATATAGATTGTACGTTTGTATCACACAAGTCCTGAATTTTCATTTTGCGATTATGCCTTAATCGCATATAGATTGTACGTTTGAACCATTCAAGTTTTGAATTTATTTTTTAACATTAATGCCTTATTCGCAAATAGATGGTATGTTTGTATAATTTATGTATATATTGTATCATTTATGTATATTTATTTATTTTTTATTATGTAACACTTGGCACACTGATATCTTTGAATAGGAATGAGATAAGAAAATTTTGAAAAGAGCAATCGAAAGCTCTCGTTTTTTTTAAACAAGATGGCACTACTAACTCAACAATGATAAAAATGCGTTTATAACACTTAAGTACTGAGGTGACGAAATATTGAAACCGATTTGAACTTATGGTATTCAGCTTTGGGGTTTTACCAAACAGAGTAACGTAAATATCATCTAAAGATTTCAAAATAATTTACTAAGCAACATCATTGATACACCTTGGTATGTCAGCAATAATGACCTTCATAGGGACCTTAAAATGAACCTTATCTTAAACGAAATCCAGGAAAAAGCACGGGAACATGAAGAAAGGTTCCGCCAACATGTGAAAATTGAGCCAACTCGGCTTCTAAGCAACACGAATTTAGTATGCAGACAAAAGAATTAAAACTTTTGAGCTGGTGTGATTGTCAGCTTTAACATCATTGTGCTTAGCTAAAATCCACTACAAAGATGTGGTTTACTTCAATTTACCAGACTCTATGGAACGCCAATGGGAAGAAGCCATAGATTAATTATGTTAGTAAATTAGGTCAGAAACAAATTGCTCATTAGTCCAGGAGACTAGATTGTAATTACATAAAATAAATAAATAAAATTTATTTTAAATAAAAATAAAAAAAATATAATTACTTAATTCTAAGTGATAAAACAAAATATATGTGGTTCAAAGTGACTGGCACAACATCAGCAGCAAATGTTAATCAGGTAATTTATAATATATATTATAATATATAATATATATGTATTTATAATATTTCCAAAAGTGTATCTACTGGGTGTCATTCTGAGTGTATTAATATTGAATTAATCAACGCTTGTTCATTTGGACGGTTATCTCAGTTGGAAAATTCATGTCTCTTCTTTAAAACGTAATTTGTCATTGCTTCAAGAATTTTTTATCTCCTGCGTGATTTTTGACCGGTTTATCATGTTAGGGTGGGTACTGTGCAACTACTTTACTTGATTTATGTGTGCAACAGAAAACTATTTTGAGAATTTTAGTGAGAAAAAGCAGATCTGAGTCATCGTGGCCTTTATTCACGGCTAATAATATCTTGCCGTTACAACATTTGTATGTTTTTAAGGTTTTAAGAATATTTTTTAGGTGTAGTGGGCAACAAACTATAAGGAGCCTTATTCGGTCCAATATTCGAGGTAACCATATAGTTTTCTTTATTCCCCTTTGCTTTATTATTTATATTATTCCCCGATTTTTTACTGAACACTTTCACCGCTATATGTTTCTTACTGCTCTAGTGTTTTTCAACGCGTTATCTATTTGTATTAGAGGGCATATTCATTCCAAATCATTTTTATCCATAGTTAAAAAATGACTTCTTGAAACGACTGACATTGCTTTTCTTTTTCAGGTTGTTACATAATAGACTTGTATATAATAGGTATTTTTTGCTTCACTCTCATATCTGGTTGTTCTCGTTATTGTTATTAATTTATATTATTTTATATTTGTTTTGTAGTTACTATATTTTTTTAGTAATTAAGTATATTATTATTTCACTTTTTTATAATTTTTTAATTTTTTAATTGGTGGATTCGATTCTGTCGTTGTTTCGGCACAGTATCCTCCAGGATTTTTTACTTTTTTCCCCCTTATTATACGTATTAAATAATTGTGATTTATGTTGATGTAAAAAATTAAAATTTAAATAAATAAATAAATACATATCTTAAAAAGAAAAAAAAGAAATATTGAAAATATGGTGTCCGTTATTTGGTACTCCACTAATCTAATTCGTTTTAAATTTTGATGAATAACTAAAATATATTGAGAATAATAAGAAAAAAAAAATAATAATAGACGCAGTGGAATCATTTTGTGCATTTCTATTTTTTTTTTTTTTTTGGTAGTAAATTCTATCTGACTAGAATAATTAAAAAAATAACAATAATAAAAATAATAAAAAGAACCTAAATCAGTGTTGGGGAACACTTGGTCTCGTCTTTTCGATTGACTACTGCACACGGTACGATTGCCTGCGGGATTGCCGTTAGTAAGCTGTATCCAAAACGAAAAGTCAATCTGCGGTACATTTTAGTAATAAAAATCCGTTTGTGGTACATTGGTGTTGCGGGCCAGAAGATTAGTGATAACCTGTAGATTATTGTATTGAATTTGAAGCGGTACAAGTATTACTGTGCGTTCTATTCTGCAACAAATACATATATTGGATCTAACGCCGTGTCTAGTGGCATGGTTAAAAGTTGCGGTTTACGGTATCAGATTCTGTACGAAGATGATATGTACAGATCTTATTTGGAAACTATTATGTCAATGCTGTTGCGGTGCGGATGTTTGAAGGTCAACTGTCGCAGCCGAGTGAATCACAAAATGGAAACCCTTCGTTTATTTATATATATTTTCCTTTTCTTAAAATAATTAATTTGTGAAGTTCTTTCATTTAGTTTTTTGGTTTTTCTCTAATGAAAGCCTTAATTTAATTTAGTTTTTTCTTTTAAAAATTTTTACTTATTTAAATTTTCCTCAAGTTTTTCTTTATATTGTAATTACTTATTCACGTCGATTATATGTAGAATCCGCGGAAGCGAATCAATCGCGGATCGAAAACTACATATAAAAAAAATGGGAAACAATTTTATGGAAGATTAAACTGGAAAGGCACAAACAAAAATTATCCATGTGTAGTGCAAATGACTCAAAAAAAAAAAACGAAATGGAAATGCATTAAACAAAGAGAAAGTAAACGCATACTTCTAATATTAAATATTTTATGTATATCTTAGCGAGCTGTGAAAATGGCACACATTTGCCGCGTTTATACTTTTGAAAATGACACGCATTTGCTGCGTTTATTACTAAATTAGCAATGCTAAACCGAAATGACAACTGTAGCAAGGTACAAACGCGACATATATGTACCTCAGCCAGCTAAAATAGCATTGCTAAATATCATTGCTATGAAACTGACATTTGTAGCACTGCTAGTTTACCCGGGGTCTACACTATGCAAAATTGCTGATATTTTCTCTCATGAAATTAAATTTATCAATGTATGTGTAAGTATATTATACAAATTTTGAAATTCTCAGCAAATTATCAGCAGGCTATTTCACGAAAAAATTATCATGAAATTTGTACGAAATGTCAAATTAAAATGCAATTTTCAGATGTTTTTTCATTTTTTTCCGAGTGTTGGGAGGTTCGTATCTGCATAAAAAAAAATCTTTCGCAATGGTATTTAATACTGAAAATACTATAAAATTAATTAAATTAAAAAACCTACTAATTTTCTGACAATATTCAGCGAATTTTATTTGACAATTGAAGAAATTATCATGAGAGTAAAATGCCCAGTTATGATAATTTTTTAACAAATATTTATCAATACATTGAAAAAAACACACACATACATAAAATTTCATGAGAGAAAATATCAGCAATTTTGCATAGTGTAGACCCCGGGTTAGCAATAATAAAATAATCATTTTGAAATTGTTTAACCGGTATGCTATGTTGAGTATTGCTCGTGCTTTTGCTCAGTTTGTATATGCGGGGTTTATAGGAAACAAAAATTATAAAAGTGTTAAACAAATTCGAATGGCATTTTCTAAAGATGTGTGCAAGGTAAAGCAAAATGCTCTCGGTAAAAAAAAAATGTGTTTTATTTTCTCAAAAAGAATTTGTAATGCCAATTTTTTACCCTTCGAGTAAAATTTTTTACCCCTCATGGTGTTTTTTTTCCGAAAGAATTTAACATAAGAACACAATTTTATTTACAAAGTGCCCTTGACTAAATCAATTTAATGTTGTGATTTTTTATGAACAGCTGATTTTGTATGTAACAAATTAATTTTGTATCCATAAAATTTAATTTTGGCTTAACGGAATTTTTAATCATATTCTTGTAATTTGTTTGTAAACGTTTAATATCTACTTTATAATTTACTAGATTTTTGGACGTCCAAATGTGACACGCTTCTTTAAATACTCTTTTTTCTTTTTTTGTTCGTAATACAAAATGGCGGCATTATCATTAATCAAATTCATGTTTATTCTCAAAACTATGTTTACTAAAGCTGATCTGTCTTCTACGTCTTTTCTCTGTTATTGTACTCTTACTAATTTTGTTTTGCTAGTTTCTCCTACATAGGTTAGGTTAGGTTAGGTTGGAGTGGCTGCTTATGCACACTTAGACTGGTGACGGTCCATTGTGATACCACAGAATATCTCCCCTTTTACCCCTATTGGAACCATTTCGAGCTACTTATGTAGCGTAAGACGTCCCGCAATTTACTGTTTTCGAGATCCGAGAGGCAGTCCATCCTGAACTTACCCAAGTGTTTGAGCCTTCCGAGAGCCAATGCTGGACACAAGCAAAGGAAGTGGACCAACGTCTCTTCCTCCTCTTCGTCCAAGCAGCTTCTGCAGAAGTCATTTGCCTCCAGACCCAACCTTCTTGCATGTTCTCCAAAAAGGCAGTGTCCCGTAATGATGGGCAAAATCGGTACTTTTGAGTATCAGTATCAAATGGTACTTTCGAGAAATTAACCTGATACTTTGCACCCGATACTTTGAACCGATTTTGTTCTCGAACACACATGATTTATATTTTTTTATAAATTTATAAAATTAAGTAGTACAGTTTTTCCTCAATCAATGACCACTATAAGCTCGATTGTTAAAAAAACGAATATACAAACTATGAATAAGAACTGCTAAAATTGGAATGTTTCATAAACCTTTATTTTAAACTAAATTCTTCGTACGGTAATGAGTAAATAATTGGTGTAATATCCGAGTACTCAAATAAACCGCGCCTCATATTTGTTATAGATAGCTTAATATTTTAAAAATATATTTATAAGAAAAACAAATGAAACTAATTTTAACATGACACATCAATTTAAATAAAATGTATGTTTTATTCTTATTTGAAAATCAAAATATGCTTTATCAGTATCAGTAATCAGTATCAATTTGTAAAAAGTATCAATCCGGTTCAAAAGACCGAAATACCGAATTACTCAAAAAGACCGAAGTACTCAAAACATCGAAATACTGAAAACACCAAAATTGCTCACACACCGAAAGAATCAAAACAAAATCGTACGTAATATCAGAACCATCTTGATATGAATAGAGCCGTCATGTAAAAAATGAACTTAAAATAAAGGACATAGAAACACTAAAAAATAATTTATTTTCATAGAGTTTGTATGAAAAAACGCGATTTCGATTGACGAAAAAATATGAATTAAAAATTAAACCTAGATAAATAATTTTTTCTGAAATCACTAATGAACAAGTCAATGACTAACTCATTTAAAGTACAGATTCTCAAGCTTCCCCATTTTCCAGATATAATCAAAAGAAAGTAAGAGAATTAAATTAAAAAACGTTCTACAACAACAACAATATGTATTAAAAAGAGAATATTCTATTTAATGACGTCATCGCTTATTCACAACTAAAATCAATGGTAAAAAAAGACAATACGTCTTCGCTGAACAGCAAAAATTAAAATAAATCAAAGAGAGTCAAAGAGAAAAAATTATAATAATATGCATTGAGCGAGAAGAAATCAAAAAAATCAAATCAACCCAGATTGTTATGCATCACAAATAAACGACATAACCAATAAACATTAACTGTAATATAAATGCCTTATTTATTTCTTAAGTATTAGAAATAATATTTAAATTAAGTCACAGCTGAAAATAAATATAACATGATTAATATTTGACATCGATTTTTATTTCCAAAAATTAATGACCCTTTCAAAATAAGTTTTTGTTTAGAATATTTGAATTGTCATAACATTTGAGAGCGGTGTATAAAATAAAATAGCTCTTACTTATTATTCCCATTCCTAGATGTCACTTAACACACAAATAAAAACAACAGGGATTCGGGCTGAGTAAACGATTTGAAAGAAAACCTTTTACGTAAAATTAACATAATTTCTTTCATAGCAATGGTTTAATTTTAGTAAATTTATAAAAAAATTATATTAAATTAATTATTATTACAATTTACTTATTACTATGGAGGGAAGCCACCAAAAATATGTTTAACCGAATCAAAAATCAGACCGATTTTAGGATCCGACCGGTTCGATCACCTATTTGAATTTTTTATATGTTTTTAATTGTAGGCGACATCTATGGTTTAAACAAAAGTCGTTAATAAAGCATTGCCGCATGATATGAATCTGTATTCGGGCAGATTTTTGTCATGTGGCAATGCTTTTAGAAGGAGACTAAAAAGAGATGGTTATAATTGTTTATAAATTTTATGTTATGACGTATTTTACAACAACAACATTCCATAAAAGTTTAGCAATAGTTTATATTCCAAGAGGATTTTCACTAAGAAATAAACACTTTCATGATTCGATTTTTCAATCAAATAAAATTACATGTTTTATGAACATTTTCATATAAAAATAATGTAAAAGCTCATAGTTCTTGTAGACTAAAAATGTAAATGAAAACAATCGTTTTCCCATATAGTTTCATAGTAAAGAAACAATTTTATGTACTTTATTTTAAGCTTAGTAAAAAATACAGTCAATGTGGAGGCTCTTTTTTATAGAGTAGGCTCTGCTAATATTTATTATTCATTTAATAGCTACACCTATCTCTCTTTTTGGTCCTTTTTGAACCAAAAAGCAACAAAAATATTTATACATTAGATAAACATTTTTGTTTGTTTGGTTTGAACTCAAATTTTATATAGGTATGTATGTGTTTGTGAAAGGAGAGGCAAAATCTTCTATAATAATTATTATAGAAGATTTTGGGAGAGGGAATATATTGTATTTTGTGCAAAACCAACATTAATGTACTACAAGCCTGATTGTCACCAATATTATAAATTTATTTTGCGCTTATAAATGAAAGTATTGGTGATCGACAGATTATATAAATGAGGGAGAAAAACATACAAATTGTAGATAAAACAAAACAAACGAATTGTGGTGGGAAAATTGGGTATATTAATAATGAAAAAAACTAATTGGGATTGGTTAGTTGAGAGTATTTTTATTCTATTTTCGCACTAACACTTGCAACTATAAGGTATTAAACAAAACCAACAAAAATGTTTATACAAGCCGTCTCGTTCGCTCCCTACACAGATCCTATCAAAAAAATGTACGCTATATTTATTTATGTATTGGTATTTATATATCGGTATTTGACAGATTTTTCGTAGAATTATAGGCATTTGTGTTATTTTTGTGTATATATACAAAACCAACAAAAATATTTATACATAATATATATGTATAAGCATTTTTGTTGGTTTTGTATTAAATGTAAGAGGGGATCTGTGTGCTTCATCACTGAATCAGGCTTGTAGTATTACATTAGTGTTGGTTTTGATTTTGTGCAAAACCAATGCCGTCTAGAATATACAAGCCATACTGCTAAAAGCAAAAATTATTATTTTTTAATTCAGCGACATAACCTAGATGGCAATTAACATTCGAAAAATGAAAGAGTTGAGAGAAACAGAGAATAAAACATTTCAAAAATAAAAAAATTATTTAGTATTATCTCATGGGTACGAAAGGAAGGTTGTGCATATTTTTATCTCTGCTAATTTTCTGCATAATTTAAAACTAATAATATTATTAATAAAATAATGATTTAAATATAAATAAATATTAACTAAAAATATAATATGAGTTGGAAAAATTTATATGAACTATACTAATTTATTATTTTTATTTTTCACATGTTTTAATCTCTTCGTTTTCAAGTTTTGTTCTCTTTCATTTTTGTAGCATTAATGCCATCTGCAGAAGATTAATGGAACTGTCGACATAAATTAAGTGACGTAGACAGTAGTATGGCTTGTATATTCTAGACGGCATTGGCAAAACCAACACTAATGTAATTATATTATTATATGAAAACATATATATAAATGAATTTTCATAAAATTAATTAATTAAAAACAATTAACTTTCTTTTTGTAATATATTATTTATTTTTAAATTCAAGACCGGTTTCGGACATTCGTCCTTCTTCAGTTCTTGTTCTATTAATGAAAAAAATTTTGTTGTTGTTTTATTTTTTCGCTTTCTATGTAAACGACATCTTGTTTTGGATTGCTAAATCAAAAATTTTATTCGTTTTTGAATTAATTTTGTCGTTTAGCATGAGTGGATCATTCCGCCGTTTGTATATTTCCTATTCCTCAATTCTGTCCATTTTGTTGCCTTTATGAAGTCTATGAAGAATGTGTAAATTTGTTTCAAAATCCGTGTATGTATGTTTCTCGGTTAATAAATTTTGTGCAAAATTTGAATTACATTTTGTGGTTTTATGGGTATTGTTGGCTTCATATATATGTTCACTGAATCGTTGTTTGAATGTACGCCCTGTTTGGCCAATATAATATTTTGGGCAATCATTACATTTTAATTTGTATACGCCGCTGTCAATTTCGTTTTGTTGTATCGCTCTCAATTTGTGTTGTATTTTATTTTCTGTTTTGTACGCGATATTGTAGCCATAATTTTTTAAAATTTTGTGTAATATGTTGCTAGTGTGTTCATTATAATCTATTGTGATGTATCTTTTATTTTCTTGTTCATCAACATGTAAAGTGGTTAAATTTTGTTGTTGCATCTTGGTTACTATTTTGGTGTTTAATCGGTGAATAATGTTTGGATTGAATCCGTTCATATCAGCAATGTTGATGATAGTTTTTAATTCTTCAAAATAATCGGTGTTGTGCATGGGAATGCTGTTGAGTCTATGTATCATATGGTTGTATGCCGATATTTTATGTTGGAATGGATGATAGGAACTGTTGTGTATTGTGTGGTTTGTTTGTGTTGCTTTCCTGAATATTTTAAAAATGTGATGTCCCTCAATATTTTGTATTGTTAGATCCAAAAAAGTGATGGTTTTATTTGTTTCTGTTTCCAATGTGAATTTTATGTTGGGGTGTATATTGTTTATGTAAATGTGTAAATTGTCTATTTGCCTTTGTGTGCCTTTGAATAATATTATGATGTCATCAACGTATCGATGCCAATATATCAGGTTGTTTTTGTATTTGTTGCGGTTGTTGTGTATATATGTTTCCTCAAAAAAGTTTAGATAAATATCGGCTAGTGTACCAGATAGGGGGCTTCCCATTGGTAGACCTTCATTTTGTCTATAAAATGTTTGGTTATGTTGAAAATAGTTTTGCCTGGTTATTTCATTTAGTAAAACAATGGCTTCATTGACTTTTCTCACGTCAACTCCATTTTTCATTAGTAGATTATTAATGATTCCTATTGTTTCAGTAACTGGTATGTTTGTGTACATATTCGAAACGTCAAATGATGCCAGTTTTGCGCCACTGGGGATTGCGATTGATTTTATTTTGTGTACTAGTTCAATATTATTTTTTACCGACCAATTATTTTTTAGAACTATGTTATCCTTCAACCATTTGTTCAATACTTTCGCAATTTTGTATGTGGGTGATGTTGTGAAGTTAACTAAGGGACGAATTGGAATTTCCGGTTTATGGAGTTTTGGTAATCCGTTTAAAGTTGGTGCTGTTGGTTTTATCATTTTGCTATTATATATCTGGTGCTTGTTTAAGATGTTTTCTGATTGGCTGATTACTTTATTTATGGTTTTATGATAAAATTTAGTTGGATCATTTCTGATGTTTAGAATGTTGTTGCAGGTGATGTATTCTTCTATTTTATTGTTGTAATCTGTTTCATGGATTAAAACGGTAGTATTCCCTTTGTCTGCTTTTGTGACTATGACGTTGTTATCTAAAATTTTCTTTCTTAACTTTGAGATTGTGTTTTTGACTCTAGTGTCCTTATTGTTTTTTGTTGTTTTTATACTTTTTTTGCATATTTCGTTGATGAATATTGTCCTAATTTCGTCTTGGTGGTTAAAATCGGTTTTTTGAATGGCGTTTTCAATATTTAATAAATGGTTTTGGGTTTTCTTGTTGTTGTCCTTTGGCTTAATGTTGTGTTTTAATCCTTTTTCTAATAGTTTTTGTTCATCTACATCAAGATTTAATGTGGTCATGTTGTGTATTCGTTTGAAAAAAGTATGCATGTTCGGGTTAGATGATGGTTCTTGTGTAGAAGTTATTGCAATGGTCGCTGATTTAAGTTTTTTAAGCTTGTTTTTAATGCAATTCCTTTTCTTCTTCAATGTTTTCTCAACATTCCTTTCTACTTGTTGGATGATGTTTTGATATTCTAGTTGGTGAAATGTTTTGCTAAGCAGTAGTTGCGCGTTGTAAGTCTTCAGCGTTAGCGTGTTGATTTTTGTATAAAGTTCTTTGATGCTTTTTGATAACCAGAAATTTTCACATTTTCTTTTTGCCGATATTGCAACAGCACCAACTTTAAACGGATTACCAAAACTCCATAAACCGGAAATTCCAATTCGTCCCTTAGTTAACTTCACAACATCACCCACATACAAAATTGCGAAAGTATTGAACAAATGGTTGAAGGATAACATAGTTCTAAAAAATAATTGGTCGGTAAAAAATAATATTGAACTAGTACACAAAATAAAATCAATCGCAATTCCCAGTGGCGCAAAACTGGCATCATTTGACGTTTCGAATATGTACACAAACATACCAGTTACTGAAACAATAGGAATCATTAATAATCTACTAATGAAAAATGGAGTTGACGTGAGAAAAGTCAATAAAGCCATTGTTTTACTAAATGAAATAACCAGGCAAAACTATTTTCAACATAACCAAACATTTTATAGACAAAATGAAGGTCTACCAATGGGAAGCCCCCTATCTGGTACACTAGCCGATATTTATCTAAACTTTTTTGAGGAAACATATATACACAACAACCGCAACAAATACAAAAACAACCTGATATATTGGCATCGATACGTTGATGACATCATAATATTATTCAAAGGCACACAAAGGCAAATAGACAATTTACACATTTACATAAACAATATACACCCCAACATAAAATTCACATTGGAAACAGAAACAAATAAAATCATCACTTTTTTGGATCTAACAATACAAAATATTGAGGGACATCACATTTTTAAAATATTCAGGAAAGCAACACAAACAAACCACACAATACACAACAGTTCCTATCATCCATTCCAACATAAAATATCGGCATACAACCATATGATACATAGACTCAACAGCATTCCCATGCACAACACCGATTATTTTGAAGAATTAAAAACTATCATCAACATTGCTGATATGAACGGATTCAATCCAAACATTATTCACCGATTAAACACCAAAATAGTAACCAAGATGCAACAACAAAATTTAACCACTTTACATGTTGATGAACAAGAAAATAAAAGATACATCACAATAGATTATAATGAACACACTAGCAACATATTACACAAAATTTTAAAAAATTATGGCTACAATATCGCGTACAAAACAGAAAATAAAATACAACACAAATTGAGAGCGATACAACAAAACGAAATTGACAGCGGCGTATACAAATTAAAATGTAATGATTGCCCAAAATATTATATTGGCCAAACAGGGCGTACATTCAAACAACGATTCAGCGAACATATATATGAAGCCAACAATACCCATAAAACCACAAAATGTAATTCAAATTTTGCACAACATTTATTAACCGAGAAACATACATACACGGATTTTGAAACAAATTTACACATTCTTCATAGACTTCATAAAGGCAACAAAATGGACAGAATTGAGGAATATGAAATATACAAACGGCGGAATGATCCACTCATGCTAAACGACAAAATTAATTCAAAAACGAATAAAATTTTTGATTTAGCAATCCAAAACAAGATGTCGTTTACATAGAAAGCGAAAAAATAAAACAACAACAAAAATTTTTTCATTAATAGAACAAGAACTGAAGAAGGACGAATGTCCGAAACCGGTCTTGAATTTAAAAATAAATAATATATTACAAAAAGAAAGTTAATTGTTTTTAATTAATTAATTTTATGAAAATTCATTTATATATGTGTTTTCATATAATAAAATAAGTGATATAAGCCACAGTTTTAAAAAAAAATTTAAAAAAAAAAAAAAAAAATTTATTAAAAATGGAATTTTTCCGTCTTTATAAAAACTAATGTAATACTACAAGCCTGATTCAGTGATGAAGCACACAGATACCCTCTTACATTTAATACCTTATACTTGAAAGTGTTGGTACAAAAATAAAATAAAAATACTCTCAACTAACCAATCCCAATTAGTTTTTTTCATTATTAATATACCCAATTCTCCCTCCACAATTCGTTTGTTTTGTTTTATCTACAATTTGTATGTTTTTCTCCCTCATCTGTATAATCTGTCGATCACCAACACTTTCATGTTTAAGCGCAAAATAAATTTATAATATTGGTGACAATCAGGCTTGTAGTACATTAATGTTGGTTTTGTTTTGTGTTATATCAAAACCAACAAAATTGTTTATACATGTATAAACATTTTTGTTGGTTTTGCCGATATACATATACCGAATTACTCATTTTTATTCAAAGGTGTGAATACATTTCATTATTTTCCCTTGTCTCCAACATTTTCCTCATTTGCTGCACACTCCGATATGAATTAAAAAATGCTCCAAAATACCGAAGTGAAAAAAACTGAAATACCCAAGCACAAAAGTGATCAAACATACCAATTTTCTCCATGTATGGGTTTGCATACATACTCCTTTTCTTATATTGTGTAGTTGAAGTAGTGTTTACTCCTTTTGCCTCATCTATTTCACACCTACATAAATGTGTTTCTGCCTATATACATTTCATATGTTTATTTATGAGTTACGCAATACGTTTGGGAAAACAAGCAAACTATAATAAAAATAATGCTTATTCATTTTTAGTTTATAGAAACTTATTATACATAATCTCATTCTCTCGCTTTCATTTACGTTTTATTATTTTTAGAGTAAAAATTGCTAAACACACGAGAAAACCGATAAATACAGAACCGGATACTTTAAAAAGTACCCAATTGATAGTCCGGACATTTTAAGTATTAGGTTAAAAGAACCCGGTTGGAGTAGGTCCGCTCCTCACTAGTCCCGTGAGAATTTCTACGACGGTTCTTAATTCACGTCTGCGTAGGGATATTAATGTCCTAGCGCGCCACAAGTCCAGCTTTGGCCAAACTTGTCTTGCAACTCTACAGGTGAGGGTGTTAGACCACCTCTCCCCCGCTGAGGATAGCGCCTGCTTCCCAAGTGCTTATCTCAGCGCTGTGATAAGCCTCCCCGGACTTGCCCTTTCTGGTTGCAGCTGGAGAGTCGTTCCATGCCTAGCAAGTTCATTTGCCCTGCAGTTCCCCATGACGCCCGAGTGACCTGGGACCCAGATTACCTGGATATTGAAATGCTCACCCATCTCATTTAGAGATGAGCGACAACTCAACGCCACCCGTAACGCCAAAGACACCGATTCTTACGACCGGACCGCCGCTTGACTGTCCACATAGATTGTGATATCGTCTGAGGATAATATATTATGCTTCAACCACGTCATGACCTCCTCTATCGCTACGACTTCAGCTTTTCTCCTACATAGTATAAATCACAATTTTTACATAAAATTTTGTGTATTAGTTCGTTTTTTTATTCATCAGTTATTTTGTCTTTTAATTTTGTATAACTGTCATATGCCTTATTGTGGTGTATTTTACTCATTTAAAATACTCGATGATTAAATAAATATAGCACGATGATTTTTATAATTCTATTTATTTAGACACTTTTCTTTTTAGCGTGTTACAACGATCTTATTCTATTACACACCGAACTGTATTTCACTCAGATGAGGAGGGGATGTTTCTTGTGCTGTCATGCGCGTAACAAAAAAAAAACGAACATAGAAAATGCCCAACAAACATCACACTTATTTCCAATTTTGTTAGATAATATGCGTGGTTTAGAGTTATTTTTCAGTATTTTGTTACAGTATTTTAGTATTACTTTGAAATTTACTTAAACACGAGTTGAATGCTTTTATTCTCTACTAATAAATTTAGGATGAGGTTGTTTAGATTTTTCTATTAAAAGATATTTTTGAAAAATTTTGAAATCTAAAAGTTTTGACTAAATATTAAATAATAGGTGCTTTGTCTTGATTACTATCATTGATTATCATTCTCCCTTGACGTTAACCTTAAAAAATGGCCTAATTTGGTAATTAAATATAATAATATTACTAATGAGCGAAAATTTAGTATTAGGATTTTTTCCAAAATCTTTTGTCTTAATTTTTTATTTCAAAATAAAATTTTTAAATATGATCGTAAATATGATAATTAAATATAATAGTATTAAAAACTGTCAAATTATGATCATAATTTGTTTTATGCTTCAAGTAATTATATCACCAAGACAGAGTAAGTATTTCAAATTACAGGATTTATATGGAAGAAAATTTTTTAAGCCTACAAATGAATATAATACTTTAAATTAATATTGACAAGTTTTCAAGATATTGCAAATTTTTCAATACACTCGTATGTCGGAAGGCCTTTGTTTAAACGCTTGTAACTTGACAAGGATGCATCCAGTGCGAAGTGATTCAAGTAAAGTCATCGTTACCACGCTCTAAATGTAATTGGACGTCTTGCTTAAAAGGTAGCCCCATATTTTTCAACAAAATAAAAAATTAAATATTAAAACATTTCAACTTTTAATGATTCGGTCGATTTTTGATCGCTAAGATGTGATCAGTTTGTTACATTGTGCGATGATTTAAAGGCGCATTTTTACTGGTATTCGTTGTTTCCACTTGCGAATACCAAAAAGAAACGGTCGAGTATTTTGGTAAAACAATGCATTCGTACAGTTATTTGGCCTACAGCTTCACTAAGAATTGTCGATATGTTTACCGAAAATTTAATATCGGAATTTATGCTCAAGGAAGTAATTTCGGCTACCTGGGGCCCTATTCTCGAATTCCACATCAATTTTCCACATGTGGACATCTGTCAAAATTCATAAAAATTTAATTTTTTCGGTACTAAGGGAATATTTCCGAATGGGTATAAGCATGTGGAAAAAATTCCCTATATAGGAAAATGTCCATACCGCATGTGTTTTATATACGACTTATAATTTTCGAACGTTTTGTGTGAATTTTGATAGATGTCCACATGTGGAAAAAGGATGTGGAATTCGAGAATAGGGCCCCTGGATATCTGTCAAAATTCATAAAAATTGAATTTTTTTGGTACTAAGGGAATATTTCCGAATGGGTATAAGCAGGAAGAAGTTCCCCATATAGGAAAATGTCCATGCCCCATGTGTTTTATTTACGAATTAAAATTTCCGAAAGTTTTGACCAATTTTGACAGGTGTCCGCATGTGGAAAATGGATGTGGAATTCGAGAATAGGGCCCCTGTACCATTAACAACAATCCGAACTGGGGTTGCACTATTTCGGCTGAACGGTGTTTAAGGAATGATTTGATTTTTAGTTAGTGTACATGTTACAGTTAAATTGTTATTTTAACATCGGCTATTTCCTTATTACTAAGTGTATTATAGATTAACTAATGCACTTTTTTAAAGTATAAAATGGTATCTTATTCCATAGCTTTACCTAGTAATTCTTTAGAACAACATTGAAAAAGCCGACAACACAGGTTGACTACTTAAGTAAAACCTTTAAAAAATGACTTGATTTAAACCGGAATGCACTAATAACAACACATAGTAACACTGATTATATTTTTTACTTTCTTTTACGTTAGTAAAATCTCATCAAGAAAATTTTCGACCTTGAGATTTTTGGTTTTGAGAAAACAATGAACATTTTGAATTGTTTTGAGGTCCCCTGAGTTCGAAAACATGGATTTTAAAATGGTGTCGGTCTCTCTGGATCCCCTCTACAGCCGAGAAGGTTTAGCCAATCGAACTGAAACTTAATATTTAAAGTTTTTTAATAAATTGGGAGGTCCTAGTGAATTTTAATGCAAATCGGCCAATCGACATAGTTTAATCTGGTAAAATATTGGTACAGTATTGTTTGAGTTGTTGACGGGTACACAACAATTCCAAATAAAGCTAAAAATAAAATTAAATTTTATGCAAAATAGCCAAAAATAAAAAAATAAAAAAAAAATAAAATAAAAAGTTAAAATTTCAAGTAATTAAAGTGCAATGATCGAACAAAAATACAAATATTAAATTTCAAGATACATAGGTAGATGAGTGTGAAAATATTTTTGTGAACATTTAATTTGTGTCGTGGACAAAATTTTGTGAAGTATTTATATTTAATTGTCATTAAATAAAATTGTAAAATAAAAAAGTATATATCATCATTTTCATTTACTAACACATATAGTGCAATAATTGAACAGAAAAATAATATTAAATTTCATTGAAGTGCAATAAACTGTATTTACAACATTATAATGTCGTGTATTAAATGCAACATAAAAATTCAAAGGGAATCTCAAAAGATTGATTGCGCTATCTGCAGAAATATTTTTCATCCGTCTTGTGTTTCATTAAACGAAGCGGATGTTGAATTTATTCGGATAGAGAAAAAATCTTGGAACTGTTTAAGCTGCTTACAGAAAGCTAAATCATCCAAAAATAGTGATGACAGGTTAGCGTCTCCACGGGCCGTAAGCGCATCTAATGCTATTTATGAGTATGAAAATGCCACCCTTATCAAGGTGTTGCAGGAGATTACGCAACTGAAACAATGTTCAGTTGATAATCACAAGAAATTGGAGGATAGATTCCAGACTTGGGAAAAGACTTTATGGAGCGAATAGAAAGTCTAGCTGCAGAAAATAGTTTCCTGAAAACTGAATGTAAAAAAATGGAAAAAGGATAGCATTTTTAGAGCAACAACAATACGAGAATTCAATTGAAATAGTTGGAGTTTCATCATCTGTAAATGAGAATTTAAATGAAACCATTTTGAACATTACCAACAAAGGGCTGGAACTAGCGATTAGTGAACTCGAAATCGACTATGCTTATAGAAGGAAGACGTCAAATGGGAAACCATCTAATGTTATTTGTGTCAAATTTTGCCGCCGTTAGGTGAAACATAAAATTCTTGAAGCAAAGAGAAAGAACAAACGCTTAGCGGCTGCAAGTTGTGGTTTAAATTCTAATGGCTTGATTTATATAAATGAAAGCTTAAGTTTTTACAGAAGACAACTATTCCTACGTGCTAAAACGGTTAAAGAAGAAAAGGGATATAAATATCTTTGGATCCGAAACTCAAGAATATTACTAAGGAAAATGGATGGAGGTGATGTGATTGTTATAAGTGACATGAATGATCTTGATAAGTTAAAATAATTTTAGTTTAATACTTAATTTTAATGATCAATGTAACTAATTTAGCACAAGGTCAAGCATGTTCATTTGTAAATCCAGCATCATCATCTAGTTCTGATAATAAAAAATCCTTTTGGATCATACATCAAAATGCGCGTAGTCTTCGTAAAAACAGTGATTCTATTTTTGCTCATTTTGCGTCATACAAAATTTTACCTGATATTTTATTTTTCTCCGAAATTTGGATAACAAGTGATGAGGTAAATTCTTATAAACTTAATAATTTTGAAATAGTTGATGGTTGTAACAACAATTATTCAGCGGTGGTATAGTTGCTTATGTGAAAAAAGGTTTTCCTTTCAAGTCTATAGTTAAAAATTTGGTTACGGCTGATATTTTGCAATTAAACTTCAGTTTAAATTCTGAAGTAATCTGTGTGGTTTGCGTGTACCGTTTTAATTTCCACTCAATCAGTGATTTTATTATGGAGTTCTCAAACTATTTAAGTGTTATTAACTCAAAAAATTTATTTATACTGGGCGACTTTAACATAAACATTTTAAAGTCTATTTCGGAATTTAATGATGTTAATCAATACTTATCAATAATGTCCAGCTTTGGTTTAAATTCTCTAATAAATGAGGCTACTCGAATAACTAAACTGACAGCTACTTGTATTGACCATATTTTTGTTAGAATGAAACCTCTATCAAAATTATATCTTAAAGCTGAGGTTTGTGACTTACACCTATCCAACCATAATTTAATTTCATTAAAAATTGATATGTTTTCGAATAATACCAAAAATTCCAATGAGACGCGTACAATTAAAAATATTAATTATATTAAATTAAATTCCTTGTTAGTGCAGGACCAACATTTATTAATGTTGCTAGACGATCCTAATGAGATTTTAAACAAATTTATAAATAATATCACTGCTAAAATTGAAGAATCATCTTATTCTGTCAAAATGCTTTTGAAAGATAGGAAAATTAAGTGCTGGATGTCTAATAGCCTTCTGAAACGTATAAAAGTCAAAAATAGATTGCTTCTAATTGCTAATAAACATAAAAATAATATTAAACTTCAGAATAGAGTAAAATTCCTTCAGAGGAAAATTAAGTTAGATATAGCAACCTCAAAAGAACAATACTATCAAAATAAATTTCAGCATTATAAAAGAGATTTAAAAAGTCAATGGCGTTTATTGGATGAAAATGTTGGTAAGCAGAAATCATTTCAACCAATTTATTAGATACCAATGGTGTTGTACTAACTGAGTCACTTGACATAGCAACTGCTTTTAATGAATATTTTGTTGATGTTTCCATCAACCTCAAATCAAAAATCTCTAGTACATCATATGTACCCAACAGAGATGGTAACTTGCTAAAACATAATTTTGAGTCTAAGACATTTTTCTTTTCACCAATATCCCCGTCTGAAATTTTGAATTATATCAATAGTTTGGATAATTCCAAATCATCTGGCATTGATAATTTAAGTAATTCTTAATCAAACAAATTGCACCATCTATTGCTTATATGTTGGCCCATATCTTCAATCTCAGCCTTGATCGTAGCATTTTTCCAGATTGCTTAAAAATTGCTTCAGTGGTACCGTTGTTCAAAAGTGGTAACAAATCAGAGTTAACCAATTATAGGCCCATATCATTACTCTCAGTTTTTTCAAAAATATTAGAAAAATGTATTAAAACAAGACTACATACTACTTTTTCTAATCGAGAGATCTGTAATATTCCGTAAACAATATTAATAAAACACATCACTTTTTAATTTATAATTTAATACATAATATTTTAGTTTATTATAATTTATTTTATTATTAATTATTTATTATAATTTATATAAATTAATTTTGTTAATATAAATTAATTTATTTATTTAATTATTTTTAGTTTAATATAAATTATTTTATTTTTAATTTATTAATAATTTTTTTTATTGTTACCACCATTTTTGGTACCCTCAAAATTATTGGTTGGCGGCCAACACCAAGACGTGTTGCCGCGTTGAATTCCGTGACGAGACTGTTTTTATTTATTATTTATTAATTTTTGTCTTGTGTATTTTGTGTCATTTCGTTTTCCTCGTTTATCTGTTCTGTTTTGTGTCGCGCGGTTGGTATGCCTGCCTACAGACGACAGACAGTGCGCGCCGTCTTTGACGTGTGGCGGTGAACGCATGTATAAATGCGTGACCGCCACAGGACTCCCCCACGAGTAAATTTCCCCCTGTCTTGTAAAGTGTGCGTACGTGATATTTGCGTGTGTGTGTATGATGCTCGTGCGTATGCGAGTGTGTGATGCTTGCGTGCGTGTGCAAGTGTGTGTGCGTGATGCTCGTGCGTATTCGAGTGTATGTGTGCGTATGCGAGTGTGTGATGCTCGTGCGTGTGGGTGATGCTTGCTTGTGTGTGCAAGTGTGGGCAGCAGTGTAGGACAGTGACGAGGGACACACCAGGTAGTTGGGAGCAGGGGCTTCGACCATAGACCCGATGTGGACCTCAACACTGTCCCCACTGAGTGCTGCGTGTGTTTGATTGTGTCAGTGTGTGGTGCTAAAACCCGGACTTGCCAGTGTTTGCCTGGCATTTACTTGTCCAAGTTTTTCGCCTGGCCTCAAAACACGCGCCAGACCAGAAGGATGTTCTGTAATCTGACGTCGTGTCTCGAGACCAGTTTCTGTCCTCTGTCGTGTCAGTCTGTATGGGGTTTTTGGTCGGGAAGAGTCTGTTTAATGAAACGAAATAAAAATGATATTTATTGATAATAATAAGAAAAAAAATGAAATTAACCCGGAACGAAATGGTGGTAAGAAAAATTTAAAAAAATTACAATTATAAAAAAAATGATCTGATGCTGTTATTGTTGTTGTTGATGATTCCATTTTCTGTTGTCGCCTGATGTAGTGATGGCGATGATTGTGGTAGTGGCGGTGATGATGTCATCATTGTCAGCTGTAGTGATGACGGTAATAGTGGTGATGATGTTGCTACCGGCGGTGTGATAACGACGACGATCAAGCTGTCGATGGCACCGATGAGGATACTGTTGTTGTCTCGCGCTATGATGATTTTTTTCTTTTGGTTGTTACTGACTCCATTGTTATGTTTAAAATGTTAGTGTCCTTGATTTTTTTGTATTGGTTGTCGATGGTAATCATACGCCATGCAACGATGATGAATGTCGCGGCGATGGTGGTGATGATAGCATTGGCGGTGATGGTGTTGCTGATGGCGATGGCGGCGATTATGTTGTTAATGCCGCTGCTGTGGGTCTCGTTCCGTTCGCGCTGCCGCTATTATTAGGCGCTGATGATCGTGTTTTTTTTTCGTTTGTTGATGATGGCGTTGCACTGTATGTGATCCTGACTCCATATTTTGTTGTATGATGTGTGTGTACCACACGGTACGTGCGTATGTGAGTAAGTGTATAATGTTATCACCGAAAATACCCCAAACAGGTGTCCAAAACAAAAAAATTTTACAAAAAAAAATATATTTAAAACCGCGTGTTCTATCGTCCCATAAAAATGGACGTCGGTTGTCACCAATGTAATATTCCGTAAACAATATTAATAAAACACATCACTTTTTAATTTATAATTTAATACATAATATTTTAGTTTATTATAATTTATTTTATTATTAATTATTTATTATAATTTATATAAATTAATTTTGTTAATATAAATTAATTTATTTATTTAATTATTTTTAGTTTAATATAAATTATTTTATTTTTAATTTATTAATAATTTTTTTTATTGTTACCACCATTTTTGGTACCCTCAAAATTATTGGTTGGCGGCCAACACCAAGACGTGTTGCCGCGTTGAATTCCGTGACGAGACTGTTTTTATTTATTATTTATTAATTTTTGTCTTGTGTATTTTGTGTCATTTCGTTTTCCTCGTTTAACTGTTCTGTTTTGTGTCGCGCGGTTGGTATGCCTGCCTACAGACGACAGACAGTGCGCGCCGTCTTTGACGTGTGGCGGTGAACGCATGTATAAATGCGTGACCGCCACAGATCATTTTTCTCAAATAAACAATATGGATTTAGAGAAGGACGTAGCACTGAAACTGCCTTAAATGAGTTTCTGAGTACTACAATTGATTCACTAAATGATAACCTTAGTTCGGCGGCTAACTTCATTGATTTGACGAAAGCTTTCGACACGGTTGATCATGAGCTTTTATTGTATAAGTTAAATTATGCTGGTATTCGAGGCAGAGCTAATGATTGGTTCCGGTCTTATCTTATGAACAGAAAACAAACTGTAAAAATTTGCGGAAAATATAGCAGTTTTAGAATGATACACTGCGGCGTTCCTCAGGGTTCAGTTCTTGGCCCCATATTATTTTTAGTGTACATTAATTCCTTATTTTTTTTAGACTTTAAAGGATATATGTTTGATTTTGCCGATGACATTGCACTTACTTATAGAGGGGCATCAAACCAGTTAATTGCCCATCAAATCAATTACGACCTTTTAATTTCAAGAAAATGGTTGGATTTGCATTTTATGGTTCTAAGCACAAAATCAAAAGTAATGTTTTTTAAATTATATGGTCCAATAGAGATAAATTTTGAAATTATTTACCATTCTACTAAATGTATGAACTATAAAACTTACAATGTCTCAGCTGAATTATCCAGTTGCTGTAATGAATGTAGCAACATTGAAATTGTCGAAAGCTTTAAATATTTAGGAGTTGCGTGAGATACAAGACTTGGTTTTAAAAAACATATTGAAAATCTTCAACATTACATTTACGCTTGCAATAGAAAATTATATATTCTTCGCATGCTTTGTTCCGTGTCAGTTCTACTACAATTTTACTACAGCCTAATTCAGTCCAAACTACAATATGCTATAATTATTTGGGGTGGTGTTTATTCGACATCTCTTCAACCGCTGCTAGTTGTGCAAAACGCATCCATTCGCATAATTTTAAAGAAACCGCGTTTAACATCTGCTTTGCCTTTATTTAAATCACTAAAGATTTTACCGTTAAGATATTTATATGTTTTCAAGGTATTAAAAATGTTCTTTCTTCGTAGTGGTAATCGTAGAGTAAAAATTACGAGGTATAACTTAAGGACTTTGAATAATTGTGAATATCCCATTCTCAAGAAAGAACATTTCAGAAAATTTTATATATCTGCAGCACCAGTAATTTTTAATAAGTTGCCTCTAAACATCAAAGAAATTACCGTTACGTCCAAATTTTTAAATGAAATGAAGAATTGGTTGTTTAATATTACTGACATTGAATCTTTGTTTACAGTTTTAGTTTGATGAATGAAAATAAATTGAAGATGCTAGCTATTTTGTAAATTTATTTTTTATTTTTTCCCTTCTTTTATTTGTTGTACCCAACAACAAACATTAACTATTATCTAAGCTTATGATAGGGGGTTTCCAATACTGATCGTTTATGATCACGGAAGCTACCTAACTCCATCCATTTTAATTTAACATTATTAGTACTTTTTAAGTTATTTTGTCAATAATTTCTGACTTTTATATATTAAATTAATTATTAATTTACTATTGTATAATATATTTTAGTTTTTAAAAATAGTGTACTGATTTTTTGTAATTTAATGTTATGTAATTAATGGTTGGATGAATAAAAATAAAAAAAAAAAAATGGTTTCTAAATGCTGCAAATACTCCTTCATAGATGCGGATGCAACGAGCACGTCATCTAAGTAAACGAAAAAAATTCAAGCATTGCAATGTGGAGTGTTACCTGCGTTTCGTAAACCAAATGTCATCCTTGTGAATTCGTAGAGACCAAATGGAATGGCAATGGCTGTTTTTGCGATATCTTCATGAGCTTTTGTGCTCTCATGAGATCTAGCTTGGTGAAGATGGTTGCGCTGATAATTGCTGCGTGAAGTCCTTGATGAATGGAATCGGGTACCGATCTGGTACTGTTACATTGTTCAACGCCCGATAGCCCCCGGACGTTCGCCATTCGCCGTTCTTCTTAGAACACTGCGAAGAATGAGGTCATAGGGTCGATCAGACGACCGTATTGGATATCTTCTATGAGACCTGTATATTTCAAAAAAATCGGCACCGATTATTGGCATCGTGACGTCTGCGACTATAAATGACCATTGGAACTCCTCGGACCCATATTCTTGCCTTTTTCCGAATGTGTTGATTTTGACGCCTTTTGCTTCGTAGAGATGACATTCATTTTTTTTTTTTTTTTTTTTTTTTTTTTTTTTTTTTTTTTTTTTTTTTTAATTTTTTATTTTGAAATTTTAATGTAAAACGATGAAATTCTGCACAAAACATCCAAAACTATGGTGCTTCAATCACGGATTATCCAAATCAAAATATTACGAATCGTGATCGTCCTGCCACTGATGATCGACCCGTTGTGAGTAAAAATCCAAGTGAAGTTATGCCATTCTTGGCCCGAAATGAATGGCTGGCTGACCTAAAATGCAGTTGTATAATTAAACCATTCATCACTTTTGGCACGCTCTGTTGTGAATGAGCTTATGCTCAAAATGGAGAGTGCCAACAGTTAAATAAATTTATATGTAAATCAAATAAATAAATAAAATAAATAAATAAATCATTATCCGGCGTGTGTGACTGCTCCCGTGCCCCCGACATGACCGACACGTCTGCTCCCATGTCGATTAAGTAGCTGATGTGCGTGGCTTTGTTGTATATTTTGGGGCGATCATTTTGGTAGCACGTCAATTCTGCGAAAAAACTACCATAGAAAACACAATTCAGCGAAAACGACAGTTCGTAGAAAAACAATTCGTAGAAACACAATTTAGTGAAAACGACAATTCTAGGAAAACAGAATTCTGCGAAATGCAATTCTAAGAAAACGACAATTCGTAGAAAACGATAATTCTTATAAAACACAATTTAGAGAAAACGGAAAATCAGAGAAAAAGGCAATTCTGAGTTTTTTTAAATGAAAAAAGGCAATTTATAACTAATCTAGATAATCAAAACAATTCTATTTTTTTATTTTTTTGTAAATTTTTATAGTTCTTTTAATTATGTAGTAGATAATTCGATATATAAATTCATTCATTTTTAATTTTAATTAAATCATTCACTTTGGCCATTCACTACAAAATGCAAATTATGTGATACGCCACGTAAATACGATAAAATGTCTAATTTATCAAACGACAACACCACTCTTTTTAACCGCTCGTTATGATCACGATATTTTCGACGCACTGCTTTTGCATTTTCTCCTGCTACGTTTTGCTCTATTTAAAACTCAGTTAAACTTTGTTGGTTTTTAATTGCAGTAATAAAACAACAAATGGTGGGGTTTTTCCCACATAATTGATTAAATTCATTATGTCATCCTTCAATGTCATTATTTGTGCGCGGCTCATCGTTTAAAACACAATTGTAAACGTTCCAAGCATTAATTGAATAACGTGGGCAGCGACGATGTGGCGGTTCTAAAATTTTTGAATCCAATATAAAAATCTTCTATATAATCTAAAACGGCTTCAGCTTTTGCAGGTAAATATTTGCTTATCGCTTCAAATGCTTCACTACTTTTTGTGGTGGAACGAAAGCCAAACCCAAAATCTTTTTTAGCTTCATGGCAATTTCAGAGTTAGTGTTGTACTCTGTTTTCAATCCTTCATCACAAATTTTGCGCCAAATACTTTGACTTAAATGAAATAAACAGAATTTATTTTCCACATCTCCAAATATTTCTTTTGTAGCCTTTATAATAGCAATTTCGAAATCGGTCATAATAATGTTTGGATTTAATTCTGGTTTAATTAATTTTAGTGCTTGAAACATATTTTTATATATTGCTGTATGTTTTTTTGGTAATAAACAAAACACTAACGGTACAAGTAGATTATTTTTCAAACCGTGAATTGTGAATAATTGATAAAAAAGTTTGGGACATGCAGCGAACGTTCCGTCCATGAACCATTCATTTGAATTTTTTAAAATTTCTAAATTTTGATGCGTGGAAAAAATTAAAATTCTATCCCGAACGTTACCCGAATCATGTAACAAAAATAAATCGCCTTTCAACGTCAACTTGTACTGTTCAAGTAGTCGGAGATCTTCTCTGTTCATCACGTTAGGGGAGCTGCTATGTCGTTGCCGTAGCAGCATTAGCCGTATGATTATGGCTTCCAGATAAAAAACTAGTTCATCATTTTCTGTATGCAGACGAATTTTACAATTCTTTTCATTTTTCAAACACTTCCAACAAACCTTATTTTTATATTTTTTCGTTATATACTAATAATCTTTAATTTTTTTCCGTATAAGAAAATATTAGTGACATGTTTTTCAAACAATGTAATAATACTAATTCAGAGAAAACTCAATTTTAAATATATCTCAAATTCTAAATATATTTGCAACGATTTTTCTTTTCTTTGAATTGCGTTTTCTATGAATTGAGTTTTCTATGAATTGTGTTTTCTTTGAATTGTGGTTTCTATGAATTGTCGTATTCTACGAATTGTTTTGCTATGAATTGTCGTGGATCCGATAATTTTAACCACCACCTTGCCACGTCACCGTGTGCCTCGGTGTTTTTATATTTTCTCTTGAATTCCGTCCATTCAGGGCAGTTCGGACGGCAATGTCGAACGGCTTCTTTGAACCGGTGCTAGTAGAAGCATATACGCGGCGTTTCGTCCTCGATTTCATTACTGCATCCCGGTGTTTGGCTTCTTGGTGGTCCTCGCTTTGTGGATTTGCTCCTTGATCGATGGTTGTTATGGCTTCGATTGCTTTAAGCAATTTCCATCTGGTCAAGTCTCTTGACGATGGCTACGATTCGGCTCATCATGTTCAGCTCCAGATTACTCGTGGCTGGTGGGGTGAGGGCTGATATGGTTGCTTAGGACATTGTTTCCGGGAAATGATTCGGCGGTGGGTGCAAGTATTTCTTGTGCTCGTGATGGCAACCTCTTCAACCATATTGTTTTCGCGATGTCATCGCTGACCACAGATCCACCGCTGGCTTTCAATTGTCGGAGCAATTGAGATGGCTTCATATCCCCCCAACTCAATGCCCTGCAAAAGACGGTACCTTATCGTTTAATGCGCACAGGAGATGGTGGTATTTCGTGGTCTCACTCGTGATACTGTTAAACCCGAACTGGGCCTCAACCAAGTGGAACTACAGTCGGAGGTCCTGGGAAGTTAACGGTACTATGCACACCGAGATAGCGGACATGGATGCGGCGGGCATAGCTGGTGTTTGCGGTATCGTGGTCGTATCGTGTGTCTCTGGTTCTGCGGCTGCTTGCCGTGGTGGCAAAAATTCGGCAGCTAGAACGACGAGGGGTCGGTCCTCGTGCGAGGTCGTGGCAGCGTTTGAAGTTGTCGGATCGTTTGGACCCATTTCTTTCTCCTCGATGCGACACTATGCACTTCACTGTTTTTTCCCCTTTTTAAGAATCGGCGATGTGACGATCGCGACAAATATAATAATGGCAAAAAATACATCGTAATAAAACACAGTAATGCTAGGAATTTTATTGGTATTATAATTTTTATTGAAAACTTATAAATAATGAACAATGCTGGAGGCCGTGTAATTTATAATTGGAAAAAATTCGCATTCAATCGCACTTAATTCGCATTGAATAATTTAATAGGTACCGCCAAAGTGTACCACGAAAATAAATTTGGTGAATAAATAAACAAAAACTTAGCTTACCCGTTGTTACAATATGGGCCAACAATCTCAGGTTGGCTTATGCGCAGCTGTATGTATCTGCGGCTGGCGGCGTTGCAATTTTCCCAACCTGATGGATGGCAGCTACTTTTACTTTTCTTAACTTGCCTTTTCAGTTGGCACTTTGTGTATTCTGCAGCCGTGGTGTGGTCGGATGCGTAGGGGCTCTATTGGCCTTACGCCTTTAATTTCTAATGCCGGCCGAGCCAATGGTAACTTTCCACTAATTAATTAACTCACATGTACATTTCGCACTTAATATTTTATTTTGAAAATAAACGGTTATACATATACAATTAATGTCTAGTTTATTTTTATAATCAAGCTACGAGGATATATAGTAATCGTATGCACAAGGCACAACCGTATTATTGCACATACGGTCTTATTATTTTTTATTACAACGTTACAATGGTTTAATATATTTTGCGGGAGTTAATTTGCTGCTCCGCTTGTAACGGTTCACAAGTTATTATTTTTTTATTCACCATTTTTCTTTTTTTATTCGCCTCATTGTCTTGCGACGCCTATGCGATTTGCGCGAAGTGTCTTTGACTTAATTCACCACACCGTGAGAACTAGTGTGGTCAAGTTTTGCTCTTCAAAGAAAGATGTCACTCCACATAACTATGGTGAAACTTGCTATTGTCGACGGTATACGGAATGTAGTGTCTTCTCTTTCTATTGACACTTAACTGTCACCCGTTCACTTAAATGTCACAACATTCCACGACCGATTGGTTTTTAAGGTAAAAATAATATTTTGGTTATACGAAAGGTAAATAAAATTCGGTTTGCTTTACTGTCGTATTTTATTTCTTGTTTAATGTATTTCTAGCTACCTGTCGTATCACCACAGAGTTACACTTGATATTTTGAATTTAATAAACATCCTCTTGAAGTTAGGTGCCACTTTGTAATTGGTTTGAGGATTACTATATGAGCCCATCCTCTACCAATTACGCAGAAATTGTCCTGTGATCAGCTCACCGCAGCGATTTCACCTCCTGCCAGCTGCAGCGGGAGGATTTGGTCGTGGGTAATGGTGAGTGATACGTGAGGATTTTGATATGCTGCTTTAGGATTTTTCTTTTGGAATTGGGACGGTAGTTCACCCTAAAGTGAACCAATAGAAAGAGGTGAAAGAAAAAAACAGGATTTGGCGGACTATGCCACCACTAGCGGATACAGAATATCATTTGTAGATCTGATTACCCACACATGAAAAGAGAGACAAACTACCGGTTTAGCTGGACATTATATGGTCTTACCACTAATACAAAAAAATTTAAGTATATAATGAAACAAAAATTCCCACTTACCTAGCAGTTAAAAGCACATTCGTTCTTGTGTGAGATAATTGATACCTTTACAAATTGAAAAAAAAAAAAAAAAACGTAAAAACTTTTTCTTATAGATAACTATTATTATTATAATTTGTTAGTTTTATTCACAAAATTCACTTTTCTTTCCAATTTTAACTCTAAATTGTTTAGAGACGTAATTTAATATAATTTTTTCATTACAAAAACATAAAACAAAGTTTTTCTCTTCTCGAATTTTGAGAAATTTTATGTTTTTTTATAATTTTAAATTTTTTTTTTTTTAATTTTTAAATTTCTTTTTTTAATTTTTTATTTTTAATTTTTATTTTTGTTTTATTTTTTGGAAAAATTTTGTATTAAGTAGTTTTTCTAAACCTTATACGTTTTAAGATATTTTCAAAATAAATTTTCTGGACCAAGGAAGCGGCCATTTCCGGTTAGCCGAGTAAAATTCACTGGAATTTTGAGGTTCTATCAAAAATGCTTAGGCTGTAGAGAGGACGCAGACTGACAGACTGACAGACAGACACCATTTCGAAACCCAATTTTTCGGGCTCAGGGGTGCGATTCCGGTTCGATGATATGATAATGAAAAAACAAAAATATCATCGAATTTTTCAATTGTTTTTGTCATTTTGATTTCGTCTTTGCTTTTTATCTTTTTAGTCTATTTTATCATCAACATATCGAAAGCGATTCTGGTTAGATGATAATGGAAAATGATAAAATTATCATTCTTGAAAGAGAGTTTCCTCTCTTGATAATATTAGATATTGGTTAATTGGTTTCGTTTTCCAAAAAAATGGTTTTGCGCATTAAAATTTTGTCAAGAGAGCTCTCTTTGCAATAGTAAATATTCGTATTAGTTTCCAAAAAAAAATTTTGAGCATGAGCATTGAAATTTGATCTTATATCGGATATGAAATAACAACTCAAAAATTGTTTAAAACTTCAATTTTCTTAGAGATTTATTTTAAAAATATTCTGGAAAATGGACATTTCGTTTTAAAATTAGAATGGAAATTTCCATTTTCCAGAATATTTCAAAGTTAAATCTCCGTTCTCTATTAATTATTGTTTTTAATTTTTAGTAAATCACTAAAACATTAACACTATTAAATATTATTTTCTTAGAAAATTGTTTTTACTACCCCAATGTTGTAAGTTCGAAAAGTACACTAGTATAAATTATCTGCATTAAATTATATATCCACATTTACCAACATTAACTAGTAAATGTGCACATTATCCAAATATAGTAGGTAAATTTAGGTTGAAATGACATTATGCAAAATACTAAAATCGGTTCACACTTGTTTTTAAGAAAATAAATTTTTGATTAATCGTTTAATATTCTCCGATTAATCAATCAATTTTAAACGGTCGATTAATTGATTAATCTAACCACGTTCTACTAAAAACACGAATGGGCGAGCAAAATAATTTTTATCGTCGGTCATTATTACTTTTCAGCGACAAAAACAAAATGAAAAAATATTAATTTTTTTCACCAACTTTGACATAAGTCATCATACATCGTCAAACCGGAATCGCCATTTGTATTTTATCGATGATAATTATATCATTTTTAATTATCATCGAACCAGAATCGCTTTATACTATGTTAATGGTAAAACAAAATGATAAAAGCAAATGAAAAATCCGATGATCTTTTTGTTTTTTCATTATCATATCATCGAACCAGAATCGAATCCTAGGAGTCCTAAATTTTCATGATTACTATACTGTATTTTACTTATGTAAAAGAAAATGAAAATGGAAAATTTGGTTAATTCAAACAAAAAATATTCTGTTATTGTTTAATAATGCATGGTAAACTTATAGGTAATGGGAACTAAATGTGAAAAATCTTTGCTGAGTATAACCCAGCTACAGTAACAATGTAAGTCACGTTGTGGCATTGTACATGTATTTTGGAAATTATTGATAAGAAAAACGTGGCTTGGCTTGGGTAGAGATCGATCATGTTAGGTTGTAGCGTCACTTGAGCAACGAGGAAGCGATCGTTACACTGTCTTAGACGCATTTAATAGAACGGGTATCGTCCAGTATTTGAATGTCTATCACAGCTGTTTAAGATCGCCATCTAAAATGAATTACTTGGTTAATTCATTTAATGCATTGCATGACTACACATGTCAATAAATGTTTTAAAAAATCAATGAAAAACAATAAAATTTTAAAAGAAGTTATTGCTATAATGAAGCAATGCTTAATTAAAGATTTTGATTAAGATTATGATTATTATTTTTATTTTTAAAAGTAAATTAGTTACCGCATCTGTACACAATGCGTTGGACAAAGTTTTTCTACATACAACAACGCTTCCTCAGACAAAATCGTTTGATAAAAAAGAACAAATAAACAGTAATAATGATGTTAATTTTAGCCGGCAATTAACCGAAGCGTTATATTTACAGAGTATGTTTTATCAAGATTTCAATTCTATCACAGACTCTATCACTCTATCCTTTTAATTCAAATTTTAACACGGAATTTTTGCAATTGTTTTTAAAGAAATATCTGATAAGTAATATATATGGTTATGGTCAACGATTTTTAATAAAAAAATATTCAGTAATGGGAATGTTGAAAATTATTTTGCCGTCGTAAAACGCCGAATGGAGCGAACACTGACCGTTGGAAAACATCCAGCAAAACCAATACGATTTGTCAAATAGATTGAAAACCGTAACAATTTTTTAATTAAAACAAAAACTCTTAAATACCTAACTATAAACAGAATCCTGAGATTTTAACTTTTGTTAAAAATGTTGAAGAAAAAAGTTTTTCAGCGGTTCTGGAAGAATAAGAAACATGGCGTGGTCAATCCAAAACTTCTAAACGCTATTTTTCAAAAGGCCATCAACAAACTGAATGCATCGGAAGAAAAAGAACGAAAAGGTGCTATTATGGGTTATTTAGGTTCTCAAAATGAACAAACCGAAACCGCCCAGAGATATAAAAACGTAAAAAAATTGAAAGCATTTAAAAATTTAAAAAGCGATCATTTTTGCTTTTTGAGGAATGAAAGCCTTAAAAATGATCACTATCACAATACATGCGCATTTCACTCTTTAATGCAATGCATGATAAACATAGATTCTACAGAATTTAAGAATAAAGAGAAACACTTTTGAAGTTTGATTGTTGCTTTATTAAATAGGAAAGAAGATTCGGCAAAAGTCCATCGGCATGCCATATTAGCCAAGCTTTATGGTTTGGAGTGGTATTGCACGGCAAACATATTCAAAATATCTACCGACTTTTTAAACGAAATGATATATTCCAGCATTCAGACGATAACAAAATGTCAGTTATGCAGCAAAGTTGGAATGGATCATTATAAATACCAACCAATTTATCTTGGAAAACTGGATACGCATTCAATTAATACAATAATGTATTAAAGAACCAGATATACTTTATTATCTTTGTGGCAAAGAAACAACAATAAACGAGGTTTTTTCCACTTCAATACTTTTTGTTTACTGTGAAAGAACTATCGAAAAAGAATTTAAAAAAATCTTCCAGTTGTGGAATTTCTGTGTATTCTTTCTCTATAGTTATTTCGAAGATCCTAATAGATTCTCCGTCCAATTTTTTGTTTAAAACGAAACCCATGAAGGCCTCGAAGGGTGAATCCATGGTTAGCTGCTTTATATTCTACAACATTTCTGTTGCTGAGTCGTGCAAGTTTCTTACTGATTGGCGGATTGTAGCTGAATTATTGCCAATGACAATAGTGCATTGAATTGATGGTTTGCCAGTAACCTCACGTTGTTATATCTTGCTTGAATTATGTGAATATATCGTTGAATGCTTCCCACTGCTCATAACTATCGTAAGAGAATGGGATATTTACCTTAGGCAATTCCACTTGGGCTGTTTTTCCTGCGGTTGTTGTCTGGGGCCGGATCTGTTGTAGTTTGATCATTACATGTTCTACCCTTTCTTGAAGCTTACCATAATAATCTTCTATAAAGTGGTTGGTCGTTTGTTCGTTTTATTCCAGCTCTACTAATATTTCTGTGTGTTGGGCAGCGATTTCCTCCATGTCTTTTTCTAACTAACTTGTTTTAATATTCACATATTCCTTGGATATTTTGTTGGTTTCCAAGGAATAATTAATTGAAGCCAATTACTTCGTTTAGTGAGCTTTGTATGGCAACCAACCGTGTTGATGGTGCTGGTTTATACGCTGCCTCAAGGTGTGAACTTGGAAGTTGCAGGATTTCTTATGAAGTGGTTGGTGTCAATGGCGGTCCACTATGTAGGCGATGGCTTATTTACTCTACCAGCTTATTGTAACCATCTGCTAAGTTCTTTCGTATTTCGAGATAAGCGTGATTCTGCCCCAGAGGCGAGACCATTCCTAAAATTTTATCATGTGTTTTAGACTCGTCTTTCTGTCTTCCCCTCTTTGTGATAGTTTCTTTTTAATTGAACTATCTTTCCACCTGTTACCTCCTAGATTTGAAGTAACTCCTCCATCCTGTTGTTATTTGGTTTATTCGTGGTGGTATGGTTGCTTAGCTCCTCACTTGACGTTAGTTTTTGGTAAAGTTACGTGCCTATTGTTGCTTGGCTGCTGGTGTCGTCACTTTCGACGACGTTTCAGATTGTAAGTGCGTATATCTAATTGCCAGTTGTTTTAGTGGCTCGAAGGGCCACGTAAGTGCACAGTTAAACCTTATACTTAAATTGTAAATTTAAGTTAGCCGTGACTTACAGTTTACTAATAGATTACCACGGGTAGACTTTACAATTGACAATAGACCCTTTAAGTAATTGAGAATAAACAACTTGTTATTGTACTTAAAAATAAATTTATTCTATTTTATTTTATTTAATGCCCACATTTATTTACAATTAAATGCTATTCTGGCACTAAGTTTCAGCAACTTAAAAAATATAAAATAAGAAATAAAATATGAAACCAAACATTCATGTCTGGTAGATTTAAACGTTGATGAGTCAAGGTTGACATAAAAAATGACCTTTTATTGCACTGTTGATCTTAACAACGGTATTTAGGATTTTATTGTAGACACCTTTTGGTAAAGTAGGGCCTTAAACATCGAAGATGAAATATGGCGAATGTGATATTGATTGTTGTTCAACAAGTCGCAGTTCTAAATAATGTATAATTAATTGTATGAGGCTGCGATTTAGCGTTTCACGAAGGGGATTTATATTGTCTTAACCAATTATTGTTATACTGGAGGATTAAGTTTATTAAAATCCGTGACGCTACTCCTGCTTGTAATAACAAAAAAATAGTAAAATGCTCAACCAACCGTGATTTGTAATGATATTTTTATAAGATGGCGCCTTGTGAGAAAAGTGTCGTTCGTGTAGTCGGTTAGACCTAATTTTTTTACTCATAGGTTCAAGCCAAATTTATTTATTGAAAAGCTCGATATTTGTATTTATATTTCAAAATGTTTAAGTAATTTCCTATTTTTCTTTCGATTCATTCAAATTTTTTAACAAGTCAGACTTTTTCTTAAAATAAAAAATACTATTTACGTTTTTTGTCGTTAATCTAGTAAATTTTTCATATTTATTGTACAAAAAGTAGAATGAACTACTGTATAAAAAATAAAAGGTATGAACTACTGTAAGAAAAATAAAAACGTTTTTTTGAAGTTTATTTGCTACATCCATCTAGCGGAAATCTACAAATCTTAAACACTTTCGGTTATTTTACATAAATACCGTATAATACTATTATTTAAGTTATTAATTTTTTTTTCTTCAAAAATTCATCAAAATGAAACCCTTCAAAACCATATCCATTAACCATACGGTTAAAATTTATTAGTATAAAAGCAAATATAATTTCTAGATTCCGAAATTTGTTATCTTTTTTTATCATTTATAACAGTTTCGTAAAAATCAATATTCCATAGTGACGTCGGAAAAAGGCACAGACCAAAAGATTTTCCTCATTTAGTTCAAAATTGTTATTTCTATAGTGTTATTTTGAGATTTAAAATTAAATGTTTTTATATATTTTCTATTTATTTGTTAATTAGAAAATAAAATATTTTAATGTGATACGTAAATGAAAACTTTCAAACCGAAATGAATAAAGAAAACTCTACGTACAACTTTTATTGTTTAAAAAGACACTTTTAAAGTGAGAATTTTTTTGTATTGTGTCGGCCATATTTTTTTTATTTTGCTGTATAGCTTAATTTTCCTGAAATAAAAACTGTAATTATGAATCAATTGTTCGACTCGAGTTATTTAAATTTTTTTTTTATATGATATATTAAATATTCATAAATTAAATAGTAATTTTTAAAATTCCATGAAATTACTTCGATTTGAAGAATTACTTTGATTTGAAGAAGTTTTTTTTAGAAAATTTAACCTATATGGCAACAGTGAATTAGCTAAATCTGAAAATAGATATCTTAGTGATATGTCGGAATCTTGGAAGAACTATAGTCCTGCTTTAGGAATAATATTTGAATAACAGCTGTGATTCCTTCTTGAATGAATTTTTAGTTAGACATTTTTGTTATATATTGTTGTATTATATATCTACAAATATTATATATATATATATATATATATATATATATATATATATATATATATATATATATATATATATATATATACAATATATATGTCTATACATGGATAGTGCATGATTAATTAAAGGACGATAGCTATATATTTTATTCTCGCTGTTATCTAGAAAATATGGACAATTTTTTTAGAATTACAAAGCAAATTTACACATGCGCGCTTACACTGCAAATTGATGTTAAATATTTTGCTAACCGAGAAATATTTTGATTTGTTTATTTTTTAAAATTAATACTAATTTGCTTTTACTTTTTTTATGTATTTTTAGTTAAAATGATGTTAAAAACAACAGACTTATAAACGGAGAGGGGAACATAATGTTGGTGACGACTCTAAGAATTGCAATTGCAATAAACTAACATTAAATAAATGGAACTAGTGATAAAAGTTTACAATTTTACATATAATATATTATATTATTTGTATTTCTATTTAAAAATGTGTTCATACATACTGATAAATATGCCTATACATGGTTAGGACGTAACACTAAAAATAATCTGGATATCAAGTTAACTGTCAAAGAAGGTCTTTATTACACTTTATTTAATATAGCGGTTAAAGTAGCGCCAGTCTGTACCAATTTCTGTTAACTAATTGTTTAGCCAGAAATCATTATTTGAAATATTCAATTAAGTAAACAAATTGAACAAAATTGAGCAAACAAAGTTACCGGAAAATGCCATTAACATTCAATTTCAATTATGTATTCAATATTTTGACCAACTTTATCTATATAAATAAACTCTGCTTTCAAAATAACTTTTAAATAATATTTTCTAGGCATTTCTCTAATTTTACCCAATATTTTAGTTAGCATTTTCTAATGTGACTTGTTAAACCGGTTTCCATGAACTCGTAGAAGTGTGATGTATTAACACTTCCATTTGAAGCCTTCCCAGTAGAAAAAAACGTTTAAGTTTATTGAGTGGCTTAAAAGAAATTTATGATATTCCTAACAGCTAAGTAAATATACAATAGAAATGTTCCATTTAAGCGTTATATCAGTTAAAATCTCTAAAGTTATAGTTACTTTTAATTGAAATTTATTTAATTAAAAAAACATAAGTAGAGCTTATAAGGATGTTTGGTTTTCTTATAAAGAGACGCAATAAGAACTTAATAATTTGTTTATGGAATAATTACTCAAAATATTTCGAAAATTCATAATTTATTGGTATCAAAACAAAACAAAACAAAGACATGGCAATAATGTACAGAACACAATATCGGATAAATTTCCCCTCGGCTCATTCGGCATGAGAGGCTATCATTTTGTTAAAATTGTCCACTTCATTTTATCATAAATGAGGCTCGTTCTCATCAATATTGCGTTTGGCGTGATTTGCTTAGTTTGGATCTGGATCATATTTGGTTTCAACAGAACAAGCCATTTATTAGGCAACACAATTAAACTACTACTATCGGATTATCCCACGAAAAGTTCACATCAATTGGCTGCTCACATCTTATGATCTGACAGCCATGAACTTTTCCTCTCGGACTAGGACAATGTACGGTCTTTACCAATAAGCTCCAGGCAACTCCACGATTATAGAGAGAAATAACACGCGGTATTGGTGATATAGGACCTCGTTTATTCCAAAATGTAGTGGACAATTTTAACAAATGGATAGTGTCATAGCAGTGGAACCAAGTCATTTATTAGAATTAAGTTTCATACATAATTGATATGTTTCTTCTTCGTTTTGATACCAATAAATTATGAATTTTTGCAATACATCGACTTTTATTCAATAAATAAATTATGAAGCCTCGTTCGGACCACTCTTTACTCCTGCAGTTACCTTTAAGTGATATTGTGATATGGGCCATAGTGATTCTGTAAATTATAAACAATCATTAGTCTAGTTACGATTAGCATTCCGAAAGTCCAAAATAATTTATTTTATTTTTCAAATTTTTATATCACTTTATCTCAAAGAATTTTGTTTATAAAACATTTTCATAAATTTACTAATGGTAAATTTAGGCTTAGGCCACACTGAATAAAGCACAAACAAAACAGAGGCAACTACTACATGAGCTGAAAAGTTTCCTGTATTGATAATAAAATCTTCAATATAATTTCCTTTCAATACACTACACTTTATCTGACGATTCCTAACATTTTTTTTTAAACATTGCTGTGAAGGGGTTAATCGTTGGCGTTTTTAATCGATAGTGAGCGAAAGCGGCACCCATGTTACTTTAAGCTTTTCATATGGAAATGTCCATGCAAGATTTTTTCTTTACGTTATTTTGAAACATTTACGATTTCAACAATCTCGCTCAACTTCATTTTATGATCACTCGATACTATAGCATGTGTTTTTTCAATCATTTCTGATTGGTCGCCTCTTTTGGGTTCTTCATCAAAAACACTTGTGTGACAGCGTTTATATTCATCAACCCCAAAAAAAACTTGCGCAATTTTATTTTCGATATTTAATAATGCCTCACTTTTTGACACATAGTGATCAGGATCAGAACAAAGTTTACATTGAAGGCAACAATATTTGCATTTCTTTGCCGTTTTTTGAAACATGATTTTGTCCGGATCATATCAAACGTCAAGAAATGCACCTAATGATAACTTATTACAGCCCCAACTGCGTGGCAACACGTACAACTTTTCAGCCCATGCAGTATTGCAAAACTACGCCAAAAAGAGCCAAACCAAAACGTTTTTGCATTTGCCTTGTTTGATGTCGGTCAGAGAGTGGTGCCTAAATTTATTTGAGATGATCGACACTTTGGTATTTTTTTTTGTCCCAACCTTGCTCTTCAAAATACCCCAAACCGAGAAATCTAGCGGATTTGCATCCGGTGAATTTGGTAGCCATTGGGCAGTGGAAATGAACCGCAGAACGTTGTTTCTCAGCCAATCTTGATTGACGCGCGCTTTATGACTCGGCGCCGAGTCCTGTTGAAATGTCCAGGCTCTGCGGCCGAAATGTTTTTGTGCCCAAGGCTTCAACGCTCCCTTCAACACATGATCCCGATAAATTTGAGCATTTATATTGATGCCACGGTCCAAAAAAACGAACGAGCGGTGAACGACTTTCGGCCGTTAGAACGGCTGGGCAAGTAAATTCGGTCGTTTTGCTTGTTCACATATTGCTCAATAACGAACGGTGACTCATCGTAGAAAACCAATTTCGGCAAATCGCCACTTTCGTGCAAGCGTAACAACTCCTTTGATCTTTCCACTCTAACTTTTTTTTTGAGCATCGATGAGACCATGCGTTTTTTGGAATTTCAAGGCCTTTAGTCCAAGATGATCTTTCAATATGTCCTGCATCCGTTCGAGCAAAATGTTCGCCTCACGAGCCATTTTTCTGCCGCTACGGCGCGGATTACGAGCCAATTTGGCCTTCACCTTCCGAATGATATACGGCGATGTTGCAGTGCGTGTCGGTCCAGCACCATAGCGTTTTGCAATGCTGCCAGTATCGTTAAAACGATTTATGGTGCGATACACAAACATTTTATTCACATGCAGATATTTTAACTGGTTAACAATCTGCGGCTGTGATTTTCCAGCCAAATATAGAGAAATCACACTATTACGCTTGAATTCCATTGCGGATAACTTTTTTTTCTGAATATTTCCCACTAAAATGCTTCTGTACGCTTGTAAACAATGGAATGAACATTCGTCATTAGTGTAAATTTGAGCGCTCTGTCATCACTGGTTTGACAGCAATAACAGTCTGAAGTTGGTAACACTTTGTGTCAGTCACCCTGTATACATGTATATTACCTCTAACACAGACTCTCCTTACCTGTGACTCTATGTATTTCTGATTTATTGTGTTTTGTTGATTCTAGCGTATTCTTGATATTTTATTTTAATTGTTTCTTTGCCTATTTCAATGTACGTCGCTCAATTTAAGTACCTGAGCCGTTTGTTAAGAACAATAAAGCGAAAACCTCGTTATATTTAGTTTGTTTGTTGTGCCCGTTTGATTTAAAAAACACAAATAAAGCGAGCTTTCTGCTTTGTTTATTTATGTTCCATTCAGTGTGGATTTATCCAAAACAATAAGCAAGTGGAATTACTGGAACAAGTTTATTTCACAGCTCACAATTATTTTTTGTCCGCTACTTAGTAACTGGGAACCGAGCATATGGCAAAAATAAAATCGCCAATAAATACAAAGTAAAGTGTCCCGTTAAAAGGAAGACACATTCAATTTTTATTAAGTACAATAGGGAAACAAAAGGCTTCTACATAATTTCTTGTCCTTGCGCACCGATGAACAATGCTAGGCGGTTTTGACGATTTTTTTTTAGTATGAACATAGAAACGTTAATATTAATATGTATAAATATTTTTGTAATTTTTGACGATTTCCTTGCGCAAAGGGTATAATTATAAAAAAACAAAAATTTTGAAAAATATTTCAATTTCTATGAATGTCAGAATTTTAAAATATCGTCAAAGCGGCGATTTAAGGCAGCGGCTCTCTAAGGTATAAAACGAATTAAAATAATATTTCAAACATTTGTAATATTGCATTTAAAAACTTCATTTTTCGGTTTCTTTTTTTTTTGATTTTCTTTTGATTTATTGCTACTAAACTTTAATCAAAATATAATTAGAAATATAACTAAAAGTAAGCTCCACCGTTTTATAATCTGCCTTTAAAGCATTATATCTGCATTTATCGAACTAAAAACACATAGATTTTCGATCATCTGAGATAGTAAACAAATAGCCAGAAAATCAATAATTTACTTGTGAAATTCACTAAAAATCTTCAATTTGCTATGTGTAGAGAGATGTTTTAGAGACACTCTAACCAAAATTTCAGAAACTATAAGGATGCAAACAAACTGTCAGTTTGAATTTGTTTTAGATAACGATGAAAGGTAGGACTTAGTGGAGATCGGAGTTTACATTATTATCGGTGATTTCTCTTGTAGCTTTTAACTGTTTTCAACCATCATCCCTATTGCAATCACAAAAATGGCTCCTCGCCTTAAATAAATACACGCTTTAAATACTAAATATTTTTTTAGTTTAAGTTAATTAATTGGAAAATAATACACTAATAAAAGTAAAGCAGTGAACAAAATAAATAAAACAAATAATTTAAAGTTATGATTAATAAATAAAACAATTAAAATATAATATTATACATTTATCGAAATAATTTGAAAATGGAAATTTATCATTTTCACCAAAATAACTTAAAAGATAAATTTAATAGAAACAGTACATTAATATTTAAAAATTATAATAAAACTGATTTAAAAAAAAAAGAGTGAATACTGAGTTTTGTTGTGGGTTTGTAAATAAATGTACCACTCGTATATGTACATATATACTCGTAGTCCAGTGTTTGACGACAAAAAATTGGTTATTACCTTAAAATTCTTCGGATAAAACCGATTGTCGTGAAATTTGGACAGTAAGTAGGGAATTTCTCAAGGGAAAAAAAGTTATATAATCCCGATGTGTGTTATTACCCTGGGGGTGCATGTCACCCCTTATCAGGGGTGAAAATTAGTATACTCAAAATAACCGCAGAATTCGATAGAGGGATGAATTCTAAAATTTTCTGTGAAGTTTTTCGATAAATCAATATTTTTCGAGTTATTCCTGATTGAAAATGTTGACTTTTCTTCTAAAAAAATGCATATTTTAGAGCGATTTTTGACGAATAACTCGAAAACCTTATGTTTTATCAAAAAAAAATTATGAGGAGAAAAAGTAAAGCTTATAGAATAACAAATTGATTTTTTTTATTTCTGTAGCTACAATACCAGCGGTTATTTTGAGTGTACTAGTTTCCACCACCAGGACATCCACCCCAAGGTAACAACACATCATTCCTTACTTACTGCCCAAATTTCACGTCATTCGGTTTTATCCGAAAGAATTCTGAGCGAAAAACCGTCAAACACTGGTAAGTATATTATATTTAATTATAATACGCATGTACTCATATATTTATACTTATAACTTAAATATAAGTATATAATATTTATAAATCGTCGGTGAGAATTGCAGAACATCAGACCAGAAACTATTTTTTTTTCAGAAGACAGTGAAAACTATCTCACTCTCCACATTGTCTATAAGAAAATACTAATTTATTTACTAAATTTGTTCGATGACTTTTTGACTTTTTGATATTTTAAAAACGGCAATCGATTCACAAATTCTCTCCTCTTTCTTTTGATAAACGGAAAATTGGAAAAAATGGACTTACACATGCTGCGTTTCTCGTTGAAGATATGTATGCATCTCTGTATGAGTAAAATCAAACGGAAAAGTAAAATCAAACGGAATACGGGGCAGGAGTAGGAATATACGGGAGTGGGACAACCCTCTCGAGGTCCTTGGGCTTCAATGCTACCGCCTTTCTAGCGGAACTACATGCTGTAGTAAACATCTAGGAGGGAGAGCAATAATCCCAGATAGTATATATCACGTACCGGAAGGCAGTATTATCAAGTTCATTAAGAACCTGAATATTGACTGGACGGATAATTAAGCAGGGTCCAGCACAATAGATCTTTTAGGTCGCAGTGCGAAGTGGCTGATCGCCCGCATGGCCCTCCAATAATAATAATAATAATAATGCATATCTGTACCCCAGAACGAGGTAAACTATCACAACTCCATTTCAAATTTCTTTAGAGAAGTCGTGGAAAATAACTAAATAATAGTGAAGTTTAATGGGATTTCGACTTGTTCAAATAGGTACCAACGTTGGTACCTATTTGAACAAGTCGTTCTGCGACTTCTTTTTACGAAATTTCGCTGTAGCGTAATATCAAAAATAAACCATAGTCTCTGTTTACGAAGATAAATTTCGCTATTTTTGACAATACGCTGTAGCGCAATTTCGTGAAACGCAGCGCGTAAATTTATATGTGGGTGTACTCGCTTTGGTTCTTGGTAAATGGTGAACTTTGTGAAATTATTTTTAATACATCATGCTTTATCTTCTAGCTTTAAAACTGTGAAAAAAGAATTATAATTATTCCTAAATAACATAATTTTTAAAGTATAACAGTCATTTTATCTCAGGATTTACTCACTTTTGCATTTTTGGAATGGACTGTATAGTACGTATCTATATACAAATATAAAGGGGATTTGCTTTAGTTCGAACGCATTCTAGGTTTTGTAAAAGGGCGAGCTCATCAAAATATTTTTCATCCGGTTAATCCATTTCCTCTAAATCATAGTCGCCATCGGTATCTTCAGCAGAATTGTCTTCTTCGCTTTTATTTGCATTACTTTCATCGTTGATTTTTATTTGGTAAAATGTGTCACAGACTGCAAGATGTGGAACATGATTTAAGAAAAGTTGATATTCTGCTGGACATTCACTTACATATATAATCATAACACTTGCCCAAATCATAACACCTGCCCATAACACTTGCCTCGTTTGTCGTAGAAACTATTTCTTTTTGAACTGATATGTTGAAATCATTCAAGTAAAAAATCTCCCGGTAGTCCGTATAAGCCTCAAATTGAATATTTTACCAACTTTATTATGAATATTTCTATTCATAAAGCGACAACCTAAGGGATTTGACTGACACGTTCATCTAATATTAGGTTAAGTCTCTCTGCATTTTGTTTGTCCAGATCTAAATCTTTAATTACTTCCAATTTTGCTTTTCTGTATTCTTGGTGAATTTGTGGTATCGCGAATTGTGAAATCATCTTGCGAAGCCAGTTCACAACTATTTTACTGCAAGTACGTATTTTTTTATTGTAAAATCGGATATTGTGACAGCAGAACTGGTTGGTTGTCTTGCAGTATCAGCGGAAAATACGGTCAAAACTTCCTTAGTAAATACAATTTCATGGATATTTCTTAAATGATTTATCAACGATGATGTCGATCCATAAGCATTTGAAACCATTTTGTTGCATTTTGTACACTTAGCTTTATTATCCTTAGACTGTGCCCGAAACCTGTGATAAATATTTTTTAGTACACATTTTTGACATTTATTTGAAAAAACCGCATACACCCAAATTATCAAGGTCTGTTACTATGATAATTTTTGACACAAACAGAATAATTGTTCGGTCAACATTTAACATGGTCGCCTTAGCATTTTATATCATCAAAATAAAATGTCAACTAGTCAATGCGATAACAGAATCTATTATTTGCAGCAACATAATAATTTTCAACTGCAGCAGCTTGCCGACAATTATTTTCTTCTAGTGAGATGATTTGTCCGTGTATGTCAACTAAAAGTTAATTTTATTTATATGCCATATTGATCTAGTGAATAAATGTGAGAGACACACTATTGAAACAGATTATTATAGATATTGACAGATTATTGAATCCATCATAGAACTAGTTGATCGATTGATTTAAAACGTTGAATTCTATGCACTCTCACACATCACATCTTTTAGTTTTCGTTACAATTCTGATTTGAGACCACCCACGACATTCCCCTAGCCATACCACAATAATTATTTCCTCCAACTCATTGGAACCATTTTGAGCTGTTAACAAAGCGCTGGATACTCCTGACGTCCATCCTACAGAGGTCCGTCAGGTCTTTGAAGAGGGGTGCCCCTAGAAACTTTAGTCTGTTTCGTGCCAGACGAGGGCAGGTGCAAAGAAGATGAAGTACTGTCTCTTCCTCCTCTTCGTCCTCGCAACTACGACAGTAGTCATGTGAGAAGACACCAAGTCTGAGACAGTGCCCCGTAATCACTTCAACAACCACGCTGATCTGACTTCGCTGAAGTGAGATCAGCTGTTTGGATCTCGCCAAGTCCAACATTGGCCAGACCAGCCGAGTTATTACGCAAGAAGTGATACTTAACCATCTGTCATTCGTCAGCTTGCTAGCTTCTTTCTGAAGCAGCAGTTTGCGTACCGCAAGAGGCATTTCAATATCCTTTCTGCTTTCTGAGAAGTGGTCCATTGTACCACGTCGAGCCAGTTCATCGGCGTTTATATTCCCTGTACTTATAAAATGTCCTGGCACCCATAAAATATGGTTGTTGAACTGATCTGCCATCTCGTTAAGAGCTGAGAGACAGTTCTGGACTACTGGGACTAGTGGGAGGATCGATGTGAGGACTAGTGGGAGGATCGATGTGAGGAAGTTTATATTTCCTAGAGAAGAGAACCAATTCGGTTTTGTGTGGGTTCACATTCAACCCACAGCCATTGGCCCATAATGAAAGAGTGCCCAGGGCATTCTGCATAAACTCACTAAGAGTGCCGGGATATTTACCACGGACACCAATAGCAACATCATCCGCATAGGCAACCACCTTGAAGCCACCGTCCTCCAGTCTCAGCAACAGGTCATTTATGACCAAGTTCTAAAGTAGGGGGGACAGTACGCCACCCTGCGGTGTACCTCTGCTTGCAAATATTCTGACGGAGGATCCCCAAAACTGGCATTTATGATCCTGCCTCTTAGCATCTGATCTATCCAACCCTTGAGTGATTCATCCACTCCCAGATCTGAAAGTGCCCGAGTTATAGCCCCTGGAAGCACATTGTTAAAGGCCCCCTCAATATCCAAGAAGGTTACCATTGCGTAGTCTCTATATTCGAAAGATTTTTCAATGAAAAATACAAGAGAATGAAGAGCAGTCTCTACAGATCTCCCCTTGCAATAGGCATGTTGAGATTTGGACAGCTTTTCCGACACAATCGTGCCTCTAATATGAGCTTCTATTTGTCTTTCCAGTGTTTTAAAAAGGAAGAAAGACAAGCTAATCGGTCTAAGGTCTTTAGGATTGCAGTGTGAGCGTTTTCCCGCCTTAGGTATGAAAACAACCTTCCCTTCTGTCCATTTACTAGGAATGTGACATAGTTCTAGGCTGCCTTTGAAAATTACCTCTAACCAGGAAATTGTTAGATCCGTAGTTTGTTGAATATCCGCAGGGATAATACCATCGAGTCCAGGCGACTTATATGGTTTAAAACTGTTTATCGCCCACAGGATCTTTTTTCTGCTAATAATTTGGCCTATGAGGCTACTTGCCCTTTTCCCTACTGATGTGCTAGGTACAGATTCGGAACAACCAGGAAAATGAGTCTCCCCTCATGAGTCATTAGTGGTCCATATCCCATCCGGCCGTTGAAGATAACATGGGATGGAAGGACCAGTTGATATTACTTTGCGTAGCCTAGACATCTCTGAAGACTCCTGAATTTTGCCATATTTGAGTCTCCAAGAGCTGTTCTTGGCACTTCTCAATTGATATTTGTAAATTTTGAGGACTTCCTTATAGGAGTCCCAGTCTACAGCAGATTTTGTTTTCCGTGCTGTTTTGAAGAGTCTTTTGCATTTTCGACGTGTTTATTGAATCTCCTTGGACCACCAGGGTGGCCGAGATTTACCCCTAGGCCTGCTAAGGGGACTAGAGCCCAGTATCGCTTCATTAAAAGCGCTGGATAACTCGTCCACCAAGCCATCGAGCTCTTGCGCAGTTTTAGGAGGTTTTGGCATCTGAACTGATAGTGAATTACCCAGAATAGTTCTAAAGGTATCCCAGTTGGTTTTCCTCCTGTTTCTGTAGATTGGACTTTTTGGAGAAGTCAAGTCCATTTCAAATTGGAGATAACAATGATCAGAAAAGGAGTGGTTCTCCGATACTCTCCAGTTTAACAAACTAATCGCCAGAAAGCTTGAGACAAGAGTAATATCCAATACTTCCTGTCTATTACTAGTACTAGTAGTTACTACTACTACTTATAAAGGTCGGCTTATTGCCTATGTTACATATATGAAGGTTAGTACTTAAAATGTAATCAAGGAGTAACTCACCTAGTTCATTTGTGTCCGGACTTCCACAGATTGTGTGTGTGATGAGCATTTGCATCACTCCCAAGGATGACTCCAACCTTGCGCTTCTGAGCCTCCAAGATTAGCTCACCTAGAATGATTGGTGGAGTATCCACTTCATCATAAGCCAGGTAAGCTGATACTAGCCAGAGGTTTCGTTTATCGACCACAATGCTGACCGCTGCTACATCTCCGTTACTGAAATTTGATAACAGAAAGCAACTTATGTTATTTTTAATGAGAATGCACGACCGAACCTTACTTTCTTTTTTCGCGTGCATTAATCTATAATAGGGAGTCTTGAGCCCAAGTACCCGGTCTTCAGTGACCCAAGGTTCCTGGATCAAGGCAACATCTGTCGCTTCTTTCCCAATTTTTAAAATTAGAGCAGCTGATGCTGCCTTAGAGTGGTGAAGGTTGACTTGAAGAAATGTCAGTGTCATCTCTACAGCCTCTTCTCTACCACAGTAACATCAGAGTCATCCCCTGATGAGAAGTCCTCTGAGAGCCTCTTTAAAGACTCCATGGACGTTGATATCTCCGTGTCCGTGGAGCGGGTTTCCGCTTGGCTGGCTACCTCCACGCACAGCTATTAAGCACCGCGGTAGTTTCTAAAGATGACTTCGGAGCCTCCGGCTTGTCCGCGTCCTTCTTCTACACCTTGAGCTGCACTGAAACCATAATTGATTAAACCGTTGGTTTTTTCCAGTGCAGTCAGTGACTCTCTGTTTAAGATGATAACAGCTGACCTATAGTTAGCCTTTGTCTCCTCGAGCCTGGGCCATATCTCGCCAAGTCCCCCCACTGCCTTCTTATAAAGCAGCAGGGACCTCTGATCTGCACAGGCAGTCAGTTTCACCTGATTCCGGTGCCAGTCCCCGTCCCGACAAGTCGGAGGAGGTCCTGGATTTTCCGACAGGACTTTCAGGTAGGTGGCGGCTAAGGCCTCTTCCACCTTCCCCCAATTGGCGGGCGTGATACTGCCATCCTCTTGGGATTTGTCAATAACTGCCACAACCAGCTGATCCTTGAGGACCTCGTTAAAAGGCCTCATAGCGGAAGCATGGAGTTTTGTTCGCTTTGCGATCTTAGGACTTTCCTCCTGAGATCAATTTCTTTTAAGCTGTGAGCCAGCTGAAGGGCCTTCCGACTTTTTCTCGGTGACTGTTTTTGCTGTGGATTTGTCCTTATCCGTTCTGTCTTCCGGCGAGATGTTATTTATCTTAAGCAGGGCCCTCCAGGCCTTCCTCCTAGTATTATAGGTTGGATTTGAGGAACCAGCTTCATTCGTGCTTTGGTTCCGCTTTGTATTTCTATACTCAGATTTGGTGACCCGAGTGGAGCTTATGTCCCGTTGTTTATCTGTAGACTTAGAGTCAGGCCTACAGAACCGAGTCTCGTTGTCCACATTTTCCGGTTTTTTAGAGAGCCGGACTCTTTTTGTTGTTTTTTGTTATTATGAAGATCCATAATTGTTCCCACGAGTAGCGGAGAAAGAAGTGTCCATCTGTGCAGAGATCCGCAGTACACAGATAAGGCTACTTAATCCGGAGGGCGCCAAGAATCCGGATCCACCGTTAGCGACTGAGCTAGTTTTAAAGCTGGGCCCCCAGTCTGGTCGATTATCGGCACGGTACGATTAATACCTTAGAAGCCAAAGAATCAGCAATTTAGTTACCAGCGGTCACCACGTGGAGGTAACACGATCACTTGTTGAAGTTGCAAGTTACGGAGCTGACCGCAAGTGCCAATTTGAATCCCCCGAGCAACTTCCACCTGACCACCACATTTAAATCATAGAGATATTAAATTTTATTTTTATTTTACGTTTGAAATTGCAATATTTTTTAAATGACAAAACACGCACGCTTATACGATATTCTATTCAACAGACGAAGGAACGAAGGTTAACGTGTTAAAAAGTTTCACGAACATATAAGGTAGTAAGCCTGAAGCGTCCGGCGCTTCGCGAACGATTATGGTCGACCCAAAACATCTGCTGGTGTTTATATTTGTAATTATATTCTACAGTGTGACTTATTCTATGCTCTAAAGGTTTGATGCCGTGGTTCTGACACAGACTCCGCCGTTTTCTCTCCTCAAAAGTTCTCAACTTCAGGCATTTCAAAATCAACTCGAATCACTTCGAGGTATCTGACTGTTCCGGTAATTTTGAAAAACCCTGTATACAAATAGAGGTGGGCCAAAAAAGTGCGAAAAACGGCAAATCAAAGTTCAATGAATTTCCTATCGTGTGGCGTACAAACGGTTATTTTTACAATAGCTTCATTTAAACTTACTAGGTTAATTTTACAATAGCTCCAACCAAAAAAATTGAATTGATAGGAAGATTTTTATTAAAACTCGACTCTCAGGCACGCACACAAAGTAGTGGCCTTTGGCAAACCTTTGCAATCTCAACTCGGTAACCTTTACAAAAGAAGTTGAACAAGAGTGAAACCCTTGTCGAAAAAGTCTAACCCTAAATTGATTTATGCCAATTTGCATTACTTACGATCAAATGAAGCTTTTAAGTGAAGAAGCGGAATGACAGAAGATTTGTAGTTAAGTGAAGGTCATATTGAACCGTTTATTAAATAATAATGTTTAAAAAAATTCTAAAATAGGAATAAAGTTGTTCAATAAAATGTTTTAACTTTTTGTGCAGTTTCTATTGGCACACCCAGTATATAACATTAAGTATATAAATATATTTATTATTTACAGAAACAACATGATCGTAGACTTATTACCTTAACAATAATTATTCGTTAAATTTAAATTAATAATTCTTAAACAAAAAAAAGTGAAATTTACAAGTAAATTCGGATTTAAAGTTATTAGTAAATACATCATTATTAAAATTATTAGTAAAAATATTAATAAAATATGGCTGATATGCCGGATTTATCTCATTTAACGCCTGAAGAAAGGGCGATCATTGAATCAGTAATGCAAAGGCAAAAGCAAGAAGAAGAAAGGGAAAATGAGATAATGAGGTAAGCCTGGGGTGACATGTTATAACCATCACTTTTCGCTTCGATGCATTTTCGATTGAATAACTGTATTCCTTTGTTAAAAACTTAAAATTTTAAAACAATTTAGTTGTAAGATACCGTTTGTCTGTCGAAAATGCATCGAAGAGAAAAAAGTGACGGTTATAACATGTCAGCCCTGAACTTATTTTTAATTTAGTGTTTCATTTGATTCTATTTGGGTTTGGAGGATCAAATTATACAATATTGTCTGAAAATGCTAAAAATGGTAGTTTGTTGTCAAAATCGCTCATTTGCTTGAATGTGATTGAATAAACTAAAATTGATAATGCTTCATTATTAAAATGTTATAACATTAGTAATGTTATGTAATTGTAAATGTATTAAAATGTAAATTGGCTTATATTGCATTATTGTTCATTGACCGATTTATTTTGTTGTACCAAAACATATAAAAGTATTTTTCAGAATATGTTTCTTAGTTTAAAGATAATTAATCAACTTATTCTCTTAATAATAAAATCTTCAAAAATAATATTCTCAAGATCTGTATTTTTTAAAAAAAATAATATTGTATAAATAAATCTCTAAAACTGAGAAAAAATGAAACAAAACAAATTAAATAAAATTTAGTATATTAATATTAAACAAATAATATTTTGCATAAAATCTGTCAAACTAGGAGGAAGCAGGATGAGGTAACTGTATTAGAGGACACCATAAGGCAGCGATCAGAGCAACAGAAAAAAGCAGGAGTCGAATTAGATGCGACTTGCCATATATGCTTAAAAACAAAATTTGCTGACGGAGTTGGTCATGTCTGCCATTATTGTAGTATAAGATGTTGTGCTCGATGCGGTGGTAAAGTAACACTGAGAAGTAATAAAATTATTTGGGTTTGTATATTGTGTCGAAAAAAGCAAGAGTTACTATCGAAAACTGGGCAATGGATTAATAAAAATACATCACCTGATGCAATAACAAGAAGCCGAATAGAATGTGACAAAAGTAGTGTGAGTTTAATTATATTTATTATATAATCAATCAATTTAATTATGTACTTGCTTTTAACTATTAGTTTAGTTCGTTTATATTCAGAATATTGTTTAATGTTTTCATTTGTATTTATCATCTTTAGATTCCTTTTGAACAGCGGGATGCATCAGACAAGCGACCAAAATTAGAACGAGCCCGAAGTGCAGCTGAAAAGGAAAATTTACCAATACAGCGATCTGGTAGTTTATTACGTCGTCAGTATTCCCAACAAGAACCTCCGGCACGTAGGATGTCAACGTCTGAAAATAATGAAATTATGAATACAGGTCCACGACGCATTCTTCCACAAACACTAGCGTATCCAGCGGACCAGCAATATACTAACCAAAGGCTTCAAACACAACCATACCAACAACACCAAGCACTCCAACAGCAACAACAACCATTTGTGCATTTGCAAAACCAAAAATCCATTGTTGGAACTTACTATACAGATTCAACTCAACTAATGGAACAGGAGGAACAGCACGGAATAAATGTATATCCTGATGACGATCCAACTTTCTATCAAGTACAATAATAAATACCTATTTACATATACACACTTTTCAAAAATATATTTAATTAAATTATACATAATACGTACAATATATGTAACAATATATTCAGGCGTGATAGCTGATTTACATTCAATCTTTTTGTTCTATTCCAAGAGAATAGAAGCATGAATAAAAGTGCAATTCGATTTTACCCATTTATAAAAATAAGTTGAATATATTCAAAATTTAATTTTTTTCTTTCAAAATTTCACTACTGTATATGGTTTTGCTGTATAATCAGAAATTTTAGTTTCATAACTCAAAATCTGTTACTCCTAAATTTCTCAAATACAAGTCATCTTCATACCAACTGATAAGTGTTTCAAATTCCAAATCAATAAGGTTTAATTGATAATAAACACTTTTCACAGTAAAAAGATATAAAAACCATGTGTATTTACAAGATTGCCTTAAAAATTGCAATATGAACATGTTTTTGGTTTTATATTTTGAAGTAATTGAGAAAATTTACTGTAATTTAGAAAAAGTACCTCAACTAGTCGTATAGGTCAGTAACATACTTCTCGAACAAATGTACCTAATTTCAAACAACAATTTTCATTAATATTCATTTTACACGTTAAAACTAGGAAAAACGAAAAAAAATATATTTACTATTTATACACTTACCGGTCGGTATGTTTTTATAGAAATTTTTGCTACATCGAAGTTTGCAAAGTTCTGGAATTTCAAGCCAAATTTCATTATAATCCTAATCAGTCTTCAGAACCTCATTTCTTCCCCAAACAACCGAAAATCTGCAAGCAACGCAATAAATAATGAAAAAAATAACAAATAAATGTACACTTAGGCTGTTTTCGAAACGAATACTTATTTGGAACCTAACTTATTCAATGTAATTTCTTATCGAATAAGTTAGGTTCCACAAATAAGTATCACATAAGTATTGGTTTCGAAAACAGCCTTAGTCATTAAAAAAATATCTTCCGTTAGGACACCCTATTAATATTTGTCCTTTATTTAAGACCCGTCCGATTATAAATACAGTTACCAGTGGGTCATGTATGGGCCCGTCCGAGTTTGAGTTTTAATGAAATTTGTTGTTTGTAACAGAAGTATGTTTGTTTGTTGCAGAGGTACGTAATGTACGAGTATATTCTCTTTGACTAATACTCCAAAATTGCAATAAATTTTCCAAATTTCGCGCCAAAATATAAAAATTATGTGTAAATAACGAAATTTTTAAAGAAATCTTGCAAATATTTTACTGACATTTTTTTACGTTTTTCTCGTGAGAATGGGGTTATTATCAATTAAACCTTGTTATTGATTCTGCATTGGAAAAACTAATCATCCTTAATTGGTGACAAGAAAGCGTTTATTTGATAGATTTAAGAATACTAGTTTTTGAGTTAAACACATGATTCTACAGCATAACCTCTATTATTCCAACAACAGTTAGAGATAGCCTATTTGATGTTAACTAATTTTTTGTTTAGTTTCGTGCCCTCTATCATGTCCTGAATTTATTGTGCTTACTTGGAGGACACCTCGTATACAAAGAGTCCCTGAACCTAGTGCTTCATTTTCTGAGGTTCAGGGATACCATTTATACAGCTTATTAGTAACTCAAAAATAAGTCGAAATTGCCTCATCTGTTTCTTTCTCACCAATGTCTACGATTGAGATATGTGTGGTTTTGCTACAAAATTTGGCATTTTGAAATCAAAATATGATTGTTTTTTCTGAATAAAAGTTAAGGTTTAGAAATTGACCGATATAGTTTAAACTGTAAAAGAACTAAAAATTTGCGATTTTCCCCATATAAACTGTTTTTTTTCATTAAGTTTGTGTTTTATCTAAGAAAGAGTATTTAAGTTATTCTTTAAAAATAAATACAACTCGAATTTAGTAAGAGGGTTTGTTTCGAACGGAACTATTCCTTCTAATTAGTAAATAAGTGAAATTATAAAATTTCCAATTTTTTTTGAAAAGAAAATAAATTTTAAGAAAAAGCAGTTTATTCGGGAATAAACATGGATTTTGGTTCTTTTCATTTTTAATAAGAGAAATATTATTTCCTTCCAAAAATTTAAGACATAAGCTTTATTCAGAAAGCGATTTTTTTTCATTTTGGAATAGTGGAATTTCAGTTATATATGAAATTCAAAATGTCTGTACTTCATAGTAAAACCAGGTTTATCTGAACGACGGAGAGCCAAAGAAAACAGTAAATAAGGGTTTTTTGATTTATTTACCCGTTTTTCGGTCCAGAACCACCTCTTGACTTTACTACAGATAATTTGGGAGGTGATAAAGGGTAAAACCCTAATTTAACCTTAATGTTACCTTTAGTAATTACGACTGATGCTTAAATTACGTGTAAAATAAATTAAGATTCGTTTCTTTGGCTAGAATAACACTATCATTGTTCTATGTCAGTGATATCTAATAAAATATTGAAGTACAATTTCTTTTGTAAACATCTATGATCTTATATTCTTTTAAATCACGCTATGCCAAAGATACTAGATTCTCTTAAAAACAAAGAGAACACATGCAGCCTGTTTAGCAAGCTTAAGTGCTTTGATAAATTGTATCTTCACTAAAAATGGAAAGCAAAAATAATACAAAAAAACCGAGTCTGGGTGAAAGCTTGGCATATTATAAATATTCTAAAAAAGAAAACTTTTGTAAAAGATGCAACTCATATTATAGTTTATCTTTGACAAAGAAATTTAAAAAAATATATAGAAAAATGATTGTGTAATTCCGGTCTTTAAAACAAAAAAAAAATCGAAGTTATAATTGAATTGTTTCGACAGAAAAGGCTTAACCCTCCTGTCAACACGGCACACCTGGGTGTGTATTTGGATTTTCCAATGTAAAAATCAATATAATGGAAATTTCTTGTCATACTGAGTTTGGGTCAAAATTTACGTCAAACTTGGGTCAATATTTACGATTTTCATATAAAATGCACTATAAAATTTAATACACACCAGGGTATGCTCGTGTTCATGAAAAGTAGTTCGATACTCGTGTTGACACAAAGGTTAAAATGAAAAATAAAATTGGATACTATCTTATGCAAATGATTCATTTTAAGATTACGGTTATAATTTTGATGCAAAATATAAGTATTTTGCATTCATGGTGCGTACATGCTCCAATTCTGGTGAAAAAATGTACACCACGAAGTTAGCAAAATAGTATAGTTTTTAGTTAAAATTGGTTACCCTGGTGAACTTTTTGTTCTAGTTGGAAATAATTCAACTCATACAGCTAACTTCGTGGCGTACATTTTTTCACCAGAAATGTATAGCATGTACGCAGCTTCAGAATTATAACCAATATCCTTAAAATGGATCTTTTATATCAAATCAATACAATTATAATTTTCACTTTTTATTTTTGTTTTACAGACATCATTTTCTAAACTACTTTTTATGATTTTTTTTCCAAATGGTTTAATATTTTACATTTTATAAACAAAATTGTAATTTGCAGCGGTCCATTTAACGTGGCAAACCACAAATAGATATTTCAGCATAGATGATAGGGCAAGTTGAAAATTTATTTTTAATTTAGAATCAATCACCGTTCCGTAGATATTAATTGTACTAAGTATCCTGGAAACGATGCCGCCATAAATTCAAAAAGCAAACTACGCATTATATCTAACAAGAGTAGCTGAGTATATCCAGAAATACTTGTTAATACTTTAAAAATCGCAACGTTAATTAGAGATTTTCCCAAACTTAATTCTCGTATTTGGCATTAAGACGCCACAATCCCAACAAATATTTTTAGAAACTGATAACCATATATGACATTTCAAAAAAAAATTAATTTAGTTGAAACATTTTTTTTTTCGATTTCCCAATGCCAAAAATGAACCAGACGGATATAAAATGTGGGTACGCTGGTTGTCGAAGACCAACTTTTTCGATGAAAAAGTAACGCAATACTGTTATTACTGATGTTGACCTGTTTCTTTCAATTAGATGATTCATTACGTTTGTATTGCGCTCAGTCTAAAATAAAAAAATTCAGAAAACTTCGAAACATAACCTCACTATTTTAACCAAATGCGTGTTTCTGATTCGACTTATTTAATAGTCTCTTCAATTCAAAGAAGACACTATGTGTTTAGTAATTTTTTTTTTTTTTTTTTTTTTTTTTAAATGTTGCCAATGGCTTTATTCTTGAATCTTTCTACATAAGAAACTCACAAGAAGTAATCAAATCTTAAGCTAAAAATTAATACATATTTTAAATCTTAACCAATATTAATACTTATTGTTAGTGCTCACAATTTAACTAATTTAGATTATACTTATAAGTATAAGATAATCATTTAGTAAATTCACAGGTTCACAGGTTCATCATTCCGAGTGGATCTGTTCTTCTCAGTCGCCTAAATCGCGGCTGTTTTAGTATCTCCCTGGCTAATTCGTTGGGATGTGCTTCTAGTTTTGAATAATATTTCGAACTGAATTCTTTAATAGTTTCTTTAACGGTTTTAATCCCAAGATCGTGATGTATATTACTATTTCGAATGTACCAAGGAGCATTGGTAATACTGCGAAGTATTTTCGCTTGGGCTCGTTGCAGGAGTTCTCTGTTTGAAGTGCTGGTGGATCCCCATAACTGAATACCGTATGTCCATATGGGTTTGATTATCGCTTTGTAAAGTAAAACTTTATTAGCTAATGACAACTGAGATTTTCTTCCCATCAGCCAATACATTTTAGAAAATGTAATTTTTATTTGGTTGCGCTTTGTTTCAATATGATTTTTCCACGTTAATCTTCTATCCAGATGCAAACCTAAGTATTTTACCTTCGTTTGTTGAGGAATATTTTTATCGTTTAATTTCACTGGTGGGCAGGTGCGTTTGTTCAGCGTGAATGTGACATGAGTTGATTTGTTTTCATTCACTTTGATTCGCCATGCTTTCAACCAGTCCGCGACTTTGTTTAAATGATTCTGCAATTCCTTTGAGGCAATTTCAGGATTAGTGTGGGACACCAGGATGGCCGTGTCATCGGCAAATGTTGATTTTATTATTTTGTTAGTTACAGGTATATCAGCTGTGTACAACAAGTATAATATTGGTCCTAGAACGCTCCCTGCATTATGCATTAATATCATTTAAGCAAGTAGTTGCGCTGTTTTGTTTTACCATGTATTGCCTTTGAAGAAGATAGTTTCCCAAAACTGAGTGAAATTTCTTCGGTAGAAGCTCTTTAATTTTGGATATTAGTCCATCATGCCAAACTTTATCAAAAGCTTGTGCGATATCCAAAAAGGCAGCAGAACAATATTTCTTTTCCTCGAAGGTGATTTTGATTGCATTTACAGTTCTGTGTACTTGCTCTATAGTACCATGTTGGTTTCGGAACCCAAATTGATGGTCTGGAATAACGCGCCGTTCTTCTAATATTGGTTTCAATTTCGTTAATAACATTTTTTCAAATAGCTTTGAGATTGTGGGCAGCATGCTTATTCGACGATATGATGAGATTTGTGTTTCATTTTTTCCTGGCTTATGTATCATTGTGATCAAGGATATCTTCCATTTTTGAGGAATATAGCTGGTTCGCATGATCGCGTTGAATACAAATGTTATTAGTTTTATGCATTTATCCGGCAATTCCCTTATCATTTTTCCAGTAATGAGATCATGTCCAGGTGCCTTTTTCGGGCTTATGCAAGTTTTAATTGTATTCTTAACTTTCTTCCAGTTATACTTGATAGGTTTGTAGGATAAACCATCATCCGTTGGCTGGGGTAGCACGAAATAATTATCTTCTTCGTGTGGGACGAATACTGTTGCTAGATGAGCAGCAAAAGCATTGGCTTTTTCTTCATCACTTCTCACCCAATTTCCTGTTGGTAGTCTAATCGGTGTATTCGAATTTGTTGGCCTTTTTAAATTTTTTGTTGCCTTCCACAAAGAAGTGTTTAATAATTAAATCAAATATTATAAACGTCATATTTATTCCATAATATGTAAATTGACACCTTGTTTTTACGCATAAAAGTTGAGATAAATGTTTTATACGAAATTTGTCACATTTAAATTTAACTGTCATACGGTATGCAGCAGCGCTGCCCAAGCGAGCAAAGATGAAATCAAAAATTGAATTTAACAAATGGCTAATTCGAACGCAGTACATACTCGTATATTTTAGGTTGGGTACTATTACATTAGCAACAAGCCAAATAAATTAGTAATCGGATTGTTAGTTCTTTCTTGTTCAAACTGGTGGTCTCTTTCACCTCTTAAAATATTTTAACTTGATACCGATCCACCCTACTATATATGTACATACATATATACAACCAAACCCACTCCCTATGAAATTTTACATCGTCAGTCCTGACCTGTTTTGATGTTTACGAAAACCAGTAAAAATGTCCTCTACAAAAAATAACTCGAATCATGCTTTTTATTTCGCTCTTCGGAACAGGGCGATCGCTGTTTTCAGTGTTTTTCGTTTTTCTTCAAAACTCAAATTTTCAGAGTGCTCATTCTCAAAAACTACTTATTCGATTTTAACGATTAGTGACTCAAATGAAAGGTAATAAGTCGTTATTTAATGTGTGCCTATTAGACAAATATTTTGTAATGAAAAAGTGCATTATTTTGAATGATGCCACTTTTCGTGACTTCGAGGAATGCAACTAGAGCGAGTTTACAAAAACCATTTCAAAACCAACTAATTACGCTACATGAACTCTATTCATGGGTTATTAAAAATGAATCAAAAGGCAACTATTTATTTTTTAGTATTTATTTTCAGTATTAATTTTTTACATAACCCAGTTAAAACAAATCAGTTACTAAAAATGACTTTTTGATATATGTATAATAATAAAAATGGCATTATTAATATAACAATCAATTTATGATTTTATTGCATTCCAAAAAGTGCAAGTTAACGAACAATCACGAATAACACTAAATAAAATAAAATAAATTCACAATAAAATTATGAAGAATTTGGGTATACATTTTCTTGATATTTTGTTTGAAATATGAAGATCCTTTTATATTCAGCAAATCATATTTGGTTTACCTATGAAGTTGATAAAAGATTTTAGATAATCCACAATCCATTTTGGTTAAAGTATTAAAATTATTTATCCATTGACTTTATCTCCCTTTTCTAGAAAAGGAAAACTTAATTTTAAAATATTCTGAAAAATGGAAATTTAATTTTAAAATTTAAACTACATGTAAACTAAATTTCTATTTTCCAGAATATCTAACAAAATTCAATGATATTTATTTTATTGGCTAAATACACTGGTAATTATATGTAATAATCGGTGATTAAACATAACAACCGGATCTATCACTTTAACCGTAATATATATATATATATATATATATATATATATATATATATATATATATATATATATATATATATATACATATATATATATATATATATTATATCTGTGGTGAAAAGGTAAAGTATTTTATCTCGATTTTATACAATTTTCAGGAGAGCAAAAAAACGGTTAAAATAAATCTGTGAAAAAATATATGACTATATAAGCTAGTTTTTCCAGGGTTTTCGTAAGATGATGCAATGCATTTTTTTTTTAAAGTATTAGTTGCTTTAAATTTTATTAGAGTAATTAAGAAAATTAAGAAAAATGCAAACAGGTTATTTTACGTTTACAATTTTGTTAAAATAACTTATCTTATTTCACTTAAGCTATTTTACCAAATGTTTTTGCATTTTCCAATAAATCTTAATAGGACATAAGATATTGAATAAGCATATAATTTCAACAAAAATAAAAGGGAAAAATCCCTTGTTTGTGGATAAGTTGTTTTAAATATATTTTTTTTTTGAAACACTGAAAATTATGTAGAAACAAGGTGTTTTATTAAAATTTTTTTGTTGACCTATATGTAACTAAAATGTTTTGCTTCCGAATTTTTTGAAAACTTTATTTTAATTTTTAAATAAGATGTTTTTCCTTTTGATTTTATAGTTTTTTTTTCAAATAAGTTATTTGGACATAGTCATAACTCGAATTTTGTAATAGCTACAGGCAAACCGATTAGCTGTAAAAATAGCTAATTTTTAATAGAATGTGATTTTGTTAAAATCTCAAAAATGTCTTATCTCCAGATAAGATACTTTACCTTTTCACCACAGATATATATATATATATATATATATATATATATATATATATATATATATATATATATATATATATATAATATATATATGTATGTATTAGGGTGGTCCTTGTTTGTATGGGGCAAACAAAATGTAGAGATATCTAACGGGACACCCCCTAGAAATTTGAGGTTATGATAAAAACTTAAACAGAAAAAATATTGGGTCAATCGAAGATGGTTTAGAGGTCGCGGCTTGAACGCGAAGTTCGATAAAAACGGTATTTTTTTCAATTTTTCACATTCAAACGAACAGAAAAGTTATTTAGAATTTTTTCTCAGCCTAAATCAAAATTGTGGTGAATAGAAGATATAATTATTACCTTTCCAAAACATCAAAATGTCGAAAATCGGTTAACAAATGGTGACTTTATTGCCAATTTTTGAAACTAATAATAACTGAAATAATTATCGTTTTTTTTAAATCTTGGATTTTATATTCAAAACTACAAGTGATGTGTGTTTTTTTTACAATCACCGTACTGCAAAATTAACAATTCGTGAAAGTGCAGTTCTGACAATCCAGGAAGTATTTTTTTTTTGGTCAAAAGCACGAATCTCAGTGAAAAAGGAACAACATTCCATTGAAAAATTGGAAAAATTACATGATGAGAAGAAAAATCTCCTGAAGAATAAAAATTGCCGAAAAAAAATTGACCTGCAATTTAGAGGTAAAACACGGAAAAATGCCAAAATATTCAAAATACGTTTGATTGGAGTTAAAGTAATGTAATAAATTAAACAGTTATTTTTTGTTTTTTTTGTTTTTTATTGATTTATAGAAGTTCAATCTTTAATATTAATATTTTGTTGGACCGCCTTTTGCTTTTATTACAGCGATACACCTCCGATTCATTGAATTTGATAAATTTTTCAAAGTCGCAGGAGATATGGATTCCCAAATCATCATCAACAAACTTTTTAAAGCTTCAATCGATTCTGGGCGCTTCCTTGCTACTTCTAGCTTCATTATAGATCAAATATTTTCAATTGGATTTAAGTCTGGACTATACGGGGGCCAGCTCAACACATCGATACTTTTTTCTTCGAAGTACTTTTTTACCTTTAAATGAAGAGATAAGAAAAAAAAAACAAATTTTTAACAAATTATTTATGTTTATCTGAAAGCCAATTTGTCCGGCTGAAATTTTTTTTCCCGTTGCTCGCTCAAGGTCCGATGAAGTTTTAAAACGGTTCCGACGACTTTGTAATAGTATAAAACGATCTTCCACTGTCGTTGTCTTTCTGGGCCTTCCAGAGCCTTTCTTTCTTTGTGTACCGCCCATCTCTCGATTTTTTCATATTCCACGCGACAGTACTTTTAGGAATGTTTAATCTTTCACCTATTTCACGCGTGGTTAAATTTTCTCGCGCCAAAATCAACATATTGCTTACACTGGTCACTAACTTTTCCCATTTTTTTAACTAAAATTGCACTTTATTCTTTATTTGTCTAGGATCACTTACAGAATAACTTAATCTTACAAAATATGCACTATTTATACTCAAAAAATAAATTACAGGCAATAAAACATCTGCACCCTAATGACGGCCAAGAACGGTAGGCGTAAAAAAAAAATAATTGCTTGCCCAATTTTTTTGCACATCAGTTGCGGGGTTGTACCGGTGTAATAAAAGCAAAAGGCGGTCCAACAAAATATTAATATGAAAGATTGAACTTCTATAAATCAATAAAAAACAAACAAAAACATAAAAAATAAGTGTTTAATTTATTACATTACTTTAACACCAATCAACGTATTTTGAATATTTTGGCATTTTTCGGTGTTTTGCCCCTAAATTGCAGGTCAATTTTTTTTTTTTCAAAAAATTACGTCATATGTACCTGTATTTAAAATGAAACAATAAACCAATTGCTTTCAAAAGTTTTGTAATTTTAGCAAAAAAAGACTCCAATTTGCAATAAATTTGTTTGCCCAATTTTTTTTTACCAGCACTGTATATATATGTGTATATATATATATATATATATATATATATATATATATATATATATATATATATATATATATATATATATATATATATATATATATATATATATATATATATATATATATATATATATATATATATATAAGTCGAAAATGCAGCTCAAAAAAATAAAATAAAATGTGCAATTTATATTTATAATAACACGACTAACTTTCTTTAATTCTCAAATTCAAGTGCCTATAATATATTTCTCGCACCCTCAATACAATTAAAAAAAAAGTTGTAATCATGTACCATACGGTACATTAAGAGATTTTTTATAAAATAAATTAAACATAGGGTGGTCATTTATTTGTCATCATCTGCGCTGCCGACTCGGCCGTCCTGTTCTGAACCGTCTCGGTGAAGCCTTCTTCATCCTCACCATCGCTCTCAACATCAGAAAACCCGACAAAATAACGTTTGATATTCTCGGCAGCTGTTGTTGTTCGTTTAGGCCCCTCTCCCTGACCAATTTTACCGACTTCGTAACGGTCTCGCCCAATAATCTTTGTTACTTCGTACGGTCCAAAGAATTTCCCTGCGATTTTACCAGCATTACTGAATTGAGTCCTCTTGATGGCCACTATATCACCAACACTATAACTCGGTGCTTCCTTTCTTTTAAGATCATAGCATCTTTTGTATTCTTCTTGTATTCGCTCAATTGATTGTCTGGCTTGTTCTCTCAACTCTGACCGCGCTTCGCAAAACAAACCCACCATTTCCTCTTCGACGTTTTCCTTTAACATGAAATCTTCAGCACTATTCATCTTAACACCAATTATTAGTTCAAAAGGAGTCATGCCAATGCTCCTTTGAAAAGAATTATTGATGAACCTTTGCAATTTTGGTACATGTTTGTACCACTCGGCCGGTTTATCCAACGACAATTTCGCCAATATGGGAATGATGATCTCATTTATTCGTTCTATTTGGCCATTACCCGTATGCACACCTGTTGTTGCTGTGTGATGTTCTATTTTTTCTGCTTCACAGTATTGGGAGAATTCCGCAGACGTAAACGCGGTACCTTTGTCGGAAATGATGCATTTAGGACTACCAAATATAGCCTTCTGCAACTCGAATTTCTGGATAGTTTCTTTAGAGGTGGTAGTCTTCGTAGGATATAACCAAGTAAATTTCGAAAAACCATCTACAATGCACAACACGTACTTGTATAGCTTGGTAGTCTCGGACAAATTTCCCAAATGATCCACGTGGAACGTTGACAATGGCACATCTCCTTTTGGTATCGGCCTAAGAAGTCCATCCTGTAACCCTCTTTTCCTTTCGGATAAAATGCATGGAATGCAGTTTTGAATGCAAAGTTTTATTTTTTCGGACAACCGTGGAATGAAAAATTGACGTGTCACGAGTTCATTCGTTTTTTTAACCGAAAAATGCCCTTGCTCGTGACAAGACTTGATAACTTCCATTTGCATCCTTCTTGGCACCACCAAACACATTGCACCTTGAACTAATTTAAATAGAATACCATTATTGACAAGATATTCTTGATACGCACCATTTTTCAGCAATTCAAATATCGGCTGTAAATCTCGGTCATCCTTCTGTGCAGCTTTAACTCTGGTAAGAACACCATCTTGAATCACCATAACAACTGGATTACGGCTCAACGCATCGACGTGTCGCATGCGATGGTTTGAACGATGCTCGAGTTCATAATCAAATTCCTGTAGCCTCAATGCCCACCCTGCTATCCGCGAGTTGGTTTCTTTCTTCTGCATAGTCGCCTTAAACGCCGCACAATCAGTGACTATTCGGAACTTGAGTCCCAACAAATAGACCCGAAACTTGCTGAGAGCCTTCACAATTGCCAGCACTTCCAATTGATAGCTGTCGTATCTCTCTTCACATGACGAAGTTTTCCTAGAATAGAAGAAAATTGTATGAAAGTGCTGATCTTCCGCGCTTCGTTGTAACAGAATAGCTCCCAAGCCCATTCGGCACGCATCCGTGTGAAGTTCAGTTTCTCCATCTACATCATACAACTTCAACACAGGCTGGCATGTCAAAGTTTTCTTCAGCTGATCGACCGCCTCCCTTTGTTCCAAACCCATTACAAACACGTTATCCTTCCTTAACAAATCTGAGAGAGGTTTTGCCAGTATCGCGTAATCTTTCACAAACTTTCGAAAATAACCTGTCAACCCCAAAAAACTTTGTATTTGTTTCAGGGTTTTCGGCAGAGGAAACTTCTCGATGGCTTTCACTTTTTCACTTCCAGGTCTCACGCGACCCTCCTCAATTTCATATCCAAGAAAGCTTACTTTTTTACATAAAAAATTACATTTTTTCCAATTAATTTCTAACCCGTTCTCAGCCGCTACTTCCAGCACCTTTGACAGACGAACAACACCCTCTCGTATAGTTCTAGATGGAACAATTAAATCGTCTAAGTAAATACAGACGATTTTCTGGCGACACAATTCTTGAAATACAGTATTTATAAAACGCTGAAACACTGCCGGCGAGTTGCAAAGTCCAAAAGGAACCTTCAAGAACTCATAGTGTCCGTCCGGAACAACGAATGCGGTATACTTTACCGATTCCTCGGCGATCGAGACATGGAAAAAACCATTTTTAAGATCGAGAGATGAAAAATACTTTGACCCTTGCAGTCGATCAATTTGATCTTCTATTAACGGCAGCGGGTATCGATCTTTAACTATCGACTGATTTAACCTGCGGAAATCCACACATAATCGCATCGAACCATCTTTTTTTTTCGCCAATACCACCGGACTTGCGTAATCAGAAGAAGTCTTTCTTATTATTTTGTACTCCAGCCACTCATCAATTTGCGCTCGTACGGCCTCTAATTCTCTCGGTGATAATCGACGCGCCTTTTGGTGAACCGGTTGTTCGTTGTTTAACACTATTGTCATCTTCACATCACTTTCCCCTTCTACCATTTTTGGACTATAATTTATAATCATGTTTTTTAAATCAGTTGTCGCCTGGTCGTCATCGATGTGGCTGAAGTAAACTGATTTCTCGCACGTCACTGTGAAAACTCCTCCTTCGGGAACAAATTTCTTCATTGAGATAGAGTCCGGTGTGATCACGGTGATAGTTTTATTAATCAACTCTCTGCCAAGAATAATATCCACAGGTAACAACCCGTCCGCTACAATATGGAAAATTGTTGCATATTCGTCGCCATCAATTACAATTTTAACTGAAAATTGTCCAATCGTATTGAATCGGTTTGATCCAACACCTGAAAATGTTGTAATTCGATTTTCCCAATCCGCGATGTTCAAATATTTAAATCTGCTTTCGGAAATCAAATTCACATCACTGCCGCTATCTATCAAAGCCATCAGACTTCGTCCATTAATATGAAGTTCCTTCAAATCCTGTACAACCGACTGAGTATTGATTGTTGCTACCGTTTTATTTAAATCCTTTTTATCACATTTTACAGAAATGTGGCCGAACTCCCCACATTTATAGCACTTTGTTCCTTTCCCTTTGTTCACACACATTTTGGCTGTATGACCATTGTCACCACACTCAAAACATCGTACGCTGGCTTTCACAAATTTATTGTGGTGACGATCAGAATCTTTGATTAAACTGGGCGTTGTCGTTTTTGTATACGGCACATGAGCAACGTTTTTTTTTTTCATGGCGATTTCTTCGTACAATTTTAATTTAATTTTAAAATCCTCCATATTATTAGCACCGTACAAAATTTGCTTGTGAAATTCCGCATCCTGGATACCGTCAATACAATATTGTATAATTGAAAGGTCATCCACTTGCCCGAGTTTCCCTAACTCTCGTAATTCAAAAAGGAAACGCACAAAAGACTCGTTCGGTTTCTTTTTACGTTGAGATAATTGACGATGTATAACCGCACCACTAACATTAACGGAAAATTCGACCTTCAAAAAATCTTTCAATTTCACCCAGGTATTGATATTATTTGCGCATCGTAAAGCAATTTTAGCCGTTCCTTCCAGCAGCCTCTTACCGAAAATCAGTTTATCCAATTCGCTCCACTTAGATGTCTCCGCCGTTTCCTCAAAGTCTTGTATAAACTTATCAATTAAGTAATGGTCATCTCCACTGAATGTGTTTAGCGACTCCTTCACATCACTAAATGTGTGTCGTTGTTGGGCGTGTACAATCGCCTCAGTCCCTATTACCGCTTCATTTCTGCTTATTGTATTATTCGCCAGCATTGTATTCTCGCGTCGCAGAAGTTCGATCTCTTTGTCTTTCAGAGCCATTTCCCGTTTCGTCAAATCCTGTTCTTTGGCTTTTACAGAAGTAGTAGGTTCATCTCTATTAACAGAACTTCGCTCGTGGTCATCTCGTGATTGTTCAGTATGATTCGAAGATGTTCTTTGAGTAAATTCCAACGCATCAATTGACTTTTGGAATTTTTCGATCATCTTCTTATAAAAATCTGCATCCGAATATGTAATATCCCGTTCGCGACCTCGCTCATGTTTCTTTTTTCCGCCCATTGAAAATCACTCACGTGTTTTTTTTTTAAACTGCACACAAAAATCCGCTACACACTGTTATTTCGAATGTTTATTTTTATTATAACTTTTTTTTTTTTTTTTGTTTCGCACGATAAAACTTTAAATGTAACACCCGTAATGAAAACACCCTCTTCACGATAAACAAAATTATAATAAAAATCACGACCGATCCGATGACGCGTCTAATCGGATCCCGGTTGAGCCCCCAAGTCGAAAATGCAGCTCAAAAAAATAAAATAAAATGTGCAATTTATATTTATAATAAAACGACTAACTTTCTTTAATTCTCAAATTCAAGTGCCTATAATATATTTCTCGCACCCTCAATACAATTAAAAAAAAGTTGTAATCATGTGCCATACGGTACATTAAGAGATTTCATAGGGTGGTCATTTATTTGTCATCATCTGCGCTGCCGACTTATATATATATATATATATATATATATATATATATATATATATATATATATATATATATATATATAATATATATATATATATAACCAGCGATCGGAAAACCCTAAGATTTCGTTACGTTATTGGAAAAAATTCCTAATTTTTTTTGATTACGTTATAACGTTATTTAACCTTAAATTATGTGAAATGTTACGTTACATAACGTTATCTAGCATTAGTTAATGTTTTTAACGTTATAGAACAAATAACGTTATCTAAAGTTAAATAAATTATTAACTTTTGCTTTAGTAAAGTTTTAACATTAGAACTAACGACCAGTCAAAATGAGGATTCAAGAATGAGGGAAAAAGTGAATTCAATAAATGTACAATCCGTCATTTTGACGGATCAATAGTTCTAGTGTTAAATAATGCTACCAGGAACAAAAACATTTTTTATAAGGTTATTTTATTTGGTTATATCAAAATTTTATAAAGTTATTTGTTACGGTTACGTTATAACATAACCTAATAGGTTTGGTTACGTTCTTTTGAAAAACTTCGCAATTTCAGCGTTTTTTAACGTTATTCTGGTAACGTTACATAACGTTATCCGTCCCTGTATATAACATATAACAGAAGAAAATTCACATTAGAAAAAGAGATAGAGAACAAAACTTCTTTTTTGGACATTCTTTTGATTGGAATTTAAATGACAATTTTTTTTTCAAAAATGAAAGATGTAATACGTTTAAAAAACAATCAAATATTGTTTACCAAGTATGTTGCAGTTATAAAGCAGTTTTTAGAAAAACGGATTTAACAACAGAAAAGAGGTGCAAATCCAAATATAAATTCAAACATTAGTACACTTTCATAGCATTTGAAAGATTCAAACCATTTAATCAGTATAGATCACCTCAAAATTCTAGAGAAGCAAAAGAAAATTTAAATCCATAATTCGTATGATTTGTTTATCTAAGTTTTTTTGCCTCATACAATTTATTTTTGATTCTAAATAAAACCTTTTTACATGAAAATCATTGAGTACAAATTTATTTTCAAATAAATTGTCTAAAAAGTAAAAGAAAAGAGCCCTAAACCAATATTTTAAAAATTTGTTTTAATTTTAAATCATTGGCCCAATGATATAGAATTTAATATATAGACATATATATATATATATATATATATATATATATATATATATATATATATATATATATATATATATATATATATATATATATATATATATATATTATATATATATATATATATATATATATATATAAATATATATATATATATATATATATATATATATATATATATATATATATATATATATATATATATATATATATATATATACAGCTGTCGTCATGAAAATAGCAGTGGTAGCAACAAAAATTTCTACAGTACAAATTTCTTGCGTTCTATTTTAATATTAAAACATTATTTACTTCATGTAATTATTTATTTGGTGTATAATTAAAAACAACAAGAATTTCATTTATTTTGTTGTATTTTTTTTTTTAATGGAAAAACTAAATGAACATAGCTTTCAGGAAAATAGCAGTGCGACCAGCAAAAATGTCGTATAAAGAAATAAAAATACATTTTAGCTAAATTTAAATTAAAGGTCGTTAGTATTTAGTTGTGAAGCCTTTATTTTTCAAAACGGCTTGACATCGACGGCCCATAGAATTCACCAAATCCTGACATCGCTTAATTGGAATATTTTCCCAACTACGTTTCACAACTTCCCATAGCTGCTTTTTATTTGTCGGGTTTACTTCAGCAACGGCGTGTTTTACATCCCCCATAAATTTTCAATTGGGTTAAGGTCCGGCGACTGAGCTGGCCACTCAATAACATTAATTTTATTGACCCTAAACCACTCTTTAGCTTTTTTACTAGTGTGTTTGGGGTCATTATCTTGTTGAAATGACCATATTAAAGGCATCTCATCTTCAGCATAGGGCAGCATGATATTTTGAAGAATATTTACATATTTATGTTGGTCCATTATCCCTATGTATGGGTCCCACCCCATAATATGAGAAAGCGGTCCAAATCATGATACTAGTCCCGCCATGTTTCACAGTTTTTACAGTATATTTACGATCGTATTCGGTATTTCGCGGGCGTCGTACGAACATACGAGAGCCTCTTCCACCATACAAAACTATCTTACTCTCATCTGACCATAAAATGTTTCGCCACTTAGTAATGGGCCATGATAGATGTTGTTTCGCAAATGCTATCCGTTTCGCGATATGTTGTTTAGAGAGCATTGGTACCTTTCTTGGGCTGTGAGCTTTTAATTGATTTTCTTTGAGTCGTCTCTCAATTGTAGAGTGACTCACTGTTAAGTTCAATTCATTTTTTATTTTCTTAACTGAAGCAAAAGGTTCGTTTTTACAAAATCGAACAATGTTTCGATCTTCTTGGGCCGATGTTTTACGCTTGCCACCTCGCGTTTCTGGATGTTCTTTAAATTTTATTGCGTTTCTTATCATTTTGGCGGAACAACCTATAAGCTTTTGAATTTCGACGTAGGTTTTGTTTTCTTTTCTTAGTTTTAAAATAAGTCGACGTTCTTCGTATGAACAATGTGCAGCACGCCCCACTTTTTTTGAAAAATACATTAAATTATACATTCAATTTTTTTACTTTATAATATTTATTTATTTACTTACTTTTATTCTAAAAGATTTTAACAAAATAAAAGTTTTTTAATAAAATAAAAACGATATATATTAATTGAAATATTGACACTGCTATTTCAATGCGGCACGTCAATCACTTACACGTTCAAAAACTTTAATATAATATATAACCTGACAATTGTTTTTTAAAATGCGTATTATTTAATGATTGCTAAATAAATGACTCATGCATTTCCTATTGGTGTTGGAAAGTTTTAGTAATGTAACACTGTAAATCATAATTGTTGGAATTGTGATAGTTACACTGCTATTTTCATGACGACAACTGTATATATATATATATATCAGGGATCGGAAAACCCTAAGATTTCGTTACGTTATTGGAAAAAATTCCTAATTTTTTTTGATTACGTTATAACGTTATTTAACCTTAAATTATGTGAAACGTTACGTTACATAACGTTATCTAGCATTAGTTAATGTTTTTAACGTTATAGAACAAATAACGTTATCTAAAGTTAAATAAATTATTAACTTTTGCTTTAGTAAAGTTTTAACATTAGAACTAACGACCAGTCAAAATGAGGATTCAAGAATGAGGGAAAAAGTGAATTCAATAAATGTACAATCCGTCATTTTGACGGATCAATAGTTCTAGTGTTAAATAATGCTACCAGGAACAAAAACATTTTTTATAAGGTTATTTTATTTGGTTATATCAAAATTTTATAAAGTTATTTGTTACGGTTACGTTATAACATAACCTAATAGGTTTGGTTCTCATTCTGGTAACGTTACATAACATTATCCGTCCCTGATATATATATATATATATATATATATATATATATATATATATATATATATATATATATATATATATATATATAATATACATATATATATATATATATATATATATATATATATATATATATATATATATATATATATATATATATATATATATATATATATATATATCCTATATATATTCGTTTTTTTAGATAGAGGATGTTAAATATTTAAAAATGTCATGAGCTTTGTATTGTGTTTATTGCTATAGCAAAAAAAATTTAATTTTAAGATAAAGCGTGATTTACACGTTCCAGTAATGTTTCCCAACAAAAAATCAAGAGATTAGCATATCGCGCATTCCATTTCAAAGACAAGAACAAATATACATATAAACAAACAAAATTTTGTTGGAGTTTTTATTCTTTTTTTGAAATTTTGTTTCCATAAAAAAAATTTTTGACTATAAAATATACCCGAGTATATTTTATGGAACATACAAAAACAAAGATTCTAAAAATGGCGATTTGTGAAATTTTTATAGCGCTGCATTTTTATTTTTTAAAACTTTTACATTGTCGATTTTATACCGCCAAAAAATTATATCATGCTCGACATTTTTGTTTTATTTTTTTAAAAATTTTGTTTAAAAATAGAAGTTCACTTTTGAAAAGTTTTCTTTCTAGCCAGAAATGTCATAATTTTGAAAAATAAAATCGTATCATCGCCCAAACGGCCAAAAACTTAAAGCATGACCGAAATTTTTGGTTTTATACTTTTCTCTTTTTATCGCATGTTAATTTCTTCTATTGCGTTTAGCTGTCTCAACAAAAAAAAAGTTGGAAACAAATTGTTGGAACGTGTAAATCACGCAGAAATGAATAGGGATTATAAAATAAGTATAAAAATGGTATCGTCTTTCATTTCTTCTTTTTCAAAATGGCCGTCGAATCTTTCATTTTTAAGTTTACCCAACTATATCATTTTTTTATCATCTTTTGTCCCATGTTTGTTTTTATTTGCTTTATGGCCTTTTTGGAAATTAAAGATGGCGGCCGAGATACGTCAGTTAGAATACATGGGCATTAAAAATTAATGTCTTTAATCGTTATACAAACGTTCTTGATGAATTTAAAAAAATTTGAAATATTTCATGTATATTCTCGGCTCTCTACCTTGTTATCGAAAACAAAATATCGCAACAAAAACATCGCAGTAAAAATATAGCAAACAAAATAAACGCTTGACAGAGATTTCGAAAGCGTTTTCTTCGCAATGCAAAAATATCGCAAACACAAATATCGCAAGCCAAAAATATTGCATATGTATCATTTTTGGCTTTAGGTTTATGTATTAATTAATAATAATTCCTTCGTCAATCTTGCAGACAAGATCAAAGAGTTTTTTTCGCCCTTATCGCTTCTTCTGATAGTACCACAAATGTTAAAAAAAGCAACATTTGTAAATATAACAATTTTTTTATGCATTTATAATTCGTTGTCTAACTTGGAGGATGGAGGGTCTCTCCCCAAACCCCTATTTTTCCATAATTTACACAATTTTTCCTGTTGTATCCTACAAATTATTGCTCATACCGGGAAGCGATTAAATTTGTGGCGAAACATTTGAATGCGATATTTTTTGCTGTGAGAATTTTTGTTTGCGATGATAGTTCCATGCGAGAAAAATCTGACTTTATATTTCATCGTAAATATTTTTGCATGCGAAATATTTATGCTGCGATATTTTTGATAGATATACTATAGGATTGCGACAAAAGTACTTCCACATTTTTGTTGCGATATTTTTTTTTCGTTAATGAGGTAGGTTCCCTTATTCTCTATCTAAATGTGAAAACATTAATACACATCAGACAAGTTAAAACTCCATTTAAAGTAAAAAAAATTTAAAAAATATCTGAATTTTCACATGATTTTCTAATGATAGGGTGTTAATCATTTAAAAATTTCATGCAGGTGGATTTGTATTATCCGAAATTATCCGAAAATTATAAAATTAAACTCAGTTTAAAGATAGATGTATGAAAAATACTAAATGGTACTATCTTTCATTTCTTCCTTTTCAAAATGGCCTCCGAAATGTTCTTTTTCAATTTTCTCCGATGTCCGTATTTTTTTTATGTTTCTCCTCATTTAGTACTATTAGACATACTAAAAAAATCAGCACAACATTTTGTTTTGGTTTCTTACAAAATACGTTTAAGTATGACAATCTAAAACAAAAGTTACTGATAATCAATATATTCTTACAAATTAAACACAAACATTTGAAAATATTGACAGTTGCAATAAAAAATTTTCATAACCTTCACTATTTGAGTATTGCTTAAAATTCAAGTAACCTTCCTTTGAAGGAGTAGCTGCGTGAAGTTTACTAGTTTTTTGGATGCTTAGGATTTGTATTCACCATCTGAACAAAATTCAAAAATCATGTGAGTCTTCAAGGTTCTTGGGCCCATTTGAATAATTCTTCCGCATTGGTTATGAGTCCATCGCATTCGTTTGTGAGACTGGCACTGGACATAGTTATCTTGAGAGTACTTCCTTCTTCATCGCACGATCCCATGAGCCGTGCGTGGAAATGCCACTCACAATCGACGCCGAAATCCGCTTTGTGTTTAGATGTATTCATAACTTTTTTTTATTTTTATAATATGTTACTGTACCATCAGTAACAGGATAACTCTCACTAATATTACTTTATAAAAATATTTATTCACTTGGAAATACTTCCGTTCAACTAAAAATCAATTTATGACTAAATATACGAAACGAAGTAAATAGAACGACGATAAAAACGACTAATATTGTATGACAAAAAATAGGTCTGGCTAGACCTTTTAGTACGAAAGAAGTATAGACATCGTAAAAGCCTATTTTTTCGAAAGCAAATGCAACCACAAACTTCTGCCATTGACTAAATCTTAAAAAACATGTTTGTTTAGGAAGTCACGGAAGTTGATTATCCTTACTTAAGTATTTCTATGGGAAAAATATGACTAAATCTTGAAAAGGTCTGGCCAGACCTTATACTACACAGAAGGGTTAATAATTTGTTTTATACTTAGCATATGACTTTTTTCTACTTCTTTTGTACTTCTTTTTATAATTAGTTTCGAGTATATTATTTGTCAAAAATGTTTAAAACATGTTACTTTTTTACACCAACCACAACGTGTTATACCAATGTTTTTACATCCTTCTATTTCGTAATGTGTATTGTAAGAATATCCAAAGGTGCAATCAACAGGATTTTCGAATCTGGTTTTTCATCGATGTAACCACTTTTATACTAGGAATATTTAAAAAGATTTTCAAATCTTGGCGAAAAAAGTTGATTATGGACAAGTGTTTCAAGTTTAACGTTGTTATTTCTCAAATGTAAATTTAATTCATAATCCATTAAAATTACATTATCTAAAAATTGTCGAATGAAGTTTTTCCAGACGCGGACCCCATATAAGTCTTGTGGTTGAGTTTTTCCTGTTGTATTTGTTGGTATTTTTTTTGTGTTAATAATTGTACTTTCTGGCATTGTTTCCACTATAACCTGATCATAGTGACCACTCCAAGAATCCAGTAATGGTACAGAGTGACGACCGACATTTGGATAAAACCAACCAATTTTTCCAACCAAATTTTAAAGAGATCTGTAATTGAAAGACTTGCTTATCAACTCATGTGCTATATTATTGCAAAAAAATGACTAGGGTTATGCTTACTTGGTGTTAATTTTCCAGATTTGTTTATTTATTTATTTATAGTATTTTATAAATAATTTAGTATTAAAAGGAAAAGCACACATGGAAACAAAGCAATCGAAACAAAAAAAAAAAATAATGAAGTTGCTTCCATTAGGCATAAAAACCTCTTAAATTTTTTCAAACAATTTTCACCTAATGCCTACACATTCTATTTTGAGCAGTAGCTGATTTACAATAAAATGTAAATCACAAGGTGAAATAATATTAAAAATTAACAATAATAACAAAGTTAATAAAAATAAATTAAAAAACTACGTATTGCCCATCAATCACGCCACTCCAAAAATTTTAACCTAAATAATTTTGGCGATAATAATCTCTTAATTTCCAATGGAATTGAATTCCAAAGGGAAACTCCCCTAACATAAAATGACTTGTTTAACGACCTACAACAATTTTTAGCCGGAATTAGGCGGAAGTTAGAGGAATGAAACCTACTAAACATTAATTTCCTATATAGATAACAAGGCTCCTTAGCTTTTGAGAAGTTTAAAAATAAAAAGACAAACGCGAAATTCGTAAAAAAATAGATAAACTACATTCTAAAACAAGGCTAAAGTAGGCAGAAATATGATCGAACTTCCTAATACCAAAAATAAACCTAGTACAAGCATTGAAACATCTTTGGAGAACATTTATATTTTCCTGAAGCATACCGAATAAAACTATGTCACCGTAAATAAAATGAGGAAGAAGATAAGACAAAAACAATTTTTTCCTAAATTGACTATCAGAAAATCCAACTACTTTATACAAACAACTAAGCATGCCAAAGACCCTCATACTAATAATAACTAAATGGTCGCCCCAATTTTTTTTTCCTTCATTTATTATTACACCTGATTTACAAATCATTTAGTAATTTATCTTTCTTAAATGAAGATTCACATTTGACGGGCAGTAGCCCAATGATTACTCCTGTTTGAATTTACATAGTAATTATTTTTCTCTATCCTAATTAAATACAACTGCCCAATTCCAAAGGTTTCTGCCTTTGAAGTCTTCTTACTGCATTGGTGGTATCCAACAAACTTCATATGTCTGCATTTTGGTGTCGAGATATCCGCTTAATGTGTTTCTTCGCATGATTTTGTATTTATTCACTTATGTACATATTCCATGCTTAAGTCCCTATGGAGGTTATCATTTCTATTGTACCATGGTGCGTTTACAATGCCACGCAGCACTTTGTTTTGAAAACATTGAATCATTTGTACATTTGTCTTCTTGGTACAACCCCAAAGTTGAATACCGTAGGTCCATACTGGTTTAAGTATTTGCTGATATAATAGCAATTTGTTATGTATTGTAAGCTCAGAGTTTCTACCTATTAGCCAATACATTTTCCTATATTTGATGTTCAATTCTTCTTTTTTCTTTTTAACATGCTCTTTCCATCTAAGCTTGCAATCGAGAGTCATGCCGAGGTATTTGGCTATATTTACATTTGGAACCGGCCTTGAATTAAGTTCCACTGGAATCCAGTTAACTTTCTAGTTTGTGAAGTTTACGTAAACCGATTTTGCTTCTTTTAGGCTAATGCGCCATTTCTTTGTCCAGCTACTCACTGTGTCGGTTGCTTTTTGAAGTTTGGTCGTTGCTTCTGATATACACTTTCCAGTTGCCAGAATAGCTGTATCGTCTGCAAATGTTGCTATGGTGGCACCTTCTGTATTTGGCATATCTCTGGTGTACAGGATGTACAATATAGGACCCATTACGCTACCTTGTGGTATGCGTGCTGATATTCTCTTTAGTTCAGAGTACTCTCCGTTATATTTTACACGGAAATGTCGGTCTGCGATATAAGATTTAAGAATTTGATAGAACTGCTTAGGTAATTCAAATCCTTGGTGCCAAACTTTGTCGAAAGCTTGTGCTACATCCAAGAAGACGTTGGAGCATATCTTCTTATTCTCAAGTGCGTCTTCGATTATGTCCGTTATTCTGTGAACTTGTTCTATCGTAGAGTGATTCTCTCTAAATCCAAATTGGTGTGGTGGAATCAAATTTCTCTCTTCTATTATTGGCTTGAGTCTCTTGAGCAGTAACTTTTCAAATAATTTTGAAATTACAGGAAGTAGTGAAATTGGTCTGTACGACTTTTTATCGTTCGCAGCAACCTTCCATTGTCGTGACACATATTTTAGGGTGAAGACAGCATTGATAATTTGAACCAATTTTCTTAGTCCCTTCTCAGGAATGGCTTTTACTACTTGTCCAGTAATTAAATCATATCCTGGAGCTTTTTGGCGTTCACATTACACTTGATCTCATCTTTTAATTTTTGTAAAGTTACACATCGAAAATTATATTCATCAATTTTGCTAACTGTTATTATGTTTTCATCTGCTGTTTGCCTAGGTAACGGTTGAAAGGTGTCTTCCAAGTGAGCCGCAAATAAAATAGCTTTTTGCTTGTCGCTTTTGACCCAGGTTCCTTCCCCATTTTTAATAGGCGGCACATGCATTTTGGTTCTTTTTAATCCCATTGTTACTTTCCAAAGATAGTAATCAGTATCTTTATGTTCGGTGAAACCATTTAAGTACTTGTTAATAGTTTCGTTCTTAATTTCTTTTATAAGTTGTTTTAGTTTATTGCATAGAAAATTGAGGATTTTTTTGTTTTCCGGGGCGCGTGTCCTTTGCCAGGTCTTTCTTGCCTTCCGTTTCTCTCTTTCTAACTCCCTGACCTCAATAGGATAATTTTGATTTCTACGGGATTCGGTGTGACTAGCAGGAGAAATTTCCCATGCTGCTTGTTGAATAGTACTGTTAAATACCTCTAGTTCGTCTTCCAACAGTACCGGTGTTTTAATCGGCACTCGTAGATTTAGTTGCATTTCAATTAGTTCTTGGAATAGGTCCCAGTTAGTTCCATTATTTGTCATGATAACAGGTGTAAAATCGGAATATATCCCTTCGTTTTTTCGATGCACATGTAATCCTCGAAGATCCCTTTCGTTACATAGAAATCAATGAGATCTGGTATTTTATTTATATCAGCAGGCCAGTATGTTGGTTTACCTCCAGAGTGGAACTCGCAGTTATTTATTCGTCCGGCTTCGAATAGCTCTTTTTCTTTATGGGTTTGTAAGTCCTGATCCCCAATAGGTGTTTTTTGCATTAAAGTCACCACCAATAATAAAATTGGATCCTAGTGATCTAAAGAGTCTATTATAAACTTCTTTGTTTAGATTATAGCATGGAGGGCAGTAGATAGAGGAAATACTGTATTCATTATTATTGTTAGTTTCAACTTTTATGGTTTTAACTTGCATACTTTCTTCTTCTATACTAGGTTCTTCATAGTGTTTGAGATTCTTTTTCACTATCACTGTTGATCCTCCTCTGGGTTTTCCTCCTGGGTGAACAGCATGGTAACATTCATAATCACGTATTTTAATAAATGATGTTTTTGTCAAAAGGCTCTCCGATATAAGGCATATATATATTTTTTCTAAATTTAGAAAAATTTCTAACTCTGGAACATGCTGCGCTAGTCCGTTCGCGTTCCAGGTGACAATTTTTAATGTTCTGCTCATTTTAGTATAAGAGGGCTGTTGGCTCGTTCAAGGTTTGATGAATATCTAGACGCTTATATAAAGCTTCTAGACCACGTTCTTGCTTTGCTAGCCGTATATTTATGGCTTCTATGCTTCGACATATCCTTTCAAGGGGGTTATCATTCATAGCATTAGATGATTACTGTACAATTTGTGAATAACTTTTCCGCTCTGTACCTATAACTGGTGGTTTTGGCTTCGCTTGGGTTTTAGTTGGTTTCTCTCTGGTAACCTTATGGTTTTGAGGAAACTGATGCATTTTGTTTCTTAGCCTTTGAAGTTCTTTGGCTACTTCATATCCTCTATAATTTGCAGGATGATGCCCTTTACAGTTTATACGGTTTTGCAGGGGTGTTTCTACTTTCTGTACACTCTTTCACGTTGTGTTTTCCAGCACATTTTACGCATCTTGGCTCCCGTCTGCAATATTTTTGCGGGTGGTTGAAACCTTGGCATTTTTTGCATTGACATATTAGCCTCGTGTCTTTTCTCTAGCGGTTCTATTTTAACCCTCATATTGAGAATTGCTTTGATGCTGAAGATGTTTTCAACTTTCTCCTTTTTGTTAAACGTAAGCATGAAGAGTGGAAGCCCCCGTTTTTTGACTTGATTGTTCTCACCTCTCTTTCGCTTTAAGATGTTTACTGCATCTTCTATTTGCAGATCTTTTGCCTTTAGGTCCCTAATTATGTCCTCCTTCTTACACGTTGGATGAAGGCCTCTGGCCATAACCTTAATTGCGCGTTCGTTTTTATCTTCGTATGTGAACCATTCTTTACCTTCCACATTAAGCTTTGTTGCTAGAGCTCTATCTATATGTATCGGAATCTGGTGTATTGATTTTCCACACGTAATTGTTTAGTGACACGCCTAGTATCAAATACAGTACACATTCGCGCTTTATGAATTTATTGTTTTTCGTTTTGCATAGAATAAAAGGAATTTAAAGTTTATCGAGTTCTAGTGCAGTTCTCATGGACAACACGGTTATTGAGATAATACATACGTGTATGAACAGAAAACAACGATTTGTTTTATTTTTCCAATCTATCTATCAACCGACATAAAGAAAGATGTTAAGAATATTAGGCATCACCTCAACATAAGCTATTCTAAAGCGAGAGAGATTATCAAGATATGTTTTTTTTAAATATTTTAGTGCATTACATCATTTGCGCATTTTACTATGTAAAATCTTACGAAATTATGTGCTATCAACATTGAAAAGCGTTAAAAGATTCTCTCCTTCACAAATACCTGTACATACATACTTACAAAACGACTATGCAGGTAGGAGTGTCGTCGTAAAACAATATAACTTACAATACAATAATGCTTTCAGCGTATAGAAATTATATTTTGCGTAAGTAGAGATGGAAATATATTAGATGTGCAAGTAGAAACTCGGCTTTTTTTTTTGGTCAAATTCAACTTTATTAAAAGTTGAAGATAGTTGATACAAAGATTAATAATCGAATTAATCGTCATAATTATCTATGGCCTTTTGACAAATATCGGGTAGATAATGAATGCCTTCGCAATAGAAACTTGGTGGTTTTGAAGTAAAATAGTCATCGAACCATTTTCGCACAACTTCAACTTTCGTGAACCGCTGGTCTTTCAAATATGATGACATCGATCTGAATAAGTGATAATCGGAGAGAAAAGCTTGGAGAACCCGCCGCATGCTATACAACTAACATCCTACGGAGAAGATGAGTTCCTGAGTTGATTTTGCTTTGTGTGGACGAGCGAGTGACTGTGACGGTGAGTAACTCGTAACTGGTCTGCAAGCTCTTTTTGAGGTTGACGCGGATTTTCTTCCAGCAAAACTTTAACTTCTTCTTCTTAAAATTTTTTAACTACACCTGGACGTGGATCGTCGTCAAGACTAAAATTCCCATCACGAAATCTTGCAAACAACTTTTTTACTGTTGAATGACTCACAGAATGTTCACCCAAAGTCGAATTAATGAATTGTATAGCTTGAGCAGCATTTTTTTTTTATTTGAAAACTGAAAAGAATTCAATGGCGTAAATGTTGCCATCCATCTCTTAAAATTGATTCACGCGGTATGACAGTTTGTAAATGATTGAAACTTATCTCATAAAAACGTTCAAGTATGCTTTTAATTTTTAATACAACCAAATTCAGAGCCAAGTTTCTACTTGCCCACCTAAAAATATATAATATTGATGTCTAGATGCCAGTAACTAGAATACAACCAGTAGTCGCTTTTCCCACTTTTTTTATAAGATCATTTATTTGAAATATGTTGACAGAACGATGTATCTTATCAGTATCCTAAATCTCAACAATTGGCGTCCTAAATCATAATAAATGAAATTAACGAGATAATAGGTTCAATTCTGAATTTGTATTGCAAAACAAAAAATAACAAAACAAAATTTTGAAGGTAGAATGCCCTAAAGTAAAATGCATCACAATATTTTACTCTCAAAAACCAAACTTTCTTTTTATTCTTATTTTTTTATTTAAAATAAATTTTATTTATTTGTTTTATGTAATTGTCAATCTATTCTCCTAGACTAATAAGCAATTTGTTTCTGACTTAATTTACTAACTTAAATTAATCTATGGCTTCTTCCCATTGACGTTTCATAGTGTCTGGCAAATTGAAGTAAACCACATCTTTGTAGTAGATTTTAGCTCAGCACAATGCTGTTCAAGCTGACAATCACATCAGCTCAAAAGTTTTAATTTTTTTAAGTCTGCCTACTAAATTCGTGTTGCTTAGAAGCTGAGTTGGCTCAATGTTCACATGTTGGCGGAGCCTTTCTTCATGTCTCCGCACTTTTTCCTGGATTTTATTTAAAATGAGGTTCACTTTTAGGTCCCTATGGAGGTCATTGTCCCTTACATACCAAGGTGCATCAACGATGTACCTTTATACCATGTTCTGAAATCTTTGGATGATATTTACGTTGCTCTGTTTGGTACAACCCCAAAATTGAATACCATAAGTCCAAATCAGTTTCAATATTTGCTTATAAAGTAGAAGCTTGGTGTGATAAAGAAGAGTTCCTTCCCGTCAGCCAATACATTTTTCTGTATTTAAGTTTTAATTCTTCACTTTTCTTCTTTACGTGTGCTTTCCATCGTAGTTTAGCATCCAGTGTCATGCTGAGATACTTAGCTGTGTTCGCATGGGCTATTATTTTCCGATTTATGGTAATCGGAATATGTTCGAATCGTCTGTTTGTAAAGTTGATGTGAACTGATTTAGTTTCATTTAGTTTTATTCTCCATCTTTTTGTTCATTTATATATTTGAGTTATAGTTGATTATAACTACTACGTTGATTCTTCGTTGCATTTTCCAACAGCTAAGATCTCCGTGTTATCTGCAAATGTCGCCACTGTGTTGTTTTCTAATGTAGGAAGATCATAAGTGTATATTAAGTATAAAACCGGCCCTAATACACTGCCCTGTGGAACTCCTGCGTTGATTTCTTTTAATTCAGAAAATGTATCATCTAACTTAATCCTGAGGAACCTATCTTTCAAGTATGATTCCAGAATTTTACCAAATTGCATTGCAAGATTTTTTAACTTGTGGTTAAGTCCTTTATGCCACACTCTATCAAAAGCTTAAACAACGTCTAGAAATACTGTTGAACAGACTTTTTTCTGCTCTAATGCTTTCTCAATTATACTGGTTATTTGTGTTTTTTGTTTACTTGTGTGGAATAGAGTGTTTGTTACGAAAACCGAACCGATGATTTTGGATCAAGTTTTTACTCTCGATTATCGGATTTAATCTTTTTAGTAGAAGCTTCTCAAAGAGTTTGGTTATGACTGGAAATAGCGAAATTGGCCTATAATAAACGACACATTTGGTGGTCTTAAACGTCCTAATTTAAAATTTCTCTTATAGAAAAGATCAATGAAATGTTGGATGGGGTTAATTTTTAATGTGTACATATATTAAAATTATTATTTATTATTATTAAATTTCTTATTTAAATTTCTTTATTTAAATTTAAACTATACGTAGTTATTTAAATTTTTTCAAAATTTAAATAAGTATAATTTAAATTTATAAAATTCAATTTATTGGAATTATTAATAAAATGAAATATCTGTTATATAAAAGAAAATTGCAGTGTACAAACAAAATACATACCTAAAAAAACCAAATGGACGGATTACAAAATAGAATTAAAATGGAATTTGTTCTTGTTAAATAAAAAAAATGGTATTTAAGTAAAGAAAAGCAAAAGCAAACACAAATATATCTCAACAATTTCAGAAAATTTTAGGAAAAATAGAAAAAATACCATATGACAGCTCTATACATAATCTTTGGAGAGTTTTTAGTACATAATATTAACAGTTCAATTCTGACGATAAGACTCTTAGACTCTCTTAGCTAAGACTGCCAGTCCAATTTTGACGATAAGACTCTTAAGACTCTCTTAGGCTTGACCCAGTTTGTAAATTTTTTTTTATTTAAGACGAAAGCCTTAATCGGTATTCTTGTGGTGATAGTCTTAATATTTATTATGTACTAAAAACTCTCTTTCCTGAAATTTTCTGAAATTAAAATTTCTGAGATATAGTTGTGTTTGCTTTTGCTTTTCTTTACATAAATACCATTTTGATTTATTGAACTAGAGCAAATTTATTAAATTTTCATCCTGTATTCTTATAAATTCCATTTTCATTCTATTTTGTAATCTGTCCATTTTATTTTTTTTTATATTAGTATGTATTCTGTTTGTACACTGCAATTTTATTTGATATAAAAAATCACTCCAATAAATTCAATTTTATAAATTTAAAGAAAGAATTTAATAATAATAAATAATAATTTTAATATATATGTATATATTAAAAATTAAACCCATCCAACATTTCATTGATCTTTTCTAAACGAGAAATTTTAAATTATTACGCTTAAGACCACCAAATGTCTCGATGCTACGTAAGACCGTGTTTTAAGACCAATGACAGCCATGACTACGTGCAGAATACGAAATAGTCTTAGCTAAGACTCGAGTACTAAAATAAAGTAAAAGTCTTGCATAAGACGATTTTTTAGTCTGTGACTGTGCGTCAGAATAGGCCTGTTAGTTTGTAAATTATTTCTTTTAGGACGAAAGTCTTGATCGGTATCTGGCGTTGATAGTCTTTAACATTATGTACTAAAAACTTTTTAAAGATTGTGGAGAGCAGTCAAATGGTATTTTTTCTCTTTTTCCTAAAATTTTATGAAACTTTTGAGATATATTTGGGTTTGCTTTTGCTTTTCTTTACTTAAATACCATTTTTATTTATTTTAACTAGAACAAATTTATTAAATTTTCATTCTGTATTCTTATAAATTCCATTTTGTAATCCGTCCATTTTGTTTTTTTATACGTGTATGTATTCTGTTTGTACACTGCAATTTTCTTTGATATAAAAATAGTATATTGTATAATTAGGAGGAAAACTACTGCATTCCCGGACGATAGTGGAAAATGGGCAACCACGGTAGCCCGGGAATGCACTTTTCCTCCGAATTGTACATACTATTTTTTCTCCGATCGGACTTTAAAACGAATATAAACCCAAAATAATTTTTAGTATTATTCATTAATTATCATATTAAGAAATCAAAACAAAGTAAAAAATCGAAAATAACATAAAATTATTGCTTAGTTAGCCACGACATATTCTCGGCCTAGGCCAGAAAAAATATTCTCGTACTATTATTACTTGTTGCTTAGCAAAGACAAGTTAGTTAATTTATAATTTTATAATATTAATTAAATTAAATTAAAATCAATTTGATGCAGATTGTAATACCCTGTAAAAAAAATTATTAATCATACCTAAATAAACTATTTTAAATGAATTGTAGTATTCGGCTTCCAATTCGACTCAAACTTATTCGATTATACAAAGTATAAGAATCCTATTTGGGTCGAATACTCTAAGATTTCATTGAGCTTGTACAGTTCATGATTTATCAAGAACACAATAGTTGTTGCATGAATACAAAAAACACAAAGAGTGAAAAACAACACCAGCATACAAATAACATAATCTTATATACTAAACCACCAACACACATTAAATGTAAATATTTTCTACCATCTTTCATGTGCATCGCAGTAGATTTATCATGTTTTTATAATATAATAGATAATACCCTTATAGCACACATACAAACATACCTGATCTATGTTTTAAGATACAGGAAAATATTTGTGACGACTATACCAAAACCAACAAAAAAAAAGACTCTTTGTTTTGATGTTCTTCGTATATTACAAGACAAAAACCAACAATATATAGTCCATTTCCTTGATAGAATCTGTGTAAAGAGCGAATGAGATGGCTGTATATACATATTGTTGGTTTTGTTATATATCATATTTTAAGCATATATTTGTGTCGATTGTACATTAAATAAAAACAAAAGAACACATAGAAGTATTCGTAAAAATAAAATCTAAAATGAAATTAACTACGTCGTATGTCTATTTAAGTTAAAATCCATTTTAATACTATCCAATTATTAAATTTTAGTAATTAAAATTAAAATTGAGTTTCATGTACAATCACACAAAGTTAAAATCATGCACTTAAGCAAGAAATAAATAATTTTGAGTTCTTTATCCATAAATATAAAACATTGCCTGATAAATGCATCCCGGTGGATTGCATTTTCCAAAATCACACTTTAATTATTATTTCACTACACTTTTATTATTATTTCACTAAAATTAAATTGAGAGGATAGAAAAAACACGTCTATCCTCTTTGACGAACATTTATTTGCGCACCCCAAAGAAACTCTATGTAAATAAATAATTTTTAGTGTTTCTACTCGTATATGCGATGTCCCTTATTTTAAGTTCATTTTTCACGTGCCGGCTCTATTTACATCAAGATGGTTCTGGTGATATACACCAATTTTGTGCTGCATTTGTTACAAATTCTTTCATTTTTTATTTCTTGATTAAAAACTTTTAAGCTTGCTCAATATAAGTTAATATTGAACAATAATGCGAAGCAATAAAATAAAATAAAATTAAACTGCTTGAAATGGGATAGGCCACCGAAAAGTCGGAGTATTTTTTTTTAAATAAACTATGTACCAAAATTATTTGATTATTTGTTTTTTATGTAATAAAATTTGGGCTTGATGAATTTTACCAAAAAAAGGATAAAAGAAGCAATATGTGTATGGGGCTGTACTTATTAAACTCATGTGAATTGTTTGTTTATTATCTCTGATGGTCATATTGTAGCTATAATATATCACTGCTCGTACTCCCTTTAGTCCGTTGGTAATTGTCTATGAAAATTATTAGAAAAATTTCCACTAATTGTAAATAATTACTCATTTTTCACAACAAATAGGCTTTTTTTATATAAAAAAGTCGTTTTTTAAATTTTGGAGAGTAAACTAGAGCCAGCACAAACTAGGTTTTATACTTGTCTGGCAGGCTGCTATTTTACCTATCAAACGCAGTTTTGGATGTAGAAAGATTTTGCTGTGCCATCTAGCGGCAAAAATATAAACCTAGTCCTATCTGACTATAACATCCTTGATAACGGTATTTTATAAAATTAAATTATCTATTAATTTATGCTAAAATAATACCTTTCTAAAATGGTAAGGCTTCTGACGATGTTATACTTAGACTCGAAAATACAACACTGTCTAAAATATATAATAACGGGACAACTGAAGGTAGAACAAAAAAAATTATACCTCATTGAAAAGAGGAACACTAAAAAAATAAAAATCTAATGGCCTATTTACATAAAACGCGATTTTACTCGTACGAGTAAAAATGATTCACGGATTTCTATTAAATTACGTCGTAAAATAAATATTCGCTACTTAAAAAATATTTAGTAAACAATTCCGAATATAATGTCATTAACACTTTTTTTAACCAACATACATTTCCTAATAAAAACTGCAAAAAATGTTTAAATCGCGGCCATATTGGAAAATTCGCGCGAGTAAACACTTTTTTGAATTTTTTGTTAGGAAAAGTGCATTTGCAAAGAAAATTTTCATTAGCAATACATTCAGAATTTTTTATTACCTATTTTTTAAGTGACTAGTATAAATTTTACGATGTAATTTAGGAGAAATCCGTGAGTCATTTTTGCTTCTACGAGCAAAATCGCGATTCATGTGAATAGACCATAAGTGATAAAGTATGAACGTTGTACATATTATATTAAAAAGACCCATGGCAATATGTATTGCTTTCTTGATTAATTCAGAGTAACACAATTGTATCCCCACTTAGGGAAGCAAACATAGAAGGTGATAATTCGGAAAATTTTATCCTATCTGGTGTATTTAAACAAAAAAGATAAACCGACTGTTTTTCTACATGTCGACCGATTTAGTTTTTCTAATGTCAAAAACAAATTGACAAATGTCCCAGCAAGCAGCTATTAATTCAAAAATCGCTGATTTTAGTTTTGTTCAAAAATACGAAAAAAAAACCTCGGCTAAATCCGTGGATTTTCGAAAATTAGCTATTAATCCGCCATTTGATTTCCGTTTAAAAATACGGGCCTAACTGCGATAGAGTCAAAGCATTATAATTTGGTTATCATAATCTAGCAGCAATCTTTTGCAAAACTATAGTTCGAATGCTAGACAAATTCACTGTACATTTTTGTGTTAAAGGAAACAGTTTGAACGTCAAAATGTTGTTCATTTTTTGTATGAAGTGGTATAAGTAGTTTTAATTATTATCTTTATTATTAAAGACATTTATAAAATAGTTTTATAATAAAAATCCAAATGAAATGTTTTCATTTTCATCACACAAGCCTGCCGATGTTTGAAAATCGAGCCCAAAATAAAAACTTATTGTAAACAGAAGGCAAATTCTTAATCTTTAGGTTTGGTCTTCTGCCGTTTTCCTTATTTCTTTTGAATAGTGACTAAAATTAAGTTATTTTGAAACAATTCCGAAAGTTTCATATAGGGTGTTTTCGTTTATTCGTTCTGGATAATACAGAAGTTCTGAAAGTGTCGTAAATCGTATTTTTATCCTTTCCATTCCTTCTCTTCCTTTTACAGTCCATTCCTTTATTTAATCGGAATATTCAGAACGTATTGTTTTTGTACAACCTACATCGAAATGTAGAATACATTTTTTTCATAATGATAAGATTGAATTAAATCGTAGGATGGAAAATGAAATTATTAATTATGCTAAAATTGTTTAAGTCGTAAAATATTAAATATATTATGTACGTATCTATAAATTGAAAATTTCGAAAAGATTTTTAGTTTCATTACACGATAACAGTTTTAAATGGAGCTACTAGCCTGGCGGATATAAAAATCCCACGTTATATTTTTTTAAGATATATCAATTAAAATTAATATTACTTAGCGTGTTTTACCGTATAAATTATTTACAACTTTAATTAAATTCATTGAAATTATTTATAAATTTAATTTGTTTCCTTATTTTAAAAATAAAAAGATCATGCTACGGAAAACTCGTTCAATTATTCCAATCCATTATTTTATAACATTACGTGCGAAATAGTTTATGAGCTATTAAATAAAATTTGAATCTAGGTACCATCTTGAACAATTTTTCTATGAGGCACTCTCAACGACTGACTTTAAAGTCGACCACTCCTCCTAAGGTAACAATTTGTCGTCAAAATTATTTATGGAATCATCTCCTAAAATATCTATAAAATATCTATATAGTACACTGTATATAAAATATGTTTTTACACTATTTATAATAATAAATAATTATCCATACGTACACTATTTGTAAAGTAAAGTTTAAATTATGTTTTAGGGTGAGCTAGATGGATTAATGAGGCAACATCCTCATTTAGTACATCCAAGGCAGCAGCAACATTTCGGTGTTAAAACATTGCAGCATCAGCAGCAACCTCACCAGCAGTTACAACAACCACAGCAGCTGCAACAATTGCAGTTACAACAACAGCAATTACAACAAAAAAAAGAACTTGAAATATTGCAACAAAAACAGAAACTTCCACGTCAAATTGTAGGTCAACCAAAAATAAATTTAATAACAGAAGATACAAAAAAAAATAAACGTTCATTAGAAAGTGCAGCTCAATATCCAGAGCACGATCGACCTTTTAGCAGTTCAGAAGAAGATTTGCAATCTACTCCTGATTTTGAAGGTAAGCAAAATTGTAGAATATTTCTTAACTAATATTCAATATTCATTTTTATTTTTTAAAATTTAGTTAGTTTTTGTTATTAATTTATTTTTTTATTAAGGTCAAGAAAATGTTTTACTTTTGTATACTTGATTAAAGTGCTGATAATTTAGATAGTTTGAAGGCTGTATTTCAAACAAAAAATCGCATAAAATGTTAAATTTTTGGCATTTTATTCATCACACAAATTTTAACTGTTCACGGAGCAGTTACAAATTTTGCTTGTATTTTGCTTTTCTCTCCGCAAAAGAAAAATTAAAAAACGTAAACGTCACATTTTTAACCAGTTTCATTTGAAACACCAAAACGATTAAAAAGTGAGGAAAATGTAATATTTTTTACCACAGTTAAAAAATGTAACTTTTTACCCGATTGAAACATAATCTTTATCATAATCATAAAGAAAATTAATCAATTGAAAGATAATTTTGAGATTGTAGAGTTTGAGCTATATCTTTTGTTTTTTTTCCAAAACATCAAAATTTTCCGTAGTGAAATGCACATTTGTACCGTCTTTAGAGCGTGTGTAAACTAGCGCACGGAAAAAGTAAAATAAAAAAAAACAGAGTTTTTCAATTCACGAAAATCTTGGATTTTAATTTCTCACGAGGTTCAAATTTCTTTTTCTGTACTTAGACTTTGGTCGCAACCTGAGGATTGAGTAATGAGAGGATCAACATTTTGATTCTTATGCTCGCCTTGAGTCATTTTCTCTTTCTTCTAACATGAGAAATTCATATTTTTTTTATCTATTTTTGTTGTAAATGACGACATTCATTTGGTTTGGTTAATATAGGATCAAAACAAAATATGTACACCTAAACAAAAATTAGCTGCGTTTTTTTATTCGCTCCAAACAGCTTCTATCGAGAGCCGTCATATAAGAAGTGGCTCCTGATAGCGCTCCGTATAAATACGCAGAGCCAAATATTTTTATAGTAGTTATAGTTTGACGTTAAATAAATTTAGTTTACCAATAAAAATAGAGCATTAAATTTAAATTTAGGTATAGAAAAATGACTGCTCTCGATAGCTGCTATCGGGAGCGAATAAAAAAACGCAGCTATTTCTTTCGTGATCATCAATAAAAAGCAAAAACAAAAAGTAATATAAATAAATGACTTTTAATTCATGCATTCTTCGACGGCCACATTCATAATGTTTTTATTTATTTTTTATTTTTTTGGAATTTGTTGTTTCTTCCATGCCGCTCTGATTAAATATGTCCGACGAGCCACCGAAGAAAGTAGTAAAGAATAATCAATACGAGAGAGCGAAATAAAATTTCGTTCACGACTTTTTATTTCGTTCTTTCGCTCTGATTTTCCTTTACTAAATAATGTGCAATTACCATTTTAATATATTTCTCGACCGTTCTCTTCTGAAAAACAAACAAAAAGCAATATAAATAAATAGTTTTTAATTAATGCATTCTTCGTCGGCCACATTCGTAATGTTTTTATTTATTTTTTAGTTTTTGGTATTTATTGTTTCTTTCTGAGTCGTCTGTGCGAGTATATAACAACAGAATACAATCGTTTGGAATAGTTTGAAACCAAGTTTTTGTTTGTATAGAATTATTCTTGCAATAATTATTAAAAATTTTATTGTTTTTTTATAATGGTTTTTATTTTGCGCATAAGTTTCATTTTTATTTTTGTACCAATTATTATTCCAGTTACCAAAGTAGGACGGCAATTATTTCTGAAAAGCCAATTGTTGCCGGCTTACTTTGGTAACTGGAATAGTAATTGGTATACAAATAAAAATGCTAATATACTCAAAATAAAAACCGAAAATAATTTTCTTTTAACTTTTATCAGTTGACATTAAAAATTAAATAAAAAAATAATAAAATTTTTCAAAATTATTGCTATAATAATTCTATACCAACAAATACATGGTTTGAAACGATTCCAAACGGAATGAAAATACACGCCATTGTTGTTGTAAAGTTCCAAAAGGGAGACTGTATATATATAAAACCAAAGCTCCCTAAAGCTTTATACCCTTTAAGTATACATTTTAGGATTCCCCATAAAAACCCGTGTAAAATTGAACATTTTTGATTCAAAGTTTTATGAATGAAAAATACTCGTAACATAAAATATTTTTAGGTTTATTTTTAAATCAATCCTTTGAGTATAACATATTCTAAAACCAATAGCTTAAATTTAGTAATTTGATTAATATAATTAAAATAAAATTGTACAAATTAAATTTTTCTTTGTGTTTAGATGTGAAAAAGACAGTATAAACTTATAAAATTGAAATCAATCACGTAAGATCTTGTGTCGTAAAATAAATACATAATTTAGTACAAATGTGAAACAAATGTTTCATTATACATGGGGCATTTACTATTATCGAAATTTTTTTTTAACATAAATATAAATTTACATTAAAATTGATTTTAATTTTATTGTACACTTGAGGATACTTAAATCGTTTAAAGAATTAGTGACATCTGTAGTTTACCACCAAAATTACATGTAGTATTTCGGTTAATATTTCTGAGTGAATGAGTTATAAAAATTAATAAGCAGTTTGATTTGTTTTCTCCCGGATTTATTCTCCTTAGTATAGCACAATGTAAGGGTAATCTTTTCGGTATAACCAAATGGCATTCGAAATTTCAAAACGAACGATTTTTGTCTATTTATTTTTGTCTGTTTTCGAATATGATTCGCTTGTACGAAACCAACACAAATGTCTATTCAAGCCGAGTTATCCCTACACATAGGAAATAAAAATACACATTGGGGTGTGTTAGAATTAGTGATTTCTTGCCATGAACTCGTTATAAACTACACCAAAAAGTAAAAACAACAATATTTTAGGTATGAATATGTCTGTAATGCAAAAATAGGAAATGTACATTGCAACAACATTATTTTAAATGTATCGTATTCCTTGTAGTCGTATACTACTCAACTTAATCGAATTCTTCTTATCGGAATATTTTTAAAAGTAATATACAAATCTTCTGTAATACATTTTCATTAAATTATTATAAATAAACAAAATTTTAATCCTTTGTGTAATTTATTAAATTGGTCATTTGTTTTAACGTAATGTAAGGTGAATAGTTATAAGGTAGTAACGATATCATTATTAAGCGACTATTAAACGATATCATTATTAAGTATTAATAAAATCAAATATTTAAGTATCACAAAAACATTTCTCGAAATATAAAAAAAATAACCAAATCCTCTTTGACGTTTGACAACGTTTACTACAAAAGTATTTACCTGTTAGATTTTTATTATTCTCTTTATAATAAATTATAGTCCTAACTCGCTAAAACATTATTTGGAATTAATTTTCTGAATGACAATTTTTTCAATTTTTGAATTACCGCCATATAGATTTAAACACGGAAAATACACGTCCAATATGATTTTAGTGACATTTCATTTGACCAAGGAATTGGAATTGGAATTCAATTTTGGTCAAAAGAAATAATCAACCAATTTTCGCAATTTATTTTTAAAGTTGGTAGTGTTTGACATTTATAACACTTTCATTGTTTTCTGAAAATCAAACAGACGCTTTTGCGCATTAAATATTAATTTTATTTAATCATTTTTTGTAGTAAATATTAAGCATTATTTAGCAAATACTATGATTTATAAATACGAAAACTCTGGTGACAAACACAGTAACTATAAAATGGAATTGGAATTGCAATACCATCAACTCAGAAGAAATTCGACGAATTCCTAATTTCTTTTCATTATATAGCATTGTTGTTGTAAATTGGCAAATAATGAAATGTCACTTTTTTAGACAAATTTAAATGGTCGAGTTTATAAGTAGGTATCACTAATGGTAATAATGAAAAAAAAAAAAAAAAGATGAACGAAATGTGTGACGTCATGAGATAAAGATGTATTTGTACATAAAAGGGTTTTTAGTAAAACAATAATTAAATATCTATATACAAGATTTCATTAATTGATTTCCAGACCATTTATCTATCAATTCTTCTTCTTGATAAAGTAGTAATCAAAATTCATTTTTGTAAAAGTCTTCATTTAAGAAAAACGAAATTAAAAAACATAAATTTTCATATGATTTGTCTTTCTATCTGCCTTACATTAAGTTCGAATTTAATGCTTGCGACTTGTATATCTAGGTGCTTTGGTAAAACACACTAGTTTATTAGAACATTTAAAATAGAAAAATGTATCAAACCGCATTTCTGTAGTATTTTCTGTGAAAGTGTGATTTTGTTAACCTATGTATTTTTAATTTAAATTTTTTTATTCTTCGAAAAAATTATAATAATTATAAAATAAAAATAATAATTTATACTCAATTTTATTAGAGTGTAAGCATGTGGTATTTAGGAAATTTTTTATGGCAGTAATATTATTTATTTCACTTTTAATAAGTTTTTTTAAAAATTAGAAATACAAATTTTTATTCTATATTTGTTAATTTTGTTTTTTTATTTATTTTATAAGTTTATTTCCTTATAGTGAAATTATTTAGATTTTGATTTTCAAAATCGATTACGATATATGTATATCATCTTCAGTTGACCGCTACTAAAACTTTATTAAATAATATAACGATTTTTTCGCTCTTTTTATACCAAAAAAAAATCATCATTTCAGGGTTTTTCATGTTCAATTTGAAAATTGTTTCGCTTACTTATGAATTTAAAATGAAATCATAAATTTTATTGGTTGCTGTATTAATTTTTGAGTTCAACATGAACGTGTTGTTTCTATTTTTGTAAACAAAAATACTTGACAAATAATTCTGTTTACGTCTATATTGAAGTGTTTTACAACCATCGGGCTGAAATATTTCTGGTGTGAAAGAATTGGCAACCTATCTTATTTTCGAAACCAAAAAAAATATCGCAACAAAAATTTAGGAGTACTTTTGTCGCAACCTAATAAAATACCTAATAAAAAAATCTAGCGCCAATAATTCGCCGACAGATAAATTTACGATGAAATATAAAGTTACATGTTTTTGGCATGCAACTATCATTGCAAACACAAATTCTCATTGCAATAAATATCGCATACAAAGTATTTCGTCACAAATTTAATCACTCTTACGTTACGTGAGCAATCGTTTTAGCTCTAATTGGGATATTGTAATTTGGGATGAAGATATGTATAGTGCAACAGGTTTTTTGTTGAACATTTAAGGCAATTGCAAATATTGGCTATTTACTATTCGCGATTTGCAAATGAACAGTTATATAGATTTATTTAATATTAGATTGTGGTAAAGTCTTATTTATTTTGTAGAATTTTAAATTATGACTACAAAAGATTTACTTAATTTTGTCTTAAATATCTTTACTTTTCCCACTATAACGAAGAACAAATTTTGTTCTAGATTTTCACATTTCTCGACGAATTAGGTTACCAGGACTCCAAAACATCGATTAAAAAACTGTCGTGTCCGTTCTTCCGCCTTTTCAATAATATATTTTTATTAATTTCAGGGGAGTTCAGGGGCCTTGTTCTCGAATTCCATACCTATTTTTCACATGTGAACATCTGTCAGAATTCCCTTAATAATTCCCTTGGTATTTCCCTATGTACATATATTTCACAAGCAACCAAATACCCTAATCTTGAATCATTCGGAATTTTTTATTCACCACCATTATTTTGACCATGGTTTATTGTATTGCTTTGGTAAAGTTTTTGGTTTAAGTTATTTTATCCGGCTACTCCACCTGACATAAATTTTACCATTACAATTACCATATCTAGTAACAAAAATATAAAAAATGGCGTCGGGTGAGGAAAACATACAATAAATTGGACGGTTAGAAATCATTTGCGTTTTGATATTTTTAAGAAATTGTGCAAAAATTGTTGCAAAAAAGATCGTCACGCGTATATGTATTTTAATGATTCTTTTTTGGCTGCCACATTTTTAAGTATGTATTTAAAAATATCGCAACAAATTTTTTTTTTTTTTTTTTTGGAACAAAAAATTTTTGTAAAAAATGTTTCTAACTACAAATTAGAAAACTTCTATTCGAAACTGGTAGCCATGTTTTTGAATCCAGCCAAGAAATGTAAAATTTTGGTATACAATCAAGTTATGCCTTCTTGGCAGCAAATGATTGTATGACATATGGCAAGTCGCTGCAATTTCGTGTCTCCACTAGCAACTGTTCGAATTTTAATGGTATAACTCGATGTTAATGGCAGGTGGAGAGTAGGTGTTAGCTGTTTTAGAATTATCCTAATACCTACTCTCCACCTGCCATTAACATCGAGTTATACCATTAAAATTCGAACAGTTGCTAGTGGAGACATGAAGTTCCAACGACTTACCATATGTCATACAATCATTTCCTGAAAAGAAGGCTTAACTTGATTGTATACCTAAATTTTGATGTTTCTTGACTGGATTCAAAAACATAGCTACCAGTTTCGAATGGATTTTTTCTAATTTCTAGTTAGAATCTGTTAGAATTTTTGTAAGGTGGTATCGCACCTGTCAAATTTTTTATTTTATAAGTGATACATTTTTGTTGTGGGCGGTTTTAATATGACAATGAAACAAGAAATAATTAGTTTAATTCAGAGTTGTACGGAGACAGTGAAGGGCTGTGGAACATAAATTAAGTTTTTAATTTAATCTCGTGTATAACTCTTAAACCAAGCGCAATTTATATTGTTTTTGAGACATCAGTTTAAATTTTAATAAACAATAAGGTCAACTAAATATATTTTTGCAATGTTTTTTTTGCAATATGTATGACAGTCAATTTTTTAATTCTTTTATTTTATTAAGAATTTTGGTATAAAAAAAATTCGAATTGATTTTTGATTCACAAAATAAAAATTTTGTGAAATTTTTATTCACAAAAAGTAAATCTAAAATCTATATAATTACAGTAGAGTCCGTATATACCGAATCATATATATAACGAACAAACGCTTATAATGATCATATATTTTTGTCCCTTGAATTTGTACTGACATTTTGGTAAATCGGAAATTTTTTTCACCTGCTTGCACCCATTCGAAAATATTCCCTTAGTACCAAAAAAATTCCATTAGTTGCGAATTCAAGAATACAGGAATTACAATTTCCGAACGTTTTTCTGAATTTTTACAGATGTCCACATGTGGAAAATGAATGTGGAATTCGAGAATAGCGCTTCAGTAATAAGCAGTTTGTGTTAACTTATGGGTCCATTCTAATCTAGAATAGAAGGGGTTGCGGTGGAAGAGAAAACTATGAAACATATATTTGCTCCAAAAAAAGGGACCGACGATTTTGTTTTTATATTGATGATAAATGTGACAATACATTATCTTCCTGTTCGCAAAATTTGAAGTCAAATTTGAATTCATTTTAATAAAAAGGAATAAAATACATTTGTTGATCTGCTTTTCGAGGTAATATCGAACTTTTCGAAGAAATATTTATCTAAAACCTTCCAAATTCCAACAATTGTTCCCTATTAAGACAAAATGAATAGATTACCATGCAATATGGAATTTGAATTTCTAAATTCACTTAAAATACTTTGCTGGTGGAAATAATATCAGCTTGTTAGCTTTTAAATATAGCAAGACATTCGCATTTCTGTGACATCGACATTTCTGACATGGACATTTCTGTGACGTTTTATTAATATTTTATGGAATTTTAATGATTGAATTTTCAACGACATATTGATCCATACATTATTTGTGAATTGCTTTAATAAAATCGCATTTAAATGTATTAGTGACTGTATAAGTGGAAACATAGCGTATTTTGGTCAAATACATCTATATTAAAAACATACTTGTTACAAACGGTATTAATCAAAATATTCACCATTACTATCTAAGAACCTTTGCCATCTATCGGGTAGTTGATGGATGACCTCGCGATAGAAGCTTGGTTATTTGGAAGCAAAATTTTCATCGAACCATTGCCACATCTTCAACTTTCGAGAACCCCTGCTCAGCCAAATAATCAATGGTCAGCCAATCGTCTTTAACTTTGAACGCTCTCTCATTCTAGTTTAATTGAAAAATGCTTCGTCAACCTTGTAGGCACAGATCAAAGGAATTGTATCGCTCTTATCGCTTGTGCTGATAGTTGTACCACAAATGTTTTAAGTTGAAAAGAGCCTATAAATACAAATAAAAAGTATATCACTGTATTTTTTATTTTTTTTGGTGAGTTAATTTTTGAAGTAGCACCGTAAGCTTCTTATACTAACCTACTTGAGTGCTATGTTTTTATTTATATACCTATTATTTCTGAGTAATAGATTCTCAAATCAAATTCAGTAAATTACTATGGGACGACTTTAATATAATTAGGGTGGAGCTTAGAATCTTATGTTGGAATGCCAACGAACTGATGCAATATCAACAAGAACTGCAAGTGGTCTTGGACACAGAAAAAATCGCTGTATGTCTCATCACGGAAACACACTTTACTCGACAGTCAATCATTAAATTTAAAAATGATCAAATATATCACACTATTCACCCTGGAAACACTGCTAAAGGAAGTAGTGCTGTTATAATTAGAAATAGTATTCATCACTATGAAGAGTTAAAATATGAAACGGAAGAAATACAAGCAACTGCTGTTGTTGTCAAAACCAAAAGTAGTTCTATTTGTATTGCTAGTATTTACTGCCCACCGAAGCACTCAATGAAAGAAAAAGATTATCTCGAGTTCCTCAGTAAATTAGGAAAACGATTTGTACTTGAAGGAGACTTTAATGCAAAAAAATGTTCACTGGGGCTCCAGATTAACAACGACTAAGGGTAAAGAACTCCTAAAAGTTACCAGGAAATGCAGTTGTGAACCCCTCTCAACTGGAAAACCAACCTACTGGCCAACTGATCCAAACAAAGTACCAGATCTGATTGATTTCTTCATAATGAAGAACATAACTGTAAATTGCGTAGAAGTAGATAAAAGCCATGCCTTAAACTCTGATCATTAACCAATACTAGAAAAAATCATTCAGAAAGAAAGAAACCCATTCCTAGTAAATAATCACACTAATTGGGCATACTTTAGACTATCGCTAGAAGAAAAAATTAACTTAATGGTTCCATTAAAGACCGAAGAGCAATTAGACAAAGAAGTTCATAAATTTGTAAACGATATGTAGCAATCAGCTTGGGAAAATACTCCTGAAATTAAAACGAAAATCAAGGAAAAACACTACCCTTTGGAAATTAGGGAGATCCTAGCAGAAAAAAGAAGAGCGAGAAGAGTATGGCAACAAACAGGGGCCCCCAATTATAAAACTCATTTGAACAATTTCACTCAACAATTAAGAAGAGAGATCAAAGAATTGAAAGATGAATCAATCAGCAACTATTTAAGAAAATTAACTAATCATAACAGTACTGATTATTCTCTTTGGAAAGCAACCAAAAGAATTAAAAGATCAATAATGCAGAATCCTCCAATAAGAATGGCAGGTGAGAAATGGGCTACAAATAATGAAGCCCAAGCTCGAGAAATTGCCGAAAACCTTGAATAAATATTCCAGCCATATGAAGACCAAACGTTGGAAGCCGAGATAATAACTAAACAAGCTGTGCAAGAAAGTAAAGAAATCCTACCCACAACACCAAAAGAAGTTATGCGCGAGATAAAAGCTATTATGAATACGAAAAAATCTCCTGGGTTCTTACTACTGCAAAAATTTTAAAAGAACTGCCAAGGAATGCTCTGGTGAAGCTCACCATTCATATAAATGCTGCTTGTGGAAAATTGCAGAAGTAATTATGATCTCAAAACCTGGGAAACCACCACACATAACATCGTTTTATAGGCCAATGTCGCTATTGCCAGTCATGTCATTGCTTAAAAAAAAAAAATCAAAATTAGGATTTTTATAAAACCTTAAAGTACAAATCTTTGGACTAAAATGCTGCAGGGATAATTCAAGTTTTCGGAAAGAAACAAAATGGCAGTAAAGAAGAAATGAAGTACATAAGGACCATGTGTTATGCTGCTGACTTTTACCCGGAATTTTCATAACTTTATTTTTTGTAAACCGACGCCTTTTTATAAATGAGCTCAAGCTCAAAAAATGGCGTCCCAAAATTTTACCAGTAAATAAAATAAATAAATAAATAAATAAATAAATGTCCAAACTCTTTGAGAAGCTTCTGGTAAAAAGATTAAATTCGATAATCGAGAGTAAAAACTTGATCCCAAATCATCAGTTCGGTTTTCGCAACCAACACTCAACAATTGATCAAGTACACAGAATGACCAGTATAATTGAAAATGCATTAGAAGAGAAAGAGTCTGTTCAGCAGTATTTCTAGACGTTGCACAAGCTTTTGATAGATTGTGGCATGAAGGACTTAACCACAAGTTAAGAAATCTTCTACCAATGCAATTTGCTAAAATTCTGGAATCATACTTGAAAGATAGGTTCTTCAGGATTAAGTTAGATGATACTTTTTCTGAATTGAAAGAAATCAACGCAGCAGTTCCACAGGGCAGTGTATTAGGTCCGGTTTTATACCTACTATATACTTATGATCTTCCTACATTAGAAAACCACACAGTGGCGATATTTGCAGATAACACGGCGATCTTAGCTGTTGGAAAATGCAACGTAGAATCACCACCGAAGTTACAATCAGCTATAAGTCAAATATATAAATGAACAAAAAGATGGAGAGTAAAACTAAATGAAGCTAAATCAGTTCACATCAACTTTACAAACGGACAATTCGAACAAAGCCGATTACCATAAATCAGCTAAGTATCTCGGCATGACCCTGGGTACTAAACTACGATGAAAAGCACACGTCAAGAAGAAAAGTGAAGAATTAAGACTTAAATACAGAAAATTGTATTGGCTGATGGGAAGGAATTCTTCTTTATCAGCATAAAACAAGCTTCTACTTTATAAGCAAATATTGAAACCGATTTGGACTTATGGTATTCAGCTTTGGGGTTGTACCAAACAGAGCAACGTAAATATCATCCAAAGATTTCAGAACATGGTATTAAGGAACATCGCTGATGAACCTTTATAGGAACCTTAAAGTGAACGTCATCTTAAACGAAATCCAGGAAAAAGCACGGAGACATGAAGAAAGGCTCCGCCAACATGTGAACATTGAGGTACCTCAGCTCCTAAGCATCACGAATTTAGTACGCAGACTTAAAAGAACCAAACCGTTGAGCTGGTGTGGTTGTCAGCTTAAACAGCATTGTGCTTATCTAAAATCCACTACAAAGATGTGGTTTCCTTCAGTTTACCAGATACTATAGAACGCCAATGGGAACAAGCCATAGATTAATTTAAGTTATTAAATTAAGTCAGAAACAAATTGCTCATTAGTCCAGGAGGCTAGATTGTCATAATAACATTTTGTTACTTAGAAAACCTCTACTTTTAAAAAAATTGAACTTTAAGTCGAGAAATTGTATCATTAACATAGTTATTTTATTTGTTATTATAATTCTTCAGCATAATATCTACAAATTTACAAAACATTGTCACTACTTAACTCTTAAAAATAACGCACAAAAATCACCCAAAAAAAAGTCGGGAATTAAATAAAAATTACTTGATGTTAAAATTAAAGTCAAAGAGTTATAAAATAATACTGTTTTATTAATAATCAATAAAAACATTCTTTATTAAAAATTATTAAACATTTTTTATTAAATGACATGTTCGAAATGCCTTCTACCGTCTTGTAAACAAACACAGGCTTTTGTGATCACACTTGTTGTTGCCCGACGCAATTGTTCAGGGTTGCCTTCTTCTCAACAACGGCATTTCTTGAAGTTCATCGTGGATCATTCATTACCGCCCATACATTTTTAGAAAAATGGCTCTGGAAAGTTGTCTCCCTTACAACGTGTGAGTTTTCGACGGCCTAAACATGGAGGTTTCTATAATTTGTTTACCTGCCCTGGTAAAAGTAGCTTCATCTGACCAAAGTATTCTAAGTAGAGGTTTTTTTAAGTAAAAAAAATGTTAGTTTCTCAAAATTTATTACATTCTTTAAAAAACCTGGCTAAGTGTTAACCAAACCAATAAAGTGACTCATTAGCTTTCAAAAACCGCAAACAGAATTAAAATCGAGCCCATAACTTGGGAGATATGATGAAAAATGTGAAAAGGACCACCAACATTAGTCGAAAAATTGAAAACGTAATAACTTCCAAAGTTTTACAGTTAGACCCCCACATTAAACGATTTTTTTAGGATTTCACTTGCCGACGAATCTCGATGTAATCTACGATCCGAAACTCGATCTAATTGTTAAGGGCCATGAAAAATGTCGAATGACTTTGTTTGCTGTTCAACACTTGTTAGTTCTAAATAATGTAACATTAATTGTGAGTCTGTGATTTGGCGGCAGATTTATATTGTCGCGACTATTTTTTATATTGGGGTAGGGGTCTTCAAATTTAAGGAGCCCCGTGACATCTTTTAAGAACCTTGCCCAAAATACCGGAAAATGTTTGTAAACCATAAATGGTTCATTGGTAATCTATAATAGAGGCTTTGTGCTGAAAGCGTCGTTTGAGGAGTCAGATAAACCCAAATATTTTTTTCTTGTATTTCTTTTTCCTTATAAAACCATTGCAAATCCAAAAATTTTGCCTGTGTCATCAAAAATGTATGTTTTGTAGGTTTATCTTATGCCAAACATATATAACATGCATTTGGCTTGCAATATTTGTGTTTTGCGACATTTTGGTTTTGCGGTGTTTGTATTTGTTTTATTTTTGTCTGGCAATATTTTGTCAATGCAATATTTTTTTTACTACAATGAAAACACTTTGGAGATTTATGTCAAGCATTTATTTTGGCTGCTACATTTGCACTGCGATGTTTTGTTTTCGAAAATAAGGCAAGGGTAACCTGTTGTACCATCATTTTCGATTCATTTTTGATAGGGTTTTGTCTCTCCCCTTGTAACAAGAACAAAATTGTATACTAGCAATTTCCTTTTCTCATTACGATTGATGAATAAAAATAGAAAAAAAATGTTGATTTATTCGAACAAGCTGAGATTGCAACAAAAAAAAAAATCATAACTGATGGTACAGCATGTCACCCTAGGGAACCAACAATTTTATTTTCACTAACTTGCTGTACTTACATATTTCTTTGAATGTATAGTATTTTAATTTTCTAAACAAATTAAAATAATGAAATGATGATCGAATTTTTAACTTAAAGAAAACTGAAAATTAAGTTTCCATTTTTTTTATAAAATCGATGCAATAAAAATTGAAGATTACAAAAAGGGGGTTAGGATTTCTGGAAATGTTCGAATGACAATGATAAAGAAAACGGTTTCTGATCGATTGCAAGTCTCTTGACTTCGAGCAATACTTTTCTAAATTTAATACTACACGAATACTTTCATAATGTATTTACGTAGGTTGTTTAAATTTTTACAAGGCTTATTAAAATCTGGTTCCAGAGCCATCAGTATCAAACCTAATGTTAATGATCGTTGTTTTATTTGATACGTTTTTTCATTAAACGAATTTTATCAAATTAAATTTGTTAATTTACAAATTCAAAGTAATTGTAATATGTATTTTAATTAAAAATTATAAAAAAAGCAAGGCAATTGTAACTTGTATTTTAATTACTGAGCTTGCTGTAATTCGTAAAAGTATTTTAATTACTCGGTGTAAGATAATTTGCCCAGCCTTGTAGTACATGTATGGACCGTTTATTTTGAAAGTAGCGTGCCATTTTTCCAAAAAATTAAGTTAATGATAACAATAGAGATAATTTAATCTTTTTATCGGTAAACAATTTATAGTTTTTTTATTTGTTTTTTTTTTTTTTTATTTAAAATAAATTTTATTTATTTATTTTATGTAATTTAATTTAGTTTCCTTGACTAATGAGCAATTTGTTTCTGACTTAATTTACTAACTTAAATTAATCTATGGCTTGTTCCCATTGGCGTTCCATAGTATCTCACATTTTTGTAGTGTATTTTAGATCAGCACAATGCTGTTTAAGCTGACAATCACACCAGCTCAAACGGTTTGGTTCTTTTAAGTCTGTGTACTAAATTCGAGATGCTTAGGAGCTGAAGTGCCTTAATGTTCACATGTTGGCGGAGTCTTTCTTCATGTCTCCGTGCTTTTCCCTGAATTTCGTTTAAAATGACGTTCACTTTAAGGTTCCTATGAAGGTCGTTGATCCTGACATACTAAGGTTCATCAACGATGTTCCTTAATACCATGTTCTGAAATCTTTGGATGATATTTACGTTGCTTTGTTTGGTACAACCCCAAAGCTGAATACCATAAGTTCAAATCGGTTTCAATATTTGCTTATAAATTAGAAGCTTGTTTTATGCTGATAAAGAAGAGTTCCTTCCCATCAGCCAATACAATTTTCTGTATTTAAGTCTTAATTCTTCACTTTTCTTCTTGACATGTGCCTTTCATCGTAGTTTAACATCCAGGGTCATGCCGAGATACTTAGCTATTATTTCCCTATTTATGGTAATCGGAATATGTTCGAATCGTCCGTTTGTAAAGTTGATGTGAACTGATTAAGCTTCGTTTAGTTTTATTCTCCATCTTTTTGTCCATTTATATATTTGAGTTATAGCTGATTGTAACTTCGGTGTTGATTCTACGTTGCTTTTTCCAACAGCTAAGATCGCCGTATCATCTGCAAATATCGCCTCATTATGAAGATTATTAGTGTACAGTAGGTATAAAACCGGCCCTAATACACTGTCCTGTGGAACTCCTGCGTTGATTTCTTTCAATTCAGGAAAGGTATTATCTAACTTATTCCTGAAGAACCTATCTTTCAAGAAAGATTCCAGTATTTTAGCAAATTGCATTGGTAGAAGATTTCTTAACTTGTGGTTAAGTCCTTCATGCCACAATCTATCAAAAGCTTGTGCAACGTCTAGAAATACCGCTGAACAGACTTTTTTCTCCTCTAATGCATTCTCAATTATACTGGTTATTCTGTGTACTTGATCAATTGTTGAGTGTTGGTTGCGAAAACCGAACTGATGATTTGGGATCAAGTTTTTACTCTCGATTATCGAATTTAATCTTTTTACCAGAAGCTTCTCAAAGAGTTTGGACATGACTGGAAATAGCAAAATTGGCCTATAAAACGTTGTTATGTGTGGTGGTTTCCCAGGTTTTGAGATCATAATTACTTCTGCAATTTTCCACATGCTGGGTACACATTTTATTCTAAATGCTGCATTTATAAGATTGGTGAGCTTCACCAGAGCTTTCCTTGGCCGTTCTTTAAAATTTTTTGCAGTAATAAGATCGTACCCAGGTGCTTTTTCGTATTCATATTAGCTTTTATCTCACGCATGACTTCTTTTGGTGTTGTGGGTAGGATTTCTTTACTTTCTTGCACAGCTTGCTCAGTTATTATCTCGACTTCCAACGTTTGGTTTTCATTTGGCTGGAATATTTGTCTTCATTATTTCTAGCGCATTTCGGACCTGCCCTTCTTATTAGAAGATTCTGCATTATTGACCTTTTAAATATTTTGGTTGCTTTCCAAAGTGACTATTCACTACAGTTATGATTAGTTAATTTTCTTAAATAGTTGCTGATTGATTCATCTTTCAATTCTTTGATCTCTCTTCTTAATTGTTGAGTGGAATTGTTCAAATGAGTTTTTTAATGGGGGGCCCTTGTTTGTTGCCATACTCTTCTCGCTCTTCTTTTTTCTGCTAGGAGCTCCCTAATTTCCAGAGGATAGTTGTTTCCCTTGATTTTCGTTTTAATTTCAGGAGTATTTTCCCAATCTGATTGCTATATATCGTTTACAAATTTGTGAACTTTTTTGTCTAAATGCTCTTCGGTCTTTAATGGAACCATTAAGTTAATTTTTTCTTCTAGCGATAGTCTAAAGCATGCCCAATTAGTGTGATTATTTACTAGGAATGGATTTCTTTCTTTCTGAATGATTTTTTCACTTAACGTTAGAAGTATTTTTTAATGATCAGAGTTTAAGTCATGGCTTTCATCTACATCTACGTAATTTACAGTTATGTTCTTCATTATGAAGAAATCAATCAGATCTGGTACTTTGTTTGGATCAGTTGGCCAGTAGGTTGGTTTTCCAGTTGAGAGGGGTTCACAACTGCATTTCCTGATAACTTTTAGGAGTTCTTTACCCTTAGTCGTTGTTAATCTGGAGCCCTAGTGAACATTTTTTGCATTAAAGTCTCCTTCAAGTACAAATCGTTTTTCTAATTTACTGAGGAACTCGAGATAATCTTTTTCTTTCATATTGTTTCGGTGGGCAGTAAATACTCATTGAGTGCTTCGGTGGGCAGTAAATACTAGCAATACAAATAGAACTACTTTTGGTTTTGACAACAACAGCAGTTGCTTGTATTTCTTTCGTTTCATATTTTAACTCTTCATAGTGATGAATTTCTAATTATAACAGCACTACCTCCTTTAGCAGTGTTTCCAGGGTAAATTGTGTGATATATATTTATAATTTTTAAATTTAATGATTGATTGTCTAGTGGTGTGTTTCCATGATGAGACATACATCGATTTTTTCTGGGTCCAGTCCATTGGTATTCCAACATAAGATTCTAATATCATTGGCCATTTTTCTGTTTAGGGATGGCTTCCTTAATACTGTACTCTAGTTTTTGTAATCGCTCATCAAATGTATTTAGTCTGCTTAAAATTAATTTAATTGTTTGACTTCGTTTTAATTGTATATCGTTATTTTGAGCAGTTTTCCTGGATTTCTGTTGCTCTTCATTACTTGAGCTTTAGTCATTTTACCAAATTGTCTATGAGTAGTTCCTGATACCCTACGATTTATTTCGAGTCAGTTCATTTTAACCACTTGCTTCCTAAATAAACTTACATTTTTAGCAATCACATTCTCTTTTTTGATGTTTTGCAGTACAATAGCAACGCTGCATCCCCAGTAAAGTTAGCCGGAAGGTTTTATCCACAGTGAACGCATTTAGGTTGAACATTTTACACTATCTTTGGTGTGACTTTTACCTAAACATTTGACACACCTGGTTTCCCTGTTGCAATATTTTTGTGTATGTTCATAGGCTTGACATTGTTTGGCTGAATAACCACTTTGCGCCCCAAGATGTACTTAATTTGATAAATTCTTTCGATACCTTCATCAGTATCGAAGGTCAACATAAACATGTTGAGAGGTACCTTGCCTCTCCGTTTTAGCTTAATTGATGCTTCAGTTGCCTTAAATCCTTTTGCTTTCATGCCATCAATTATTTTTTCTGGTTTACGCGTAAAGTGTTTTAGCCATGGCAGTAATTGGTCTGGTTTTTTTGTCTGCAAACGTGTGCTAAGCACGTTTTTCTTCGTTTAACATTTTTGTAATTTTTCTATAAGTTTCAGCATCTTCCAAGTTTATTTTGATGGTGTTTCCATTCATCACCTTTGCATTAAACTTATCAATAGTAGTTATTGTTTTTATTTTTTCATAGAGTAAATCGTAGTCTTTGACTTTTCTGGATAATATTTGAAACATCATCCTTTAATTGTGGTGGATAGGGTGTATTATTCCGGTTGGGAGTAGAACCGATGTCCTCCTTTGGCTTCAGAGCTTTAACTTCATTTTCAAGCGTCTTCGTACACTCCTGCATCCATTCAATTGTAACATTCAGATGCTTGCTTATATTGTTAGCTTCAACTAATACCTTCATTATTAGCTTTACACAATTCATTGTGAAGATTTTCTTCGTTTGTAGAACGAGTGTTGTGGCTGCTGGCCCCAATGGAGGGACTACCGCCTCTTATCGGAGAATACGATACTTTCTTATTCCTCTGGAAGGGACGTGAATTATCCTTTTCTGTTTCACTCAATTGAGCTTGTTTATTTACCAACATGTCTTGGGATTGGTTAAAATAATTGTAGTATAGCAATGGCTGGTCTCACCCAGAATCCATGAGACCGACCTCCGGAGAGGGTGGATTTACCTGAGCAACAGGTGTACCACCTGGGGTATTAGTTTCCATATTTGTTTCACTCATTGCTCATTTATAATGTTCTGCAGTCGCATCTAGTATTTAGCCGATGCATCACATATCACGGGTGTTACCACGTGAGGTATACTAGACAATTTAAAGTTAAAATAAAAAAAATTCAATCCGTAATACTCTTGTATAAAATAAGAAAATTCACAATCCCACATACTTTTTCATTTATTGATTCTCATTTCTTTCATTATCTCAATTCAACAAAATATGTACTTACACCACTTTCAAAATAAACGGTCCACATTGTGTATTTAAATAAAAAAAAAAAATTTACGAAAGAGACATTAAATATAAGATAAACGAAAAAAGCAAAACTAAAAAATCTTATTCTTCATTCTTCAAATAATCAAGAGTTTTTTATTTTCTCGTGAATATCGAAACTCTTGAGAAATTAAAATCATTATTCTCGTAAATTAAGAAACTCTGAAACTCTCTAACGTAGCAGTAGGATAGGAAAGGTAAGTTAAGGTTACAGACAACTAAGTAGTCAATAGTTCATATTTTACGTTAGTAATATATATGATAAATAAGTTAGCACAAGACAACACAATTCTGAAATACATATCCATCAAATTCTTTAAGTTTTCGGAAGCTTGATCATTTCTCGGGTATCTCTGAAATGCAACTCATCATTAATCAATTGTCACTAAATACTACTTCTTAAGCCCAGCTTAATCAATCTTGAGTATGCAGCCTCAAAGATGAATGTTAGTTAATATTTCCTTACAACTGCTGAATTTGTCTCTGCTATTCCATATCCACTGGCAACTAATACAATTGATAATACTAATATTATATATCCTTTCCAGCATATCCGTCCAATAATCACTAATAAATATAAAAATAAAAATATAAAAGATGAACTAATAATAATAAAAATGGTCTATTTTTTATTCATACCTGCCAGTGTCGTGTAAAATTAGTCTTTGTTTCTCCAAATAGAAAACAATCAAAACAGACAAGGAAAAACATTGAACTGCACTGCACCGTGTGAATAAACAAATAGACCCCTAAAGTACCATTACCCGGTGTAAATAATACTGGCCTGCTCCGTCAATCATCATGCAACAGTCTTTGTACTCATTCAAAAATCCCTATAACACAGGATTTGCTCTTCCTAAAAACTGACACCTCAAACGTCTCACATATTGCTGAAATCAGAGTTAATCAATTAATACTTAACTAAACAGCTCAAATATTATTTAAACCTTTGAAACAAATTATAAATTAAAAACTCAGTGCAACCCTTCACCATACACTACAATGACGATTCTTATTTGAGCATTTTTACTTTCTGTTCTTTGTCAATAATCCAATCACTTAGATTTTAAAATTTTCTTTGAATCCATTGACAAAAATTTAATCGTTTCAAGAAATCATGTGGCAATAGTTTGAATATGACAGGGACGTAATTGTTCTTCCCATAAAATTGTTTAGATTAGCTATTGCCTCACGTTAAGTTCATGAGTTATTTTTCTTGTGCTCGTCTTGGGTTGTTTTCCTATTTTATTAAGAACAGCTCCCTCTAGTGCAGGCGTTCTATTTATTAGCGGCCTTCCTAGCACACTTCTTCTTTTGAAGGAACCATTTTCCTTTTTCACCAAGTCTCTGACGGATTCTCATAAAGGTTAGAATATTTAGTACTAGGCGATTGGAGTACCTGTAGCTATAAATATGCCATCATTTACATCAACAAGGCCGTAAATAAAATGCATATCTGCCATTTCGGATTTTGTGTAATTGAACATTATTAAAAATAATTAAACGATGCGTTAAATTAATTTTTGTTAATTAAAACAATAATTAATAAAAATTAATTTATCGCATCGTTTAATTTTAAATAAATAAAATAAAATAATAAAAATTAATTAATTTTTTGTTCAGATTAGTGTCCTTCATCACCTCCCGAATCTTTTGTACTTACTTAAGAGCCACCCTGTATTATAATTATTTTCTTACAAATACAAGTAAATATGCTTTGTTTTACATTGCGTATTATAATCAGGCGTTGCTGTGACTTAAATTGTTGTTGTTTATTATGTATTTTTTTTAGTTTTATAGTCCTTAGTAAAAAAAACCAACAAAAAGATTTATATAAGCCGTACTACTGCGATACAAACACAAAATAAAACCTACTATCTCTGTAAATATTAGTGTCGTGACCCAGTATAATCTTTACATACTTCGATTTTAAATTGTAGTTTGTATCAAAAATAGTATAAAATCTCTCTAACACTTATAGAAATAGTAGGATTATTATTTATTAATATGCGTGCATCATAGAGATAATACGGTTTGTATAAACATTTTTGTTGGTTTTGGTGAAAAACCAAAACAAATTATATTAATGTTTGTTCAATTTTTAATTTAAGACGTAATTCGATACAACCAACACAAAGTCACTTTGTACATTTAAATTTTGTATAGTTGTTCTTGAGCCATTTTATTAGAAGGATCCAAGTATACCAGCTACAAAAAAACTGTTTAGATAAAAATTGTCAAGGACCAAGTCGGAGCAAATTACATTACATTGAGTAATTAAAATACTTTTACGAATTACTGCAAACTCAGTAATTCAACTACAAATTACAATTACTTTCAAGTGAATTAATTAAAATACAAATTACAATTACTTTGCATTTATAAATTGACAAATTGAATTCAACAAAATTCGTTTAGTGAAAAATCATATCATTAAAACAACGATGATTAACATTAGGTTTTATACTGATGGCTCTGGAACCAAATCTTAATAAGCCTTTCGTATTGCGAATTAGTGTAAAAGTATTACGAAAATCCTAGTTTTCGTAATACTTTTACACTAACTCGTAATACGATAATTTTCGTAATGGTTCAAGAATAGCACCCCAGATTCGAAAATAGTAGAAAATTTTACCTCTGAATATATATTTCCATGCCCCTCCGAGGTCACCTGAAGGAACATATTTTAGTTATAATGCATTATGATTTGCTATGAATCCAGTATACAGGGCTATAATTACAGTGTAGACCAAATATAAAGAATCGCACACTACGTAACTGCAAAAATGTCATTAAGAAAATAAAAAACCATATTTTTGATATTTTGTGTATTTAAATTATAAATTAGAACAAACAAATCGTCGCTAGTAGTGTTTGTGTGATATAAGAAACGACTAACGAGTAAGAAACGACTAAATTAAAATTTTTTTGTATGGGTTTTCGTAGTGACTAATACAACTAAAGTTTAAACATAAACAGACTTTCTAGAGAGTCTAGACAAAAAGAATTTTAGCAGGTTCTGATCCCAATCCATGAATGAACAATATAAGATTATCCAAATCTTACGGAGAGTAAACATGCTTCTCATTTGCATATGGCGGTGGTAACACATTTAGCATTGAAATTCACCGTTTTACTTTCATAATACTATGAGCAGATACATTATTTTGACTTTTATTGTACAGCAAACAAAATCAAAAAAAATTATGTAATCATTCTGTGTGAGTGCTACAAATGTTTTATAGTATGAAAAGTAAAAGAAAGATATATACAGGGTGTCCCACTGGTACGAGTCCAAACGAGTAGGGCGTGTAACTGGATCAATATCATGAAAAAAAAAGTCCACTACGCATATGCCCGGAAATGAACCGTTACCCACTTCAATTGCATTTCAAAATTTTTAGGATGGCACACTACCTTGAATGATGTCAATGCCAATAACTCTTCTAAAAATTAAGATAACTCAATTATTTTTCTATAATTTTAAAGGCACAGAGTGCTTCTTTCTTCTCTGGAAGTAGGAATTCCATGCATCGTATTTTCCATAAAGAAAACATTGGTGGAATTAAAAAAATTATGCGAGAAATAATAAAAAAATTCATTAAACTTAATTTTTGTTTTTTATTTCAAATTTTAATTTAATAGACTATTTCATACAAAATTGCTTTATCGTTTTTTATCTAATCACGTATACTTTTTGAGATATTACCTAACATTTCAATGTAGTACTTAATAATTTATTGTATGAATTTCTAAGTTTTCAACTTCACAAACAATTTTCAAAATGATTTCCATTGTGTAACAAGCATAGTTGCAGTCGTCTTTTAATGGCAGCAGCCATGTTGAAATTTCCTAAATTTTCTTTTATTTTGTTGCCGGCATTATTGATTGGATCAACCAACTGCTCCCTACCTAGTCTGAATGTTGGTTTTGTAGACTTCTCCTTTCAAATATCCCCATACATAAAAGTCTAATGGTGTTAAATCTGGAGATCTATCCGGCCAAGCTATAGGTCCGCTGCGACCAATCCATCGCCCTGGATAATTTATATCAAATCAATTTCGAACTTGTCTTCCATGGTGTGCAGGAGCTCCATCTTGTTGATACAAGAAAGTATTTCTCATCATGAGTGGAATTGAATCTAGCACAGTGGGAGCTGTTTCATTCAAAAATTCAAGATAGTTTTGTGAGTTCAATCTTTCAGGTAGTAAAATTGGCCCGATAAAATTATTTCCAATTATACCACACCATACATTAACACTAAAACGTCTTTGAAATGATGATTCTCGCTTAACTTGTGGGTTTTCTGGTTGCCACTCATGAAGATTGTGGAAATTTGTTATTCCATCCTTCGTAAATTTCGATTCGTCTGTCCATAAAATGGATGGCAAATATGAAGGATTATGTTCCTTGTTGTTTAACAATAAACGGCAGAAATTTGTTCTGTTTGGTAAATCGACTGGTAATAATTCTTGCACTATGGAGTATAGTGGAATGGATGTAGATGGTTTCTTCGAAGTACCCTCCAGACTTTATTTTTGCTAATACCAAGTTGTATCGAAAGACGTCTCGTGCTAATGGTGGGATCTCTTTGTACTGAATTCAAAACTTGTTCGTCGGTATTGACTTCGTATTGAACTCGTCATACATTTTCGTATTCATAGCGGACCAATGTTCCTCGTTCTCGTAATGGTCTGTGAACTGTTTCAAATATTCTATAATCTGGCACCGGCCTACCTGGATAACGGTTTGCGTATTCACGTTCTGCAGCTCGTCTATTTCCGTTACATAAACCATAAATAAAATGGCATTTTATTATTTCTGATTACAAACGCGCAAAAAATTATTTTAAAAAGATCAACAACGATTTTAGCTATACGTTTACTAACGATTAAAAAGATTTAACAAATGCAACATATGGACGTGCATACTAAATTGTTGTTTTTGTTTAAAACGATTGCTTTGGTTTTTTATAATAAATTTTTTACTTCTATCAACTGGTTTTTATAATAATTTTTTTTCAACAAGTACTACACTGAAACGTTAATATCTCAAAAACTATGCATGATTAGATAAAAAACGATGAAACAATTTTATATTAAATAGTCTATTAAATTTAAATTTGAAATAAAAAACAAAAATTTTTAAGTGAGTTTTTCGAGAAAAAGTGAGTTTAATGAATTTTTTTATTATTTCTCGCACAATTTTTTTAATTCCACCAATGTTTTCTTTATGGAAAATACGATGCGTGGTATTCCTACTTCCAGAGAAGAAAGAAGCACTCTGTGCCTTTAAAATTATAGAAAACAATTGAGTTATCTTAATTTTTAGAAGAGTTATTGGAATTTACATCATTCAAGGTAGTGTGCCATCCTAAAAATTTTGAAATGCAATTGAAGTGGGTAACGGTTCATTTCCGGTCATATGGGTAGTGGACTTTTTTTTTCATGATATTGATCCAGCTACATGCCCTACTCGTTTGGACTAGTCCCAGTGGGACACCCTGTGTATAAAGAACGTGTACTTGTATTGATCGTGCCTTATTGATTTTTTATCTCATTCATCCATTCTATCAACCCGCCTAAAATAAATGAAGCGATAGATGAACTAGATACGAATGAAATAAAACTGTTTTACGAGGCAAAAAAACAGAAAGATATATAGAATGGTCAGGGGTGGGATTTTGCACAAAAGGCGAGAAGAGAATTTATCTCTCTTTTTAAAAGAATAAGTTTTTACTCCATTTCATTCGGTCAATGTCGCTTTTTCTATTGCGATCTCAGTCAATTATATTATGTATAAGAGCTATCTACTTTTCTCCGCTTCGACCACGTACCTTCGTTGGTGAGAGACACAGACGAATGATAGTTGAAATAGAATATCATTTTATTTTGGATAGTTGAGATCGCATTAATAAAATATATTTCTACTGAGCGAAATAGTGTTCGTATTCAGTTTAAGTAAAAGAGACACAAAACTCACTTCTCGCTTTTTGTGCAAAATCCCAGTCCAGATATTATGAGTCTGTCAGATATTAAATTTTTTTTTTTTAATTTTTCAATATTTTGATTTTTAAATTTGTACAACATGACCTATATAGAAATCCGTTACGTGATTGTTGAGCTACACAAAATAGTGAGGGGTATAAAACAAATCCAATCAGAAATTTGTGTCCAAAACAGAATTTCGATATACGTTGGTGACTTCTTTGAATCGAAGCAGGATCAAAATATTCAACTGCCGGCCCTTTAAGAGGAGGTTCTCATCAAGCGACCAAAAAAACGTAATTTTCTTGAATTTTTTTTTTCATAGAAGGAGTAAATAAACAACTTAAGATTTTTGGCACTTTATTTATTGTGTTTTAATGTACAAAACAAATTTTTTTTTAAGAATAATAACGTTGTGGGAATTATTGTTTATACGTGTTGTAGCGTGGCCTTATCAAAAAAAGGTGATTTATCGGTCTCCATTGTAGACACTTGTAAAAATTATCTGAAATCAAAAAAACCAGAAATGTTTATCAAATATATAATATTTGTTGGAAGTTGAACCAACAATACCACTAAAAAGTCGAAAATTAAAAAAATAGCGTACATGCAATTTTTCGGTACCGTTTTTTCACGTTTTTTCGCTCTTTAAAGTGCTATAACAAAACGGCGAATATTATCTGCATTTAGGTTGATCCTCCAATAAATTAAATGGACTTCAAAATAAAAAAAATCAGTGATCCATTGAGTAGTTTTTGAGTTATCGCGAACACAGATATAAAAAACATCGTTTTTCAGGAAATGCATTTAAAGATTTTGTTAATGATTTTTTCGAATAGATGCGTAAAAAAATGGGTCGAATTATTATACTAAAACTTTTTTATGAAATTTATTTCAGTCAAACGGTTTGGGGAATATATTCTAAAAAAAAAAATCGAAATCGGGAAAAAATCGAATTTTCGGATCGAGTCTCATGAGAACCTCCCATTAATTAAAATACAGAGTATGAAGGAAAATCCAAGCAGAAAAGAGAAAAGCATGCAACATTATGAATGAACATACCCATCTTAGACCTAATCTTGGTCGAAAAAATACAATTTTTTTTTTTTAGATAAAATATGTTCCATCATTTGTTCCACCATTCAAAATATTTTATCATGATATGTTATGATGAATTCACACACTATTGTGAATGAGCTACTACGCTCAAATAATGTGTTTATGCTAAAGTGGATATCACTTATGACAGTTCACAATTCTTGTTACTAAATAAATAAATTTAAACAAGAAAAAACAGTTTGTATATATACTTTCTGATTTATTTTATACACATTACTATAGAATTATAATTCTAAACTATAGAGTACTTCTTTATATCTTAAATGTTCGTACTACATAGTTTTGCTTGTATAGACATTTGTGTTGGTTTTGTCCTAATCCAAAATTCAACTAACCAATTTTATCTAGATACATGTAGAGTGCAGTCAAGAATTCAGCCGGTACGCAGTTTATGCTAGTATGCACAAAATTTCGGCTGCATTTTGAAGCGACTTGCAGCCTAGTCATTAGTCGTAAGGCGGCAATTTAATATTTCACAAATATTTTTAGGTTAGATGGAGTACATTTTTACATAAGTGTATATCCGTTCTTACTTTTGTCTTATGATACCTTCATTTGCGACTAACTCTTTCTCATTATCTGAACCTAAAAATTTTAAACTTAGGCTGTAAATATAACTAAACTAAAAAAATTTAATAAATTAATCTAACAATGATAATATTTAAATTATTTTAAGTTATTTATTGTAAAGTTAACAAAACAAAAAATGACAGCTGCAGGTTTTGCAAACACTTTGTCTGCAACATGCAGTCTGTTTTTATTTTCTGCATTTTAATCCGACGGAATGCACAGCTTTGGCATTATGCACTTGTATGCACAAATATAAAATATAATATATTTTCAAAAGAGAACTTTGTCTCATAATGACAGAATGAAAATAATACAAATAAAAAACTATCCCTAGATATAACAGGCATTTGTAACTGCGTATAAAATTTACAATACATTATCTGAATTTTATGTTCAGCTAATTATGTAAGCTATTATAATGCATGCATTACTTAAAACAAAAAGCATAAAATTTAGGAAAATTTGATTTCCCTTGTCATAAAAACCTGGCAAATGTTCCGGATACCTTTTATCGATCATTTAAACGTTTATAATTCTATTAAATGATTTTTAATTTTAATTTAAAAAACATGTGAGATAAGGTAATGTTAAGAACTGTGAAAATATGACATATCTCTTTATGTTGGTGCTAAAAAAACACATAAATAAATAAAACAAACAAATCAAATTTATTTTTCCAAAATATCAATAACTAGTGATCCAAACAAGTAATAATTAAATTAAAATTAAAACTAACAAGTTACGTTTCACAAGCAAAAAATTAACGTATTCTGCATTTTGTGAAGAATGGATTTAATTTCGTGGTGCAATTTATTATCTTTATTTTAAAGAGTTATCAGCAACCGATATAAAAAAGGATATGGATTTGACTTTGGGCAAGTCTACAACATCCCATGAAACTATCCGTTTTTGCGTTAGTGAATTTAAACATGGTCGCAAAAGTGTTTTTGATGATGAACCCAAAGGTGGTGAAAGCACTAGTAATGATTGGAAGAATCCATGATATTGTGCGATCGTTAAGTAAAGTTGAGTGAGATTGTTGATATTGCAAACATTTCAAAAGATCGTATAGAAAATTTCTTGCATGGACATTTGCATATAAAAAACTTAAAAAAAAATATGCGTTCGCTCACTATCCAATAAAAACGCGAAAGATAACGCTTCACAGAAATGTTGGAAAATCGTTGGATATATTGAAGAATAAATAAAAACATTACGAAAAAATGGTTTTTTACTATCAAAAAAGGATACTTTTCAGCCCATGTACGAGTAGTAGTATATTCATAACATTTTATTTCTCTAAAGGAGATCAACATAATTTCACATAAATTAACAAACGATTAATATAAAACTGAGATCTGTTATCGTGTTTTGTTATAACAAGATGAAACAAAAATCACGAAAATTACGATTTTAATTTTTTGACAATATTCCGCATCTTGAGCGAGTCAATAAAATTATTTATTTAAACAACTGATTTTTCTGCATGCCAAACCAATTCCGTAAAATATATTTTTTTAAAGTACAATTTATCAGTCAGGATCGAACCCATAACAAGCCGTGTTCTATTTTTGATTTTTCAGTGCAACATTATTTAGGAAGAAGTAGAATAAAACAGCTTAAGATTAACCCCGAGTCAGTTGTCTTAGGGCGTTCTATTCCTAATTATTTTCGTAACATTCAGCTGTAAAAATACTCACAACGATATTTTGAACAAAAATCTTTTAACTATCTATTTCAGCTAATACCAAATCGCGTGCTAAAAATTTGTTACACAAATTGAATGGCCAAGTAAAGAGGAAGTAAAATGGTTCTGCATTTTAGGTCTTCTTATGAATTTTCAGTTTCAAATCTCTTAGCGTGATAGTTGACTTCTCTCTTCTCTGCTAATCGCATTCCTCTGGCATTCCGTTTAAAACTTTTGGTTGAATGAATCTTTCATAAATTGATTTTTAACTTTAAATGAATCAACTTCTGTCATTCTAAAAGAGTGATAATCTCCATTCGCTGCCCCTTTTTAATAACTAATACTATCGCAAACGTGCATCTTAATCCTCGTAATTTATTGGAATAAACAAACCCTGAACTAAAACTATAAAGTTGTAAATATTTTATCACCTAGTGGCTTTCTTTCGACCTTTCCGTATTTGTCGAAAATACTTGACTTTTATTCTAAAGGTGGTTATATGACCAAACTGATTTCATGTTTCGTTATTTCCTCGGCATTTTGATAGTTAGGCTTCAACAAAATTTCATAAACATCCTTTTAATTTTTTGTAAGAATAACGTCGTTTTTTGAGAATTCCGTGTTTGGCGTGTCGGGCCAATTTTAAGTAACTACTAAATATTTAAAAAAAAAACGAAGTTAGTCAAAAGAAAGAGGAGAAAATTTCCCAAAAAAAGGTTATAAAGTTTATTTGTCAAATTGGTCTTAAGGCCTAGGATATAGTACCAAAAATTTACCATTTTTTGTAAAAAGCTTGAAAATAGGAATAGTTTCAAAAATAGAAAATTGAACACTTCTTCTCGTTTTATTTTTTCTCTTCTTTGGCCTTGGTGATTAATGTTTTTGTAGTTCTGTTATTGAGAAATATATAATAACTCAACTCGCAACGAGAGAACGATAAGAATCTCGCATTTTTTTAACTTCTCTACTTATAGCTGTCACGCAAGCAGTTTATTTGCAAGCAGCAGTAATACTGATAAGCAATACTTTAGCTTGAAAACGCAAGCGAAATTGTGATTGTGGATTGTTCGGTTTATATTTTAAAGTGAATTTCGCGAAAGTGAAGACGAGCATTTTCTTCAAGAAAAATTCACAACACTAAATAATTTACCTTTCATACTTTAAGTAATAATGCATGTTTTCTCACGTTATTTGAAACTATTGCAGAGTATAACTTCTATATCTCAGTTTATAGCTTTATCAGTCAGAAAATAAGAAATACATACTTTACAATAAATAGTTTAAAAATGTTAAATTTAATCTTAATTTGCCAACTCTCATTGCCTGAGCCCTTACAAATTATACAAATTTAAATCTTAAAAAGTTCACTTCTGTCGAACTTCGTGGCAGTACCCTTGTTTGATTTTTCAATTAGGTTTACTCTTTATTGCACGTTTACAATAAGTTATTTAACATAATAACCGCCTACATCTAAATAGTACATAAACCTTAAGTTTGAGATATTTGTATACATATATTATGCGAGTAAGATCGAGAACGACATAGGTCAAGAAAATTATTTACAAACATACTTCTTCTGTACTTATGTGTGAATGTTACAGATGAATGTTAGGAGGGATTGGGCGTTTTCAGGTTTCGGAACATGTTGGCTTTGAAAATTTACTGATGGAAAATATGACATTATATCTATCAAATTGCCATGAAATTTTCGATAAATCGGTTGCATTCAGAAAATATCATGATTATTTTACTCAACATGTTGCCAACAGTTGGCGGACCTGAAAGCGCCCATTGATTCGACTGTTCTTAGTGTCTGTAGTTTCTGACATTTTAATGTTAAAACATTCCCTTTTTTCCGCTGCTCGAATACTATTTATGTTTGGTTTATTGTGAAAATGCAAATTGAATAAATTAACAGTTTTCGATTGTTGAATTGCATATTTTAGTTCATTTATCTTATTTTGATTAATAAAAAGGGACGAATTTGATCATAAATAATTATTCTTATATAGTTTTCATATTAATTCTAAATTTTTTTTATTATTCTCTGGTTTGAGAACTTTCCAGATTCTTGATCGTTGTACAAACTTACGATATTGGGCCAATCTTATCATAAGAAAATTGCCATAAAAACAGAAATTCCCTAAAGGTTTGAAATTTATATTTGTTCTTGTGGAGAAATAGCCAAAATTTTGAGCTAATACATTTGTTGGGTAGCCCGTGGATAGATATTCATAGCATTAATGCGAAAGGCTAGAGCAACAGTTACGGAAATAGTATTGTACATAAACTCGATTTTATGGCGGATCACTAAATAAAATACATTTATTTAGTTTAGATTTTTATTATATTTGTATATAATATTAATTCATTTAAATTAAATCATATAAAATCTAAATTATACAATTTTATATTTAAACCCAAACGAAAATTAATTCTTTCCTTTCCTTGAGATTCTACCATGGTGGAAGACTGTGGTAATTTGAATTAGTGCCTTTTATGGTGTGATTTACGTCAAGAACTACAACGGGAAAATTATTACCACAGTATTCGAGCATACCCTTAGAATAATGTTGTTATTGGATTGCTTTGTAAAATGTATGTTGATTTGTTTTCCATTACACGATTTTTTTTTTCGAATATAAAAATTTATTTTACACATTGACGACCATCACAGAATTTCGTTTCAATTTTCTTTTGATTTTTTCGAATCATACCCTGCTTAAAAAAGTTTCAGTTGAAAAAAAAAATTTTTTTTTTTAAATAATTTTCTATTCGTATTGAAGATAATTATGGTATGTATTTTCAAAGTATGTTAAGTTTCAAGTCGTTCAATACATTTTGAGTAATCATGAATACCAACTTTGAAAACATGTTGCAGTTTTGGAAATTAGCTTTTTTAAATGACGGTAAATGTCGACATGCTCCACAAAAACAATGCTTGTTTGACGACATATGTCATCATATCCGCGATAGTCTTAATGATATATACATTTGTTGCTACCTTACACAAATATACAACTTTCACAGGGTGATCCTTAAATGAGACAGTCCTCCTCTGTTTGTTACAATATAAATATTGAATATTGATATTTTAGCAGAGACAAAATTGTGAACCTTACATTTCTAGAGAAAATCTCGTAAAACTTCCGCACTTTTGTAAATAAGCTCAATTCCAATAGAACATATTGATATTTTAGAGGACTCTGAATCTATTGTGTCTTGTCTAAAAATTATCATTTATATTATTTTGTTAAATATATTCCTTATAACTTAAAAACAACGGCGTAGGTTTTCGTCAATAAAAGCCCCATTTGGCAATGTAACAATTTCGTTTAGAAGCAATGAACCATACAACACATCTAAATAAGTTCATGCCTAATGAAAAATGATTGTATTTTTGAAAAAGTTGCGTCTATGGCCGATATTTCAATGTCATACTTCTACATCGTAGAAATAATTTGATATTTAATGTGATAATCTAATAAGGATGTATCAAAATATTTTTCTATGGTAGTATTTTTCTTATGATAGTTATCTTCATGAAGCTAAATACTACAATATCTGTCTGACAACTGCTCAAAATGGACGAAAGATACGGTACGGGAAATTACCAAAAACTGTAATGGAATAGAAAAACTAGGAAATATACAAATTTATTTAACCCTTTTTGTGCAGTCGGGAAACCCAAGGTTTCATCCAGATTCAGTTTCTTGTTTCTTTTTTTTTATTTAAGACCCACAAAAGTAATGGTAGATATTGTTGCTAAACAAGCTTACATTTCTACGTTGTAGAAATATGATAGTGTAATATTGGCCTAAAGGCGGCCGCACGATAAATATTTATCCGCGTTTTCAACCAAACAAATCAGTGAAAACGAAAGAGAATTTCCCCTCCCAAGTTATCTTTGAGCAATTCTCTATTACACTATTCGGACAGCATAATACAAAATTGTGAATGTAGGGGAATATTTTTCAAATAAATGTCAAAAATTAGTACTAAATAATATATAATTTAAAAATTTTCTCGGTATTACTAAAAGCACAACAATATCAATGTATATACTCTTATATTTGTAAAGTACCGAAAATCTATTATAGGATCAACATTTTCATCGCTATTGTGCGGTGCTTATGTTGCGCGTTACTGTTGTTACTTTACTAAATGTTCAAATGTTCGTTGATGTCCTTTTGCCACTTGCCAGGGTCCTAGCGAATGTAAAGTGTATTCGTTGCATTTGTCAACATTTGGGATGTAATTGAATTTGAAACATGCATTATCATTATTTTCCTTTCGTTCATGTCAGCTTGCAACTTTGTTTCATAAACCGCACTTTTTAGAAAGCCCCGGAAATGAAAAGTTCAATAGGGTTAGGACAGATAATCGTAAGGATCCACCAAACCATTGCCCGTCACAGATTTCGTTTAGAAAATTTTGAACATTTCACCAAAATTAGTTTCCTCTTGTTGCAACCAAACATTTTCAAATGCATTTCCAATAATGTTTCGAATATATAAAAACATTGGAATTCTTGACAAATCTAAATATTTTACTGTTTTTAATTTACCCTCACTAAACAATTGCCTCATATCTTGGTAACATAATATCCCAGGCCAAACAGTTAGCTTTCTAGGATTCTAGGAGGAGAAAATTGATAATGTCTCATGATACTATCACTAGGTTTTACAATATAATAGTATTCAGCGAAGGAAAGTTAGCACAGCTTTCCCGTTTTTGATGTAGGTTAAACTATTTCTGATGTAAAATTGACAAGAGGAATAGAGAGAGTGCACATCTCTTTAAAAGTCAAAAGTGGGCAAGGATAATTATTCTGTATAAAGCTCGATTGAGTTTTTTTCCGATTCACCATGTCCAGTGTTATTGTTCATTTTGCTTCAAGCTTAGTAAATATGTAACGGACCTAGTACAATATATTGTACATTTTCTCTTTTAGTAATTGCTCATTGTTTTTTGTTTTTTTTTTGTAGATTTAGAATGCGGCGGCAGTTAAAAGTTTGAGACATAATATATTTACATATTATATTCATTTTGTACATTAGCAACCAATCCATTAGAGAACTAATCTATTCTCCGTACGCTCAGTGTGAAAACATGGTCACATTCATTTGCCTTTGTTGTGCAAACTCAACTTCTGCAGTTATATCGGAAGCTTAGTGGGCATTTTCGGACTCGCCTTGTTCTCCGCCAGCTGAGTATTCACTTTGGTTGGTTTCTGTCAAAAACCTGATATGCGTTAACATCATTTGCTTATTATAGACAAATTAAAATAATTTAAATCTACGTTGAAATGCACCTTTTAAAATATAATTCTTTATTTCTGCCTAATATTTTGACCTGTTGGTTGTACCCGTAGGACTTACAACTAAAAATAAACAAATTGTCGATTGGAAAAGTATAGAAATCGATACCTATCGGAAATAAACTAAACCAAGATAAATCATGACGCTCTCCATACAAAATGTATAGAAAGCGCAACAATCGGAAATAAAATGAACACCGATAGGCCAAATCAAAAGGGTGCTAATCCAACCGCCAATACAAACAAAATCCTTAAAAATTGTTTCAAATTGTTAAAAAACAATCAGAAACATTTACGCAGGCTGCTATTAAGAGGAATTCTAAAACTTATTTACATACATAAACTTATTTTTTCTTTTGTAATATTACAACCTAATACAAACACTTTAAATATGAATGATGATATTACCAAGATGTTTTCAAATTTATCATATCGTTACATCGAGGTTACATAAATAAATAAGGGCGAAAACTTGACCGCCTCTTTCTTTAACCCTATTATCATAAACAACGGTTTCCACATTAACTTTGTAAGTTGTTGCGCGCTCAAACTTATAAGGAGCGTTCTGAATAAGGTTCTAATTATTATGCAATTGTATTGTTATAACGTTTTTTTATTGAATTCTTAATTGGAACATTTTTTCTTATAAAGACGAATAATTGATCATTTATTTGGTATACCATAAATTTAAAAAAATTTAATTCTGCCATTATTTCGAAAAAAATTTAAATTTTGTTCATTAGTAAAAACCGTCGGAAGAAGGGAGCTTCTGCTTGTGTTCAAATTAAATCGGTTCTGCAATTATTTTGTTAGATAACATTAAAATATTTTTCACTCATTTTTAATATTGAAAGCAAAATATTTTAAAATATTTTGGCTTAAATGTAAAATAAAATTATTCTAGAAACTAATTATATTCATTGTTCATTGAGCAATTATGTAGCCAATGATAAACTGTAGTAGTTTTTCACTATTAGTTATGTAAAAATATACATAAATTATCGATTGAGGTGCATTGCGTCACAGAATCACTCCTATTTATACTTCATATAAAAAGTTATAATATTTTACTTGCCCCTTTCCATCAGACAAATAACAAAAATTTCCTTTTTCATTTTATTATTTTCCTACAATCAAGGTTTTTCATTTTGACGTCACAAGTCACGTGGTGAAATCATCATTGCTGTTTTATTTTTCCAGCTTTCTTCATTTAATTCTATTTCGGCATAAAGTTGGTTGTGTAAAGATTGTCTGCATATAAAAATACCCAAACACAGACAATGTTACAGAAAATTTTAAAGAAAAGTGAGAAAAACTAAAAAAATAAAAGTATATTTCTATGATTATCTAAAATTTCAAATTAAATACAAAAGGGGAAAAATCTGTAGAATGTTTTTTCATCCAAAGTAGATTTTCATAATAAAAAAGCTTTTAGTGTTGTGACATTTGCATGTTTCATTTTGTTTAGTTCCGTTAAAGTGTGAAAAATAAGCAAGCAAAAAGTTTACGAAGAGGACATTTTGTTTTTTTTTCCAATTTTTATCCATCGTGTTTATCAAACGAAATAGAAAAAAACTTATGTTAAGAAAAATCAGATATTTTGTTTTACAAGGAGTTTTTATTTTATGAAAATTTGTGAAAGATAAAGAATTATTGTTATTTAGTTATTTAAAATTATGAACATAGTTAAGACTGTATTAATTTTAATAATGAAAATTAATAAAAACTAAAATTTATGTGAATAATTTAAGAAAAATCAATATTTGAGTTCATAAAAAGAGTGAGTTTATATTCCGTTTTCCTAAAAAGTAACTAAAAAAAAATTGTATGTGGAAAATAATATTGACCTGTCTCAACTAATAATATGTGGGTTTCAGTTACCATTGAAATGAAAAGGTATTATACATTTAAACCTAACATATAGAATAAAATAGACTAAATAAATTAAAGAATTCCATTTGAGTTATTGATTTTAGTAATTTGTTCTCTATGAAGAAAATCTTTTATTTTTTATTTGGGGATTGTTGGGTGGAGCAATTTATTATTTAATTTAAATTTTTAATTACTATACAAAAAAAAACACATTTTTTAACAACCTGAATGCTAATAATGAATGTATATTTTCGATAAGGATCTTATTTATTTTCTTGGAATGCTCCATTATTGAAAATAAGTAAATGTACGTATACATTGTAATTTTCGAGACTTATTTAGTGTAAACATAGTATATCAATAATAGAAATAATCCATACAAGAAGATAATGAGCATGATAATAGCATTATTAATTTAATAGTGGTTCAAAAATTGTTTTAATTGTTTATATATTTGACAAAAGTCATTCTTTGAATAAAATAATTAGTTTGAATAAAGATCTGCAGTATTGCAGTAGGTTACAAAAAAACCGGAGTTTTACATTATTATGATGTTTGGTTGACTTTTATTTTGTTTTCCGTACCGTGACAGGCCAGTGTTGATAAAACAATAAATGCAGGTTTAGCATACTGTAGTTATATAAAAAACAAACATTTTGAGATAAACCTTTATCCAAAGGATAATATAGAAGAAATCAATTTTGCCTGGTGTACGCTTCGATTGATGAACTTTAACTTTTCGATATAAAGTGCTAAAGAAATTTGTCTTCTCGAGGCTAAACCCAATAATTCTATAATCAATAAAACTTTTTTAAATTGATTTGACAATGAAATGGTTGTTTACTAATTCGTGGTCATTATTGAAGACCAAGCAATTTTATATATTTTGTAATATAATTTTGGTACATTTTAAACTGAGTGAAATATTTCCTCATACCTTTATTTTTTCTATACCTCATAGAAAATATTATGTTACAATAAACGGGTTGAAAAAAAAAAAAAAATTTAAACTGATTAACGCAAACTGTGTTTGTCACTGCCTCCGTTTTACAATTTTTCATCAAAAATATCCAAATGTACTGTTCCAATTGGTTCGTTTGGTTAGTCATATTATATATATTCTGAAAATTCAGCAAGATAAGTTTAGCAATCACCCGATTTTCTTTTAAGAACGAACCGGAATCTACAGAAAATACATATATTTCTCTTGTTATAATATCTATAAATATTTATTTCGAAAAATTTAGTTGGATGTGGGTGGCATCGTTCAATTTGTCATAGCAAAAAATATTTTTAGCATTTCTTAAAATCTTACGGCGTTAATAACTAAACGCAAGTTCAGTCGCTTGTTTGTATTTTTCAATCTTACTACTAAGTGATATTTCGTTAACAAAAATTACTCAAATTAACATTTCACATTTACAATCCAATCACCCTACAAATAACGTTTAATTTTTAAAAGGTAAAATCTTTAATGCTTACATCGCGCAAGCTATACAAATCAGTCTATTCGCATATTTTTAGATTTATCAGCTTTCATTTATAGTTTAAAATGGCGCTTATTCGAAAAGAATGCGAGTGATTTGTATACTTTGTACACCTAAATTATAGCAACTTTTTTACATTCGTATCGCTAAAACTCCTACTCTAACAGAACTTTCAATAAATTAACTATTGATCAATTAGCAACCAAGGCCTCTCTAATTTCTAAAAACAGTTGTAAAAAAATCTGTTATAAAACCCAAACCACATTATTGACCACTAAAACTAAAAAAAATTAAAATGTAAAAACCGCTCCACCTTCCATATAAAATAATGGGACAACCGAAGGCCCAAAAGCTTAAAAAATACGTGTCTGATTTGTTTGTTTAAGCTTGAGATATTTGTTGTGATCATTTTAAATTCTTTAGTAACTATATCCTAAGAACTCAGTAGGCCGGAAATGATTCTTTATATTTAGAGTGAGTAATAGTATGAAGTAACTTTGATGAAGAGCCTCAGTTCTTCATCAAAGTTAGTCTGTACTATAATGAACTTAAAATATAAAGCATCGTTTCCGGTATACTAAGTTCTTAGGAGATAGGCACTAAGGAATTTAAAATTATGGTAATTTTGTATTACATACTATTACATAAAAAATCACTTCCGGCCCACTAAGTTCGTAGGAGATATTTAATAAAAATTTAGAATGATGATAATTTTATATGAATATATTCATAAGTTGGCGTATCGAGTTGATTGTGGATTTAATTTGCAACTGCCCGGCCGGTCTTAGGTCTTCATAAAAGTTAGTCCACAGTATTTGCAACCAAAAACATAAAGAATTATTTTCGGCCTATTAAGTTCTAAGAGATGGGCTTTAAAAAAAATTATGATAATTTTATATGAAACAAATTGAAAGTTGGCCGATTGTGGAAGTTACACCCACCCGGCTGGTTCTAGATATTTAGTTAGTTCGTTCAAAGTTAGTCCGAACTATCAGCAATTCAAAACATAAATAAACATTTCCGGTCCACAAAGTGCTTAGGAAATAGGCACTAAAGAATTTAAAATTATGATCATTTTATATTGAATGCTTTGTATCGGAAGTCATACTGTAAAGAAAAAACTGTGATAGTAAATTTCAAATATGCACAGAAAAAATTGGAATGTTAAGGGGTAGTGTTGCCTGATGAACATTTTTATTTTTCTGGAATGAAAGACTGGGATAATTTCACATGCTTGCAGTTCTTCGACTTCCTCGGAAAAACTATTAAATCGTGCAGAAAAGGCCCTGACATACGAGTCCAAATCTAATTCTTTTGTTAAAACTGCAGTTTTGCACTTTATAATTCAAATATAGTTTTGTTTAGTGAAATTATTATTGTGTTTGTAATTGCCAGGATTGCACTTTTACTTTAATTTAGCCAAAATAAAACCAATTTACACAAAATGTTTTATAGAAGTTTTTGTTAACACTGCACTTTTTATTTTTTGCACAACAGAATAAATTTGAATGTTTGCTGTTCAATGGTTGGACAACTACTAGGTTTGTTGTTCAGTGGTTGGACAACTAACAAAAGCCTTAATTTGTTATTTTTAATGGCCATTTGGAAAGAATGGGAAAAGAAGACATCCGAGCATTAATTACACCACACACGTACACCATTTAGTGGCATAACGCCGACCAATAATAGATATGATATTAGTGGTATGTATCATTCAAGGTGCGTACATGGTACATTTCTGGAGAAAAAATGTACCCACGAAGTTATCTAAGTACCAACATAACTTATTAAGAATTTAAATTGTCTGTCTGTAATCAATTGATTTTACGGCTTTTTTATAGATAAATATATTAATTGTTCATGACATTCCCAATTGGGAATTAATATATTCAACTCATGTAGCTACCGTGGTAGTGTGCATCTTTCCACCAGAACTGTACCATGCAAGCACCTCGCTTATTGAATGGTAAACGCCACTAACATCATATCTATTATTTGTCGGCGTTGGTTATTAAACAGTGTATGCTTTGAGGAATTAAAATCTTCTAAGGAAGGTTAATGCTCGGATTTCTCCTATTCCAGGTTACAGAACCTACGGTCTGTTTAGGACGTCCATTCTTTCTAAGTGGCCATTAAAAATATCAAATTAGGGATTTTCGAGATGGGCGATCCATTTTAGGTGCTTCTCCTGGATGTGTTCTATTGTAACTATAGAGTTTATTGGCTTGGTCCGGTGAAGGACTCCTAGAGTATTTTCTTACTTTTTTGATCCCAATTCCTAATTCCATTATGCTTTAATTCCACTGTGAATCAAAGTTTGTCAGTAAAAACAACTTGAGGTAAAAATATAAAATCGGTGGTTGTGTGAACGAGTCACACAACGGAGTTAGTCAAGATTTTACTTACAAAAAATGTGTATCTGTGTTAGTGCACTGAGAACGAAATAAAAAAAAAAGGATCGAATCGAGAACATTTTATGGCAGTCCAACTAATACATGTACATAAATATTGTGTACCGATGGAAAATATTTCTCGCACACGCTGATAATTTTAATTGTTTGGCATTTTTATGTACGTTTACGTTTTTATGATTTTATGATTTTTTTTAATTTTGTATTTTATGACGGAAATAATTTGAATAAAATAATTCTGAAATGAGTATTAATAATAATTAAATTTAAGAAGAATTTGTGTGTCTCATTCACACAACCACCGATCTTATATTTTTATCTCAATATATTTTTCCTGATAAACATTTTTTCACAATGGAATACTGGCTTTATACTTTTGTTTCTTCAATAATAATGATATCTATTATTCACTGCTATAGCAGTGATTAATCATTAATCTCTGTAAAGGCCGGTACACATTGAGAACGAGCGACGAGAACGAATTTTAATTTTCCACCAAAGTATGTAAGAAAATTTTATAAAATATCGTGCATTTACTAAAAATGAAAAGTAAAATTTTAACAGTTTTAATACAAAATTTTAATTTATCGTCTAAATGGAAGATTATCGACGATAAATTAAAATTTTGAATTAAAACTGTTAATTTTTTTTTTCTTTTTTAGTAAGTGCACAATATTTTAGGTATCGTTAATTAGAAAGATACGGTTTTCACTATTTTAGCAATTCTCTTACCAAATTTGGTAAAAATGAAAATTCGTTCTCGTCGCTCGTTCTCAATGGGTATCGGCCTTTATTCATTTTTAAAATTTTTTCTAGTAGTCTCTTCTTTCATTATTCACTGCTACCCAGTAAATTATTCATTTATGAAATTTAATCTAGTTTACTCTTGCCATTTTCATTATAATTAAATTGAGACGTCAAAATGTCGAAGGTAATTATTTTAGGATTATTTAAAAGGATTTGATTATAAAATACAATATTATTGGTCGGTCATGGACAAAATATTATTTTATTAGAGTAGATAAGTAGATGTTATTCACTCACATGATTTACGACACTCGCCTATCGGCTCGTGTCGGTAAACTTCATCTTCGTATAAAACAGCTTCTCCTCCATTATATCGAGCATAAAAGTAAGACAAGTTTCCCGGAATACGCCGGGTCCACACCGTAACACCTCTTTTTTTACGAATAACAACATCGAGGGAAAGAAAATATGTGTGTGTATTAAAGAATCGACCCGGTTCCAGACACCTAAGTATTGGATAGTTAGTAAATTTTGTTATTTTTATTTTTTTATTTTTTATAATGACAACACAAGCTGTTAGTCACAAGACAACGCAACGTCCTTAATCAGCGTTCGTTCCCCCATTGGTGCCGCAGGTTTTTCTGAAAAGCTGTAAGAATTTTTTTTTCCATTGGCGGTTATCAGGGGGCGAGATTTCATTCCATCATCATGTTCCCCATGCGGTTACCCAAATTTGTATTAACTGTAGTAGAGTCTTGCTTGAGTGTTCGTTTCCCATTGGTGCCGCAGGTTTTTCTGAAAAGCTGTAAGAATTTTTTTTTCCATCTGCGGTTATGAGGGGGCGAGATTTCATTCCATCATCATGTTCCCCATGCGGTCACCCAAATTTGTATTAACTGTAGCTAGTCTTGCTTGACGTTGTTATTGAAGTTGTTGCGTGTCTACTGTTTTTCCTACTCGCCCCCATTACACATTTATTTATTCAATTATAATGCTTTCCATTATTCACTGCTAGCAGTGATAATGATTATTAATCACAGTTATTCATTTTTGACATTTTATCTAGCAGTCACTTCTTTTATTATTCAATACTATCAAGTAACTTATTCATTTAAATTTCATTTTTGAAATTTTATTTAGTATCCTCTTGCCATTTTCATTGTAATTAAATTGGGACGTCGAAATGTCAACAGAAATTATTTTAGGATATATGATTTGATTATAAAATACAACATTATTTAGATATTATATAGTAGCATATAGTAGATATTCGCATATAGTAGATATTATCCACTCAGATGATTTACGACGCTCGGCTATCGGCTCTTGTCGGTAAACTTCATCTCCGTGAATAACAGCTATCATTATGCTCGTGGAATAATATACTACAATATTATCCTCTTGGTTATTTACATTTTGACATTTAATTTTTTAGACCGATGAGACTGCTATTTATATAGTGGCATTGTTTTCATGATAAATGTCTAGTTTAGTTTGAACACTACTTTTACAGGACAGAAACAATTTACAAAAAATATTTTATCAAAAAATTACAAAAAATATTTTACCAAAAAAAGAGTTACTTTAATAAAGATCTAAATTCAACCATTAAATGAACTTGCACATGCAATGCAAATGAAAATTCTCCATAATTGAAAACAATTTAGAAAATCGTCGTTTTTGGAAATGACACATATTAAATCAATTACAAAGCCTTTTCAGTTGTAGAAGATTACTATATAATTTTTACTTTGATTTGTATTGCGAATGTACAACCTTTTGTATATGAAATTACGATTCTCGTGTATGTACATATCTCTCAATTTTGTCTTCGAAAAAGTTGTTTGTAATGTACTTTTTCATGACATGAACAAAATTTTGCTTTTCTCACACACTTACAGTGTGAGTGTTGTGTGAGTCACACAGAAGGTACATCATCATTTTCAGTGACTAATCTAAAACTATAAACTTAATTTGAAGCTGCAATAATATTTCGATAAGGAAGTGGTTTGAATATAAATACATTTACCCTATTCTAACTCGTTCGATACCGGACATCACTTATGTGACACATCGGCGAACGAGGTAAGCCTCCTTTCGATATTGTAAGTGCCCACTTCCACATTCATACTTTCCTATTCGCCAATTTTTCCGTTGAGTTGGTTCCTTGCTTTTCCTTAAATAAATACCTTATTAATTAATTTTGGGAAAATGCCTTTCCTAAATAAATCGTAAAATATCGTTAAAGCTATATTATATTTAAATACTTTCTGAAAATTTGAAAAAAGTATATTTTTAAGCAATGAAATTTGTTGTTAAACCATTTAACAAGCCGATATGAAGAGTAACCCATTTCACCACTAGTGATAGTGAAAACTCAAATTCGAATCAAATATTTTAAAATATTTGTAAAGTCTAAATCGAAGGTCGTCCTGACATCGATTTTGGTCAGAAAATGAGGATTGAGGATTGAGAATTTTATATTCGTACATTGCGTATAATATACATTTTTCTATTGTGTGCCGTCAAATATTTTTATTGTATTAGTGTGTTTTCTCATGATGGTAAGTATCAAAATATGCTAAGCGGGTGAAATCGGTTCAACTTTTTGTTGCTTCCGCTCGCCTTGAGTTATTTTTCCCTATCTTCTAACATGAGGAATTCATGTTTTTCTATCTATTGTTGTTGTAACCGAGACATCATTTTACTTCGTTAGCAAAAATCCAAAACAATATACGCAATCAAAAAAATTGCTCGTGAATCTCGTGATCTTCAATATAAAAACAAAAAGCAGCATAAATAAATGGTTTTTAATTTATACATTCTTCGTCTGCCACATTCATAATATTTTTAACTTTTTTTTTTTTGGAATTTGTTGGTTTTTTGAGTTATGTGAGAATAAACATTTGAAAAATAAAAAAGCAATTCAGTATTATCTCATGTACACGAAAGGAAGTTTGTACATATTTTTATTTCCAGTAATTTTCGGCAAAATTTAAAACTAATAAAATCATTAATTGAATAATGATTTAAAGATTAATAAATATTAACTAGAAATGGAAAATAAGTCAGAAAAATATTTTTAAACTATAATTTTATTAATAATTTTAAATGATGAAAAATCACACGACGTACATCATCCTCCCTTTCCTGCGCTTGAATTAACACTAAGTCAAAAGCACTAATTTACTTCTCATATTTTCCACCAATGCCACTACATAAATAGCCGTGTCATCAGTCTAAAAAAGTCAAATCACTAATATAAAGAGGGGAATAAAGATTTTTATTTTCCTATGAAACGTAAACAAAATCATATGGGATTTTCAAATAAATTTTTTTATATCGTCTTTATTTTCAATTTAAATGAACATTTTTATTTACAAATATGGTATAAATAATTTGATATCAAATATGTATATCGAAATGTCAATTTTGAACAATTTTGATTTAAATTAATAATCATTTATTAAGTAATTTTGCATTTTTATTAAAATTTTTTTTTTCTTAAAACATCGTCATGCTTCGTGCTCCTCTAATCATAATAAATTTACTATGAAAATGAAATGTTTAGAGGAACACGAAGTACGACGATGTTTTGAGAAAAAAATAGTTTTATAAAAAATGCAAAATTACTTAATAAATGATTATTAATTTCAATCAAAACTGTTTACAATTTACATTTCGATATATTTGATATCAAATTATTTATATTTGTAAATAAAAATGTTGATTTAAATTGAAAATAGAGACGGTATAAAAAAATGTGTTTGAAAATCCCATATGATTTTTTTACGTTTCATAGAAAAATAAAAATCTTTATACCCTTAACACACTTTTGTGTCATGGCTTTTTATGTAGTGGCATTGTTTTCCACATTATATTTTATATCCCTCTTTTTCGTGTCATTTTAACTCTCTTATTTGCATCCTGTTAAACAAAAGACTAAAAAAAAGCCCATTTGACACTGTCAAATGTGCGATTTTTAATATTTCTTGTTTAACATGCCAAAAGGTTTTTTGTTTAACATCGAATAAGAGGGATAATGGGAAAAATACTATATAAGAAGTAAATTAGTGATGTTGAGTTAGTGTTAATCCAAGCGCAAGAAAGGGAAGATGTACGTCGTGTGATTTTTCTTAATTTAAAATTATTAATAAAATTATAGTTTTTAAATATTTTTCTGACTTATTTTCCATTTTCAGTTAATATTTATTTATCTTTAAATCATTATTCAATTTACCATGCTATTAGTTTTAAATTTTACAGAAAATTACTGGAAATAAAAATATGTACAACCTTCCTTTCATACGCATGAGATAACACTGAATTGTTTTTTTATTTTTCAAATGTTTATTCTCTGTTTTTATCTATTCTTTAGACACCAATACAATTTACTAATACTATTGCCTTCCGGTAATTCTCAACTCAATCCTCAAATTGCGACCAAAATCGCTGTCCTGCTGTATAAATAATTCGAACATTTGTTTTTTCGATACTTATAAATTATTGTATGTTGTAGGAAAATTGATTTTCGAATACAACTAAAAAATGTATTATTTAACCAAATTCATTTAAATGAAGCCACAATAATAATATTCAATGATAAGCGGTGTTTCGTTTGCAACATGCACTCGTTTCGTATAATAATTATAATTATCGTAAAATAGGTAAACAGCCAAGTGTAACGAAAATGCAACCATTGAAAATACACAGTTTTTGTACACGTTTCTTATTGACCTTACAATGGAAACGGATTGTTTAGTTATTAGTGCAATGTATTGTAAAAATGTTAATTTATGGAAAGAATCGATAGTGCTAAAAAGAAACTGAATTGTTTTTTTTATGTGTTCTAAATCTGAAAATTATCAGTGCAAGTTACACAAACAAAAAAAAAGTACGAGTATATTAAAAAGTAAAATTTCTTGTTTCTTAATTTAATTGTTTTGTTCTTATTTATATTACATATTTTTATAATTTTAATCTATAATTATTTTACCATTTTTTTTTAGTTAATTATTTGTAATTTTAAAAATTTTAGCCTATATATATTTTTATCTTAAGATAACCGATAATAATTATTAATGAAATAAAATAGTTTTTCTTTTTATTTCATCGAATTTTGTTATTTTATTGCAATATAAAGTTTTATTTTGTCTTTGATATAAAAAACACAATACACAATTATTGTTTTAAATAACTTATAATTATTGTTATTTATTTAAATCAATTTTTATCAATATCCAATAGTTGTTGCTCCCTTAAAATTAAGACAATAATAATAGTAATAATACTACGTTGAAAGAAGTAATTTAAAACTAATATGTACTACATTTATTTAATTTTATATTCAATAAATTATATTATTATTTTCCCGGTTAGTATTATCAAAATTATTGTATTAAAAATTAAAAAGTTAAAGTACTTGTTTTCTGAAATTACGATAGGCGTTAAGAGCCTCCAGAACTGTAAAAATCTTTTTCGTGCATGAGAAATTACCATTACACACAATATTGTAAAAATTTATAAATAAGTGTTGGTGTTTGGCATGGATAATTTAAAAGAGGGACTTAACGTTTTTTAGAATACGAAAAATAATTATTACAGTACGAGTATGTCCGTATTATTTACTTTGGTTCTGTTGATTTCAATCATAATAATTGCAAATAAGATTTTACCGTGATCAAATTTATTCTTTATGTACATTTGTGTTTATTGTGCTGTACTCGTGTGTATATCGTTATGTTTAAATAAGAGTATAATATTTACAAATCGTTAATTTTCAGGATATTCTTGTAAAGTTTTTAATGTAACATTTTTCTTAATTTTTTCAAAAATAAAATTATTGCCACACTTTGTCGACACTTTTGTAATATAGTATTAAAAACTTTACACTGTGATTTGTAAATGTCATACTCTTATTTGGACATGATGATAATTCCTAATTGAAATTTGACTCATTTGTCGAAAGCGAGTAGTCGGTTTCGAATAAGTTAAGATCGAATTCAGCAGAGCTTTTTTCTAAACAAATTCAGATCAACAAGTAAGTCATGACACATCTAAAATATTATCTCACATATTACATGAAAAATTTCACCCTAATATTATTGGTGTTTCCCTTTGTTAAGTTTATACTTTCCTATTATTTATTAATTTTTCAAATATGCACATTAATAAATTAAAATTAATGCAAAAATACTTGAATTTAGAATTAAACTTTAACTACATTTAATTCCAAATCCAACTATTTTTATATTATTCTGAATATTTTTAAAATTACGGAAATGTTTGTTTGTTTTATTTGAATCCTATATAAATAGTTTTCAAATTTATGAAATTTAGTATTGGTGTAATTACCTTTTTTCTTTTTATTATCACACATATTTCATTCAAGTCGTTTAAATAATATTTAAGGCCGCTATACATTGAGAACGAGTAACGAGAACGATATTTCCTTTTTCACCAAATTAAGTAAGAAAATTATTAAAATAATGAAAACGGTACGATTTTAATGAGTAAGTTTTCATCCATAAATAAATAATTCAATGTGCTTTAGTTAATAATCAAATATTAAAGTTCATACATGGACAGCACTGAAGCTTTCGGAAATATGTAAATATAAAACCAGAATACACAACACACACAATTTATTCGCCTTTATTTTTACTGTTGGAAATACTTTTTCTATTCTGACACTTATTTCAAGATGGTTTGTGGTTTACCAATCCACGAATTTTAGATTCAAGACAATATAAGAATGTGGGAAAAGAAATTACAGGATGCCCTACCGGCATCTCAACAATGCCATGTACCTGTAACTAAAACGAAGAACGGAAAATACTAACACATTAAAAGATAAAATTATATCTGGTTGGTTACTATATGGTTAACAAAATACGGCAATCTTAAAATAATTTACAAAATTAGTAAATAACTTTTATTAGGTTAACAAAACGAAAATGAGCAAAAAATTACAGGAACGCGTTAGGCACGTTAGTTAAACGTTAGGTATTAAGATTATCCGTTTAAGCATTTTTGTAACAAGTCGTTTTCAAGAAAGACATTTTCTTTCATTTTTACGCAAAATAAAATTTCGCTAAAATATCTTTTTTTTTCTTGTCTGGTGAGAATCCTATTAGTCTGTCTTTGCTTGATGAATTTTCATACATATAAGGCATCTAGATTTGCTTGAGTTGAGATCCTACAATTAATTAAATTTCATGATGAAATTTGTTAATATTTCCAAATCTCATATATTTTAGATTTAATAATTTAACTATATTGTGCCAAGTTCTAAATTAGCTAGTCGCCTTTTAATTAGGTAAACCCTAATTAATAATTACGGGTAGTTTCAACTAATATCTCAATACATTAAAGTTTATCTCGAAATAGTGAAAGTTCTATTGAAACTAATAATAAAGTACAAGTATTCAGCTCGATTATAGAATTTGGGCGTGCAAATATTTTATTACAAACGCGAACACAATGTAGTGTAGGTGCGGGGAATTGTAAACTCTAAATTGTATGGAAATCAATAGTAGTTCTCCAGACAACTTTGATTTAGAGCGATTGTTTCCTATTTTGGTATATTATTGACTTTTTCGGCCTCAAAATATTGAAATTAACTTGATAGTTTTAGGAATTTTGTTAAGGTAACTGTTCGCTAATTTTATGTTGGTACAGTATGTTCCACAAGAAAGTATCCCAATTGATTCTTTTTGTTTAACTCCACCACAAGATAGAAAAAGTAAAATTATTCTCCTCACTCTATTACCATTTTCGCTATAACTTCTTTCTTCTTGCTGGTTTTCCTAGTTACCCGTCCCAAAGAAGCAACCGAACAAGCAGATTAAGCGGTGTAGAGACTGGAAATTTGGATGATTTACCTGGAAATGGTTTAGATAAGTCACATAAGAGAAGGACGATAAGGTCATTTTGAAATTGTTGGAGAAAAATCCAAGAATAAACGTCCGATAAGCAAACCAACAACTGTGTGCGGACGGTGGTAAAATATCAATCAACACAATTCAACGAAGGCTTGGAGAATTTGACCTTAAAAGTAGAAGCACATAGTATAAATATTTGTTGAGGGAGCGGTACATCGAAAAAACGTCTACTTGGACAAATGAAAATGTGAACCGTGATCTGTACAATGTGATCTTTACAGACGAGTCATGTTATATGTTATACAATTATTGGTGGAAACCCTGGACAACTTAAAGTGACAGATTTGTTCAACGAACCGTTAATCACCCACAAAAGGTCTATGTTGCCGGTTGCATCTCTTCCAAAGGATTTGGAAGACTAGTCTTCTTCACAAGAAACCTGGATGCTCAATTCTCGGTGAAATTATACCAAAATAGTTTGCTGAAGTTCGCCGAGAAGGTATTTGGGCGTGGAAATATATAGTGGATCTTACAAGAGGGTAACGACTCTAAACTTCGGACTCGACTTTGCACTTAGTGGAACGAGCAAACTGGAAAGAATATACTCCAGAATATTCGGATAAATTAAGTGAAAGTTGCATTAGGAGATGTCAGAACATAATAGACAACAGTGGCAACAGAACTAAGATAATTTCGATATTAGTTTTAATGTCTATTATGAAAAAATGAATAAAATAATATCAATTAGTTTATTCGTAGTGTTTTTATTGTTTTCTTTGAGATATTTTCTTGCAGAACATACTACTCCTTGTGTTTATCGATTAAGTATTTTTTATAAAATAAATTAATTATTTTTCTTTAATAAAATACAGGACTACATAACTACAAACATTACCGCAATTATACGATTTTTACTGGCTTTACACCGTAGATAATCTAATAGTAAAATACATAATATAATACTAATTTACCATCTACCAAAATCGGCTTAACGCCTCATAAAATATTCATGAAAAACCGAAAATTAAAATAAAATAATGAAAAAGTATATTTTCGTCTACAATAAAATAAAATATAATAGGCATTAATCTTTGAGATCAAATCATAATATTATATTTTATTTTTGCTATTACACGCAAAATAATGTATGTACTATTTTGCTACTACAATAACTATACGGTGTAAACTCGGTATTTATAGGTCTGTTTGATAATTCGTACGATGCGGTGCGGTGTACAATTTTTCTTTATTTCACCTCTAGAAATTAAATCAAAGTAGACAAGGAAAATAGTAAGTACTGCACCGCACCGTGCGAACTATCAAACAGAGCCTGTATTTGCAGACGTTGGGAAACATGTAACCTTAATTTTTATATTTGACAAGTAGGCGAAAAGGTCTATACCACAAGGCTAAACAATTGCTATAAATCATAGTTGCCTGGGAAACTTCTTTATATTGATTTCTCATATATTTTCGCCTTTGTAAAACAATTTTTTCTTGAAGACGCCTACTTCAATACTCTCGACAGTGATTTTTCTGGTAAGTTTTCAATAGAGGAACTTGACGGAGAAAAATTTTGTAATTCTTTTTAAAAGAGGTGGGAAAAATTTACCTCTATCACTTCTTCTCACCAAAAAATTACTGTTGTTAGTTCTGAAGGAAGTGTCTTGACGAATTGTAAGGGAATCCAAGGGAGTTTCCGTGAAACTATGATTTATCAGATTGTTTTCATTTTTTAATATGCTGCGCCCTGATGTTACTTTTCTTTTATCAATAAAAATCCTTATAGGAAGCGGGCAAATAAAATAACATAACATGAAATTTACCGTTCCAGAATCGGAAAAATTTAGCTCAAAATTCAAAGACGAATAAATATTTTTCAAACCGGTTTTTTATATTAGAAAGACTACACATTGCCATTAAGTATGGAACACAATTTCATTCAAATGACTTCCACGGCTGGCTGTATCCCATTCTATCAACCCAATTTTTTAGAACATTTTCGATTGTATGAGCTCCTATCTCATCAATGGCAACTTCACGCATTTCATTTCTACTGAATTTTCCACGTAAATTTCTTACAGTTTGGGTAGAAGACTCATCACTTTGAAAGTAAGTTTTCAATATTTCCCAGTTTTGTTCAAGCGTAAAGCAACCGATTTCGTAAATGCCAAACATTAAACTAATTTTCTGTTATAACACGAATGACGTAAGTGTTGCCACAATCGAAATAACCAGTAGTTGAAATTGCAAACGCTAGATGGACTACCCTTCGAAAAAGTTGCAAATTCGTCGATTTGCGATCGATTCAGTCCCGCGCATTCTATAATCGAGCTGATTGTTAATGATTGATTAAATTAGTCATTTTTTAGTTTGCTGTGGTAAATATGATTTCTACAATTTTGATTAAAAAATAAAATATATTCTGGTCGACTTTAGAATTCGCAAAAAAGTTTTTGTTGCATTTCTAAACCATTATTTGCTCTTCTATAAAATTATATTAAAAACGATTGTTTCTCAATTTTTTTATTATAATGTATTGCGATTCCCATTCCCTGATTTAAGAGTATAGAGAATGTTATTTTCTTAATTGCGAACAATGACGAATGAAGCAAGAATGAAAAGCTTCCTTGCCCGGTTATATTTAATGAGCCGCATAAGGGTAGTGATTTTTCTTCAAAAGACGAAATCATAGTGTTTAAAACGTGATAAATCTAATTTTTCACGAAGTAGCGGTATGATAATAAACTTAATCTTTACAAATCGTCAAATTACTGCATTTTGTTTAAATGTTATATCTTATAGTATATGTTTAGTAGTGTAAAAAGATTAAAAAGATTGAATGTGACCCCATTATTAGCGAAATGAATATTTATTAAGTAAATAGCCAGATACGTACAAAATACAAAATTTTTTGTACTTTACAAAAATTTAATAACAAACAATTATTTTTATCTCCGTTTTTGTTCTAAATTTGGTCTATTTGAAACAAAAAATGATAGCTGCAAAAATAAATTGTCTTTTGGCAGTAGATTCTTGAATATACTTCAAAAGTTAACAATTTTTTAGAGCCGAATATTAAGTTCAATTGGGTTCGAAAACTGTTATTTACAATATTATAGGAAAAACGAATGAACCTTTGGCCGTGTTTATTTTTTATTTTTCCTTAAAAATAATTTTTTTCAGTCAAATTGTATTTTTATTAAACTAATACTGCTGTTATCTTGGCGGCCTGTCGATGATGATACGTGAAGTTCTGATGTATCTTAATAATAAAATAAACGGAAATGTATGCAGGGGTTAGAGTAGTGAGTACCAGAGTTGAGGGACAATGTTGTGATCTTGGCTGCAGATATGGTAACACATACAAAACACGCTATTGCCATTGACTTCACGGTAGCCTCTACCCTTTGACGGAAGAGTTACTGATGAAGAAAGGAAAACTTTTCCTTCGAGGAAGAATTCACGTTGTTAAATTATTTGTTGTTCTTTAATTCTTTTGGTACACTCTATTATGAATGAGCTCCTGCTCAAAATGGAGTGTGCCAAAAACAATATAAATTAATTTGTAAATAAATAAATAGAAATAGAACCTTTATATTTTAGGAGTACACATATTTTAGGAGAATACATTTTTAACAAACGAATATTTAATAAAACGAACGATTATTTCCACACTGATAGCTTGCTTACGAATTAAAATATCGATACTAATTAGTGTAATGTGTAACTGAATCATTTATGTTAATTTAATATTTTGTTAAATGCTTTATATTTAGTATTTACCCTAAGAAACCGTAAAGGCGAGTGTTCTTGTGCACCGTGGGTTCCATTCAACTAACAGGCGAATAAATGCACTAAAATATCAAATTAGCCATATTGAATTACAATCGTGTAATGTCTGTCAATTTTTTTTGTGCCAACTTTGCTACGCATAACCTATTAAAATAATAGTTTTACCGAAAAGCAATGAGAATTCATTTTCTGTGACTTTCACTTTGCACCTGAATCAGTTACTGATTTCTGTGAAATCTATATTTGAAAAGCCCTACGAATACTTACTATGATTTTCTTCAAACAATAATAGAAATTAATAATGAATTAACCTAGCGTATAATTCAGTTTGTTGACCGGGTGAACGAAAAATTTGTTTTCGGAGCTCAATCTTTGGCCTGCCTAAAAATGGGCAACGTATATTTTTGTGAATCTGAAAAAGTGAATCGAATTTCAAGCATGTGGCATTTGTAATTCCTAAGAAAATCGGTTGTGACTAACAGACAGATAACGGAGCCACACCATTATGGATCGTTTTTACATTTTTGGTATGGAATCTTAAAAAGATATTCCATAGTAAAGTCACCTCGACCTTAAAGGGCGTATGTAAAACAACAAATGTGGGTACATATATTGTATATTTCACATAATTTGATTGTTTTCTGAATCATTAACATCAAATCTGACAATATTTATAATTTTATACTACGAACAGCGTCGTTTTCAGCATAACGAAGTTCCACAGCGCATTTTTATTTATGAAAATGGAAATATGGAAATGCATAATGGCTAGTGAAATGAGCTTCAAGGAAGTAAAATAAGAAATCTCGGTCCCTTTCGATTCGTTATAAATAACGACGTTTCACTGTATTTGGTCTCTTTCCTTTCCAAAAACTAGCTATTGGACATTTTGTTTTTACTATTATTCGTCTATATGTGTTTTTACGTCTGTATTTTTACTCTAAGTAAATATTTCAGGACGTAATATGCAATTTTGTAAGCTTGAAAGGTCGTGCAATTGAATCAGAATCAAGCTACCCAAAATTTGAAAATATGGTTTCTCAACTAAATTTGTTGATTAGCAACTTTGTTTAAAAAATAAAATTTCTTAAGAAAGCACTTTGTTATTTGTCCTTGATAAAATATCATTTTGAATAACAAAATCAGAAAATATGTCCGAATTATTATTAGCTTATTCTAGAACGTATAATAAATAGCTTTATTCTAGTACGTTAATCATTTAATGTTAGCAAGTTTAATAATCGGTTAATAAAATGCAATTCTTCAAAAAAAAAAAAAAATTGAAGATAAATACGAGTTTATTATTTTGGTTATTAGATCTTTTGGTTGCTGTAAAAATTTACTGCACATATGCTATTGTTTTTTTATGTAACAAGTAAGTATTTTTTGTATAAGCAAAGTTTATTTTTTTTGGTAAAATTATGCGTACCGGGTATTTAAACTGTTACACTGATTCGCTAGCTCCCCCTTATTATTGCTCAAGCTAGTGGGAACATTACGTAACATTAAGTAAATAGTGATGACAAATTTATCCTAAATAATTGAATTATGAAACCTATCGTAAATGCAGCAATAGCTTAATTTTGGTGGTGCTCTTTAGTTCAGAGTTTGTTTATGAAATAAAATAATTTTAATTATGTATTCATTTGAAATAAATTTAATGTTTGCCATTCAATTTATTTTTAAGCTTAACAAACTGAAAACTAACGCACAACAAATCAAAATATAAAATTCGTCTATTTAATATCACAAATTTCAATAAGTGTTTTAGTATCCTCAACGTCCTTTGTGCCTTCTATAAACATTAGGAAATCTATATCTGAAGGGAATTAAAATAATACCCATAATAATTATTACTTTTATTTATAAGAGTTTATTTAATGTTGTATAAAAATGTCTAGTACGAGTTTGTGTCACTTTTTTATTGCTGTATATTTTCAATTTAAATATTTATTGTTAATCACGCGTCTGTGTGCTCTCTATTTCATGCACTATAAATATATCTTATTATTACTGTCTCGCAATGAACATAATTTTATTATGTGTTATTATTATTATTATTGTTGTTTAGTTTCTTTATTGATTGATTTTATATTTTAACTATATAATTTTAGTGATTTTAAATATCAGAGAACTTTAACACTTACTTGTTACGTATAGAGCAAAAAATGTATAATAATTCGATATTTATAAAAAAGTTTTTTTTTTTTTTTTGGAATAATAAGAAAAACTATTACTTTTAAGTAAGCAATTTTAATAATAAAAATTAAATGAAAAAAACTAAAACAAATAAAATAAATAAAAACATGGAAAATGTGATTCGATTTTGTTTACAGCAGGGGGGCATACTAAACTACTGGATAATCGATTATGTCTAAGTAGTGGTAATAATAATCCTAGGGATAAAACGTCAAAACTGGATGTTTATCAACGTAATACATACAATCGTACAAATCATAATCGAAATCAAATTTTATTGTCACAGCAATACCTGCAACAATATAGGCAAAATACAATAAATCAACAATACCAGTATAATGAACTATATCCAACATCAATTGAAAAGTATCCTAGTAATATATTAGACCAATATTGGGATGAACAAATTGACAGCCGTCGGTTTACAGAACGAAGAAAAAAAACAGTAAGGTTCGATGGTCAAGATTCATCAGAAGATTGGTCGAAATGGGAATCGGAACGACAAGGAAGTCAAGACTCAGCTACAAAAGATTCTGGGATTGATACAAGCAGTACATTTACAAGTAGTGAAGATTCAAACCGAGGAGATGGTCCAAAGGTACTGCTTTAATTTAATAAAATTTACAAGACCAAATCTAAAATTCACAGTAACAGAGAAGCGATAATATTAAAAACAAAAAAAAAAAAAGAATAGGCTCTAGAGCAAATTATAAAAATTATATTAGATTTTTTTACAATTTTGTTTTTTTTCAAATGCTTTGAATACGGCTGTATCAGCAAACGTATTAGTCATTTTGAAATATGTTGGCTTTAGTTATGCTTTTTAATTATTTAACTATATTATTGCACAACTTAAAATATATTTTTAGTTTGGAATGAATCATACTTTCTTTTTAGTACAAATAAAACTACAATAATAATAAATAATAAATCATTATTTTATAGAAATTAAATAAATTACATTCGTTTATTTAATTATTTAATGTGTGTGTATCTATTTTAATATGTCTGAATTATAAAAGTAAATGTCAATTTCTTACTTGTTTTTTCTTATTTGTAAACATTTCGATTTCTTTTTTTTTTTTTTTATTAATGTTAAAATAATTCGGATATTTTGACACCAAAAACAAAACAAAAAATAAACAAAAATTCTACAGAATTCTGTGAGTTGGCAAACATCGTCTGATGGTGATTGTATGATAGGTCATATGGTTTTACGGAAAAATTATGACGGTGAAGATATACTAGGATTAAAAATTATTGGTGGCCGACTGTTACCAAACGGTAATATTGGTGCTATTGTAGAAAAAGTTAAGAAAGATTCTATTGCTGAACATGAAGGTCATATTAAATCAGGTAGGAATGCATATTTTACAAATGTGTAGGTGACTTTCCATTACACATCATGCATTAATATCATCGTTTTTAGGTGATGAAGTAATTGAATGGAATGGCCGTTCCTTATATGGAAAAACGGCTCGACAAGTGTATGACATAATCGCAGAAACAAAACAAGATCCACAGGTAGAATTAATTATATCACGAATAATTGCAGCAAACCGGAAAGCTGCACAAGCATCTTGGCGTCAATCGCATTCTCCTACGAGACACCAAGTGATAGCAGGTATTTGTGTTGATTATAACGTGCGATTTAAAATTAAAATTAAAATGGGAGCAACAACTTGATTATTAGAATTAACAAATGTTTCACCACACTCATATACTCGATTATTTAATCTTTCAAACTTTGCAAAAATATTTTTTTTTGTTTAATTGTTGTTTTTTTCAATTTCATAATTTATCTATTTTAAATCGTCAAACTTTAAAACAGCTTTAAACTTTTATTTAAACTAGAATCCTATGAACAACGTGATAAACCGAGCGTTTTGATAACTTCACCTGGGTCACCAGATTTGCACAGTACACAGCGAAATAGGAAAGGTCGCTTTGCGAGTCGTTTAACAACAAGCGGAAATGCTACATATCCAATTGAATCGAATATCGGTGGGAAATTACAATTGAAATTAGGTTTTGAACCAGGAAGCTTACAATTAATAGTTACAATTATCGGAGCTGCGGAGCTGCGTCCTAGACAAAATTGTGCACTAAGAAATCCTTATGTTAAAGTAATTTGTTTCTATTAATTATTTTGACATTCAATTGTTTTTAATTTTAATTGTTTTTCTTTCTCAGGTATATTTACTTCCAGATCGTTGTGATAAATCAAAAAGGCGTACAAAAACTTTGGCAAACACAAATGAGCCAAGGTGGGGCCAAACCTTTGTATTCAGTGGACTAAGACGTAGCGATCTAAATAGTCGATATATAGAGGTGAATAATATTAATTTTGCGTTAAAATTACGAACTAACTCAAAATTATCATCACCACTAAAAAACTAAAAAATTCAAAATTGTTTCAGATTACTGTCTGGGATTATGTGAAATTTAGTGCCAATGACTTTTTAGGTGAAGTATTCTTACAATTAGCTAATCAACCATTGGACGATGAACCAGAATGGCATTCTTTATTGCCTCATCGTGAAAAATCAATTGTAGGTCCTATTTATACAATTTTTTTTTAATATTGTATTTTTCTTGATGTTGAATATTTTACCTAAACCATTTTTAATCGTTAATATCTTGTAATTATAATTACACGTAAAGCTCGATTACGATACAGAAAATGATAAATCTACCAAAAAGGGAAAATTCAATTTATTATGTAAAGATTGTAAATTATATGTTTTATAGCAAACCTCAATCAATAATCACGTTATTCACTCAAAATTATTAAGTTTGGACGTGATATTTTAGAACATTGATATTTTAATGTAAAACTTATTTAATGATTTTACTGCGTAGCTAAATTTTTTAAAGTTTCTCGAATATTATTAAAATTTCATTTTATGTTATATTTGTGGGCAAATTTACTTCAAGATTTCAAAATTTTGTTTTTTCAGTTACGACGTGATGATGAAATGGAAATGATATTAACGCCTACAGATCATTTATCCCCACCAAGTACAACCTCGCGTTTAAGTGATTCTGACACAACATCTGAATGTGATATTGATGGAAATTTAGCAAGTCGGGATGGTGCAAGTATTTCATCGTTGGGAAGTTCGTCAAGTCCTCCACTTGAGGTAATTTTTTATTATATTATTTATTATGTTTTTTTTTTTAAATACATACATATATACAAATTCTTATTCAGTAATTGACGTTAACTAAATTAATTTAAAAAAAATCATTAAAAAATACATCAGTAATTTATAAGATATATGTAAGTGGTGTCAGTCACACTAACGATTTTAGTAAATTCTAAAAGCAATGCATATTCAATCTTTCATAAAAAAATATTTGAATTTTACACTCTATATATTGTTAAACTTTTTTTTACAAGGGATGCGTGGTTTATATTTTAATACCATGTTAAAATCATAGGGTAATTTAACACGAACAATTAGAGAAAATCGTAACTGAAACAGTTGTCAGTGTTATTTGAAGAAACAGTTGGAAACGTTTAAAACTGAGGAATCTTATAGAGAATTAAATATTTAAATGAGAATTAAGGTTTGCAAATTTCCGATCGTTAAAACTCTTCACTTCAGTTAAAACAATATCTTTTTGTTATTTGGACTGCAAACGTAAAATAATATTATTTCATTTAATTTCAGAAACAAATTCTTTTGTAATTAAAAATAAACTAAATGTCCCACAAAAAAAATGAATAAATATAAATTAATTTTGTAAGTAAATTTTTGAAGACTTTCTCCGAGAAATGTTAGTTTTAAAAAAAGATACACACACAGTAAAAATTAATTCTTAAATATTATAATTTTAAGTAACTCACTTTTAGCAAAACAAAAATTCAGTTATATTTTTGATAGCACACAACCAAGGTAAAATTAATAAATAAATCATAATTATGTGGTCACAAGCCATAGACGACTTAAGAATTTAATAAATTAATTAATTTGGAGCACCATTATATATAATACAAATTAGCATTAAAGCGTAACATACAACTTTTTATTTTGTAAATAATTTTCTAAAGGCCTGTGTTAATAATTATTTTCTTAAGTCGATTTAACCAATATTTGATCATAGAAATAATATAAAAATAACTGTTATCAAAAAGTAGTAAGACTTTTTAAATAAAACACAAACGGACAAACGGCTTATTGTTCTTTCAAGTTTACTTCATTCCCTTCAAAGTAATTCCCTTCGGATAGAATAGACATATGCCAAGGTTTTTTTCAGTCTGCGAAATACTTGTTAAAGTCGATTTCCGGAATGGCTTTCAAAATCTTTGATTCAGCTTATATCTTTTCAATCGAGTAAACACGATGTCCGCGGACCGATTTACTGAGCACAAAAATGGGCGGTTGCGGAACGATTTGGGTCGAATTTTTGGTGTTCATCGGTAGGCGTTGAAAGACGGCAATGACGTTCATCATCTTCAACGCGTTCTCTGCCTCCTTTGAACAACTTAAACAAATCAAAAACACTCGCTCTAGACAGTGCATTGTCACTCACCAAAAGCCTTTTCTAATATTTCCAATGTTTTGGAAGCCGAAATTCCATTTTTGAACCAACATTTGATGCAACTTCTTTGCTGAACTTATTAAAACACAGACATCTGTTAGGGTGCTACAAAATACTAAACCTACTCATATGAATAATTCCGCACGATTTAAATGGAAAAGTCTTACTAAATTTTGATCACAGTAGTAAATATCGAGAAATATTATAAAATAATAAATAACTGAGAATGATGTATAATTTTGCCACACGCTTTTATTAATTTCTAATGGACTTAATGCTTTAAATTATTTACGTTAATATAAAATTAAAATTATAAACTTAGTTAAAATTAGTTTATAAAAACGCTGTACTGTTTCTTTAGTTAATCAATGATAATAATTTATATTTTATTAAACTATACAATTTAAATATGTTGAATGAAATGTTTCATTTTTAGCTAATAATTAAGATTTGAAGTTAAATGACAAGTAGTTGTTTTGTTTGAAATTTTATTAAATAACAAATGGCTAATACAAATTTATGTCAATTATTATTATTTATTATTTTTAAAAAACTATTTAAATACGAAAAACATTACTTTGATATTACTTCGAATATTTTGATTTTTATTTGCTTACAGATTGAACATGAGAGAAAATCTAGACGTGATATGTCACCACAAGGTCGAAAAAAAATAGCACAAATGGTAACAAAAGATTACAGAACCGTATCAGGCGCAGGATCATCTTCTCATAATCAGGTAGGAAAATATTAAACAATTATACATTTAAGGAACAGACAAATTAAAAGTAGTTATGTGCGTCTGCGTACCAAGTGTTATTTTCTTTTCAAGGCGGAAGTTTGTTGTCAGAGGCGAAGTACAGGTCTACAATTTCACTGAGAAAAGAAAAAACTTACCCGCGCGTTGCGAATAAAGTTTTTTTCACTACCGAAAGAAAAAGCTTTAATATTCGTCGAATTTATGGTAGTAAATAAAATTACGTAATGTGTTTAATTTTCAACCATTTCTCAAATAAAGACAAATTACATAAATATTCGATGAAGGGAAAAGTTCTGTCGTTTTTATTACAAACAATTTAAACTTGTTTCATTAGGTAGTTTGATACATGGTAGATTAATTATGTAGAATTTTGTGTAAATTAGTCAGTTTATTAACTCATTTCGACGTGTCAACATAACTGAAGAAACAGTGTAACTTAGACGCTCTATTCTCTATGAATTAGTAAAAGACAGTATCGTAGTGCATTCAGGAGAAAACTCGTATAAGGTGCTTCGATGTCGTTTGAAAAATTTCGTTCAGGTGACTTTTTTTTTGAAAGATGAACTCCTATCCGATGTCAATAATGAAATGCTACACACTAAGAATAGGAAAAACCCTATATAACCTTCAGCAGATGTGAGCTTCAATCTCGGAATTCATATCTGCTTTAATTCACGATAGAATTTTTTCTTATATATAGCTAATAACATAAACCAAAAAAATAAATCGCGTTGGCATGCATATAATTTACTTTCGGAGTAATAGAAATTTTTCCGAGGATGGTGCAGAATAGTATATTATTCAATGAGCATATAATGATAGCTGTTATTCACGAAGATGAAGTTTAACGACACGAGCCGATAGGCGAGTGTCGCAAATCATCTCAGTGAATAACAGCCATTATATGCGAGTAGAATACGATACTTTGTCCACGACCAATAAAAAAATTGTATTTTATTATCAAATCCTTTAAATAAACCTAAAATAATTTACGTCGACATTTTGACGTCTCAATTTAATAATAATGAAAATAGCAAGAGGCTACTAGATAAAATTTGAAAAATGAAATTTTTATCTGGTAGTAGTGATTAATGGAAGAAGGGACTACTAGATAAACTAGCAGTGAATAATGGATATCATTATAATTGAAGAAACAAACGTATAATGAGTATATTATACGTTAGTCGTGGACAAAGGCGTATTTTCGACGACGATATTTATTTAAAAACCTTATGGAAAATGATACTTCTCTACACATATGTAACAATTAGCGTAACGACTTTATAATTATTGTCACCGTCAAGAAATTCTTACTTTAAAGTTGAAGTAGTTTTATTCACAAATCTTTGTCTTTACTTTTATAATGGCTTGTGAATCATTACGTACAAGGCTTCTAATTACATTGATTAACTTTTAAAATGAATATAAAACATATTTCAGATTCACAAACTGTCGCAACAATGATAGGTGTTGGCACTCGTTTATAATAGAACTGTGTCAAAGTTGTGTACCTAATGGTAGACCAAGAAAAGTCCCTATAGTTCGTCCTCAGTTCTACAGAAGCTAATAAAATCAAAATAAACTTATAAAATATTATATAATACAATAAATATGTATTATTTATTTGATACGTAAATAGATAAGGATCCTTTGGTGGTGAAGTAGCTGTACTTGTAACTTGAATTATTTTCTCGGTAAATAAAAGATTACCAATCCATCATTATTAGTTGGTTTTCTCATCATTGAAACAGCAGAGTTAATGTTTTGTTTAGGATTCTTTGATTACCTTGAAAATCATTTAGCTAAGTTAATTTCCAATTTATTAAAAGGAAATATTATACAGGCTTTGAACCGTTTTTATGGATAGTTTCCGCAGAAATTGTATGTGCAACTACATACTTTACAAACCAGTGGAAAACATCTATTTCTGCACAATTCAAAACCTTGTTGTTTCAACTTCCTTTTATTGGTTTGAATGCCAAATAGTTGCGCCGCGACTGGTTTAAATAACTCATGTAGCGTTCGGGTATAATGCTACTAAGATTATCTGTAGTTTTACGCTAACAGCTAACTGCAAATGAACGAAGTTTGGACAATTTAATTCTAGTCTGAAATGCTACCACTTGATCTATAATTCTAGTTTTCATTGCTGCGTAATTTTTTTTATGGGTAGTGAAAAAATCACTTTGATACGAAAACGGGCTTAAAGGTTTTTTTAAAACGACGCACATTGGGCCGAAATCACAAAAGCGGAAATTTTATTTTTCACAAATTTGCGGTTGATTTGTTGATAAAATCGTTATAATTATACATTTTATAGCCGATTTAGACGTACCAACATTTTTTTTCCAACAAAAAATGAAGATATTAGTATATTACGATTTTCGTTTGTAAGACAAGAACAAAAATATAATCAAACAAAATTTTGTTGGATTTTTTGTTTTCTTTTTTTCCAACAATGTTACTACATATAAAAACAAATTTCAGTCTCGACCCGAGTATATTTTATAGTAACAAACAACAACAAACACAATAAAAATGGCGATTTGAGAAATTTGTATAGCGCTTTATATTATTTTTTAAAAATTTTAGTAATAAAATAAAAATTACGTTCGAAAATTTTTCATTTCACACGGAAAACCCATAATTTTGCCAAATAAACTAGTATCGGCGCCGTATTTATCAAGAATTATATCGTCGATTTTATACCGCCAAAAAATTATGGTATGACGAGATTTTTGTTGTATTCTTTTCTCTTTTTATCGAGTGTACATTTCTTTGTATTGCGTTGTCTAAGTGCCAACAAAAACAATGTTGGAAAAAATGTTGGTACATCTAAATCGGCTATTAGACATTTTAATGAAATGTTAAATGAAATGTTGTCCTCTCTTTGTGTACATCACAGGTGTCCTTGAGATAAATATTTTCAAGGGTAGTAAGGAAAAATAAAAAAATGACGCAAATTTCCTGATTTTTAATCTGTTTACCATATGTCCTAGCAACAAATAATAGTTGAGCCGATTAAACAAAAATTGGGCTGATTGATGTATGTTTTCAAATTAATTGATGTATGTTTTCACGTAGATTGAAAATTCGATGGGTCCTGAGGTCGGACAAAACGGGTATAGGGTTGAAAAAAGCGGTTAGAAGTAGAAAACATTGAACAGATAACAACAATACCAACAATTTTAGTTTTTTGTACCCAGCAGACGATTCAGGCCTGGCATTTAATGCCAAAAAAATAGTAATCCACCTAAAGGTTTTACTGAATTTTATGGAAGCCGTACAATGGGACAAAAAGCAACGCGAAACGCATTGCGAATGATGGATATTGAACACCAATTATTATATATTTTCCAATTAATAACAAAATTAAATTTTATTTTATTAATTATTATTTTTAAAGTTATTTTTAAAATATTACACTAAACTCAGATTACTAAATACTTAAATACTTATCACTGCCATAACCACGTCTAGTCACACACAACATTTTAAATTTAATTTATATTTGCTTAAGTTAATTCTGTCAAACTTTCGTGTCCTCGTCTACTTTTGGTGGTGTTTTTTATGATTTTGACGTTGCAAACGTTCTCGCGTTTCATAAATTTGATGTATACTTCAATACTGGAAATTGATTAGTCTTTAAACGATCCTAATAGAAAAGTAAGAATGAGTTTTGTTTGAAAAGTAAATAACCGATGATTTAGTGGCTTACCAAAAAATAATTCGTGCAAATTATTGACTATTCAGATAATTATTGTTTCCCTTGCGTTTCAGCCAATTGAATTTAAGGAAGTCTGTAATTAAACTTAAATCAAATAGGTAATTAAAACTTAATTTATAATATTAATAACTATTTGAAAAACGTCCAAACCAAAGCTTTCTTACACTCCTTTAACATACCTTATCTGCCCTGTTCCAAATCGGATTATTAACTGTTCCATCTCTTTTCCCTTATCGATTGAATACTGAATATGGAATATCTTCGATTGAAAATTATAATTTTTAGATGCCTTAAAATAAGGATAAACATAACTCCTGCCATTTAATGCAAAGCTGATATATATTGAGAATAGAGTTTACCTCAGTTCAATAGAAACTTTATCACGTGAAATGTCTTGCGTTAAAATCGCTTTTATTTTTGGTGTTTCTGTCAATGCCGGTAACTTACAAAGGCATTCTGTTATTTTTGACAAACTCTCTTTTTTTAAAGAAAACTAATAAGCATCGAGAGCAATTAAAAAATTATATGTTTAATACTTACTTACCCAAAAAATGTGCCTAATTTATATTTGCATTTTTTCCTAACACATTAGCCCACATTGCCACAAATTGAGACGAAATACTAATTTTGTGCAATTAAAAAAATGTTATAATTTTGTCCTTTTCAGCTTTGCCTCAAACACAGAATACAGGCACAGGGAGCGAAAATAACATTTTTTATCTCTTCTAGTGCACCAAATTAAATATAAGCTAAAAAACTGGTTTTTAATATTTCTTTTTAGCAATCAACCGTGCCACCTAGGAGAAATGGTAATTCTACCACAATGAATCAACGAAGTCATTCAGCTGCACCTAGTGAAAATTATCGAAATAATAGCCTACGACGTGGCTCATTATCACCTCCTGATGATAATAGATATTTAGAATATCCAATTTTACCAATACAATCATATACGCCAAGGTTTCAATCCCGTTCTGCAACCGCAACACCGACGGGGTCACCGAAAAAAAGACAATTACCGCAAATTCCACAACCATCAGCTCGCAGTTCAACATTAAGAGATCGTCTAACCCAAGATTTTGATGAAAGAGGAGGCCGATTTTCACGATATAGGTCCCGACAAAATCATGCACAGCAAGTTTATCGTAGTACTGGAATGGGATGGGAACGACATTTCACTGGTCTCTCAGATAGTGATTTACCAACACATTCACATGATTCACGATTAAGGCCTAGACATTCTTTATCGCCTGATAAAGACTTTTTAGGTGATTTTGGTGATTCTGATATGGAATCTGTTGTTAGTGTTACATCTAGTGCTTTTTCAACACAGTCTGAAAGGCCGAGGGGTTCTAGAATCAGGTATATATTTGATACAAGTACTTATGCAATTTATTTTACATTGTTTTATACTTGTTATTTAAATTATTAATCGACTGTATAACGAAACAGTGAAAACCGAAGTTATTCCTCTGGGTGGGATACGCGAACGACAAGCTCGTCTCCAATTAATTATATACCTAAAAAAAACAAACAATACGATAATAAAAATACTAAAGCAAATGTTCCTCATAGTAATGGTGTTGTAGATATTCCGAAAACCTCAAATTCATCAAAATTTCCCATAGATGTTAACTCATCAAATTTAAATGATAATATTATTGATAGACATATTGTTTCTCCTAAAGTTTATCGATCATGGTCATTTAATAATAGATATTCTAATAATAATAACATGGAATCAGCTAGAAAGCCTTTTGTTAGTGATCAGTGTATTTTAGTTAAACCACAGACAACCCCTAGAATACCCGAAAAAGAGCTATTAACTGAGCATAAAACACAAAATTCACAAGAGCAAACGATAATATGTGATAATAATGTTACGAATATTTTGTTGAAATCAAATTATTCAGATGAAAATCTGTCAAAATCAATTGAGCAATTAAACTATCCTATCGACCAAACCATTTCAAATTCAAATCAATTCGCCGGCAGTAGATCAAAGCAATGTAATTCTGTTATATTAAAATCATCATTTTCTGATCAAAATATAGCTGATCTAGACAAAATTAGTGATCAAACCTATTACACAAATAAATTTTTCATGAGCCATTTAAAAAGTGGATCACAAAATATTTGTATCTCAAACCAAAACAAGTTTAGAGAACCTGATTTGATCCGCAAAAGAAGTCAATCTAAAAAAAGTAAAAATTGCGAATTTTCCCAAGAATTGAAACCTCAGCCGATACATAAAGCAAAAACTGTCAAAAATAAGTGTTTGGGAAATACACCGATTTTCGAATTGAATCCATTTTTCGAACACAACCCTCCAACTAAACATCAACTGGTGGATAATCTACCTGCAACAAAAAATGGCACTTTGAGGCAAAAGTCACTTATTGAAACTCCCACATCAAACGATCCATCTCATTCAATTTCGGCATATTTTAGTACTGATTTGGAAAACGACTCCGACTCTTGTCTTAAAACGACCAAGAGTTTTGAAAATCAATTGGTATATACAAAACAGAACAAATCAATTAATAGCACTAGTAATAATATTAGATTAACCGATTTTAAAATGATCCATCAAGCAAAGTTTGATACTAAAAAATTGGAAAAGCATGATCGCAACACATTGATATTAGATGTAAAAAAAAATGTTTGTAATGACGAGATAAAAAATCGAGATATGTTATTTGTAACTGCGAAAACTGCTAGTAACAATCCTCAAAACCTTGATAAAACGAATAATGATCGAATCAAAAAAATTACAAGTAATAATGAATCTATGTGCAGCAGTTCTGAATCAATTGGAACTATAATTGATGAAGTACGATGTGAATTGTTATCGATGCCGAAATCGACTGCTTACCTAAGCGATGAAAGTCGTCACGATGAAGATGTGCAAGAAATTAATCCGCTAATAGAATGGAACATTAATGAATCATTCGAAAGTAAGAATTTAGTAAGATCAGTATTAATATCAGAGAAACAAGAGGTGCAGAATAAGAAAATGGACGATAGCATTTTTCGAAGATGCTCTTCTAGTCGTAACGATAGTATTGTATCAGATGAAAGTGATTCTGAAGACGGTTCTGACGATGTATTTAGTTCGCCATTTTATATTGATCGTATTTCTTCATTTCCAAGAAAATCAGTTCATAATTCAAATATTGATATTAGAAATCCTCGTTTAAAAAATCGTCGTAGCAGTAGTTTAGAAATATTAAAATCAATTAACCCACCTATTTCAAATGCTTCAGCGCAGCGTTGTAGTTCTGTTAGTATAAATGACACGCCAGAATATTTTGAGTACGATAAAAAATCATTTAAAATTCAATCATATAAATCCTTTGCTCCTACTAGTAGCAGCGCTAATACATCATCTATGTCTAACTTTTATAATTTATCAAATGCTTCTCGGGGTTCACTCAAAAATTCAACAACAACATCGGACCGAATGCGGACATCATTAAAAAACTCATCTCTAAAAAATCGTGACTATAAAAGTGATTACGATGTTCGTGATCCTAGAAGAAGCGGCAATACTCTGGGACGTGATACATTTAGCGATCGTGATAGGGATCGGGATGCAAGTGATAGAGAACAAAAAAATTCAAGAGATAGTTCGTTTAATCGAAGTATATCAAATTCAAATACGGATGGAACACAAGATGGTAAAATAGGTAATTTTATATGATTTTAAAATTTTGTAGCGAATTAATAATTGAACGAAAAATAATAAATGTACACTTATTCAACTTCAACTCAGAATGTTATTATTATTTCAAACGATTAGATATTGGTCCTAATCAATGAAAAAATTGAAATTTATGAAAAAATTAACATAACTTCCTTACAATTTTTGACTCAGAAATCCTTTCTAAAATATGGTATATATTTTGTATGATGGTTTTTTCAATATAAATCCAAATAGGAAACTTGGAAACAACATAACAAACATTAAATAAACACAATTCTCGCCCATTGTACATTATTTTAAACTGCTACATGACTTATTTGATATAAATATATATTTATTGAAAATAGCGGCGTGAAATCAGTCTATTGGTGGCCCAATTCCAAACGACACTTATTTCTTAACTTCACTTTAATTAATTGATAACTATATTGTTCAAATTCCTATTTTATGTTTACAAAAAATAAGTCATGAATTGGAGCACAGTCTAAATACTATTCGATAGCTGACAGTTTTCAAAAATTTTCGCTTTCGCCATTGAAATGAGACAAGGTCTATTTTTGGAAATTTTTATCGTTAGAGTTGGCAACAAATAATTTGGTCATTTTGGCGGCTGGTAAAAATCTATAAGGGGATTTATTAAATATGCACGACGAAATGTGGTTATTTTTGAATAAATAATGAAATTAACTAAAGAAAAAGTTTAAATATTTCCAAATTGGTAACATTTAGTTAACACATGACATTTAATTATTGTTTTTCATTACCAAATAATTTTGTCAGTTTAGACATTTCTAAACTTTACAGTCAAATTTTTAATTTCCAAGTAACCCAAATGGTTTGCTGTGCTACTTATACCGGGTTTTGCATCGTCATAGTATAACAGCAACCCGAAGTTGATAGTACAATAGTTTTTATAGTATTTCATTATACTAGCCATCAAAAATATCATAGGTAGCAAATTGTAATTTTAACAGTGCAAACATGACAGTGTGTTGGTTTGTTTGAATCCTTACTCAAATTCAAATTTTATAGACCGCGGTCCTAGTGGGTTTTTAATATTTTTTCTATTTCTTTTAGTAAGGTATGTTGGAAATTCAAAATTTTTTATTCAAAATGAAAGTTGGTTCTATGCCATTTATGTATGAAATACATCGTACATTTGACCAGCACGATGATATCACAATTTCTTGAAATTATGCCATCATCGAACTTGGTTGCCAATGAGTCGACTTTGTGCAAGTTTAAATTTGAATGCAACATCGCACAAACTACTTTAAAATTGTATAAATCATCCACTTTTCCAAAATTAATAATTTTAATTAAATTGAATTAATTACTCTGCTTTAGCTAGATTCCAATTAAATATTTTTTCAATTCTAGTTCTATCAAAAGAAGTTACAGTTAATATAATTTTATTCAAAATTATTTTTAGCTAAATAAACATTTATTTTTCTTAAGCCGTCCTTTTTTATTAGTTCTCTATGCATTTACATCACGCCAGTGGTCAAAATGATTGCTGATAAAATCATCTAGAATATTATTCGCCCCCCCCCCCCTATGGACACTTGCAAATTCCGTTATTTTTCTTTGATTTTATATGCTGATAAATGAGTACGTACCAGCAGCGCATCCAGGCATTTGAGCGCCCCGCCCGAAGTTTGGGGAACCTCCCTCTAAATTTTTTATTTTCGACAAAGAGAAGAATAATGAAATTTGGCTGCGATTTTAGTCACAGGGTGTCACCGAACAAGCCCACTTTCCTTCACAACTTCCGACTTTTATGAAAATTGGCACAATATAATTGGACCTAATCGCGATTAGATCTACATAATATTTTTTTCGAAAGTGGTTGGTACACCAGGTATTTAGATTTTAAAAATTCCAATTTATTTCATGTAATGGTTTATTGTCAATCACCAAAATAGCACAAAAATTAATTCAACACAATTATTAGCAATAATTCACAAAATGACTTATTATAATATTCGCACAATTTTACTGATCTAAATCACTCGGTTTAATCTTCACACTATCGCGTTCCAAATACGAATAATCCAATTGGATTTCATTCGCCTTATTATATACTCAAACCAAACTTCTTGAAAATCATGATGCATTGTAAGAATCGCCTGGTACATTGTAGGAGGTCACAGCATGAAACATTTTCATTTTAGTACAGTAAAATTTGGGCTATTAATTAGCTTATTCTATTCTACCCTAAATGTCACCGTAACAATATTATGCAAAACGACAAAATTATTTAGAAATATTTTGAAAAAGGAGGAGTTTACTGGTCTTTCCAGTAATATATTCCGGAAAAGAGTAATATATTGGTGCAGTTAAATTGTTAGCGCTACTAAATCATATCCCAAATTTGTTTTATGTGTTTATTTAAATTTAACTGTTAAACAAAATTTGTTTAAATTAATTATTTTTTTGTTTTTTCTGCTGTACAACAATAGATATCTGTAACGTGAATAAAATGTTGTAAATATCAAACACTCACAAAAACAATAATATTGCTGACGTAACTATTAACAAAGTTAGCGAAGGCTAATAATTCTATACGGCAAATTGGGATTTTTAAAATCTAGATATTCCGTGTACCAATCTCTTCCATGAAAAAAATTATACCAAAATAATCAAGAAGAAGTTTAGTTTCATTGGACCAATTTTCATAAAAATCCTAGGTTGTGTAGGAAAGTGTAAAAATACAAATTAAAAATTATAGCTACTTCAAAGTTGCCATACAAATAAATCAGAAAATTTCAGCATTATTTATTTACCATGGCCCTGGATCTCGGTGACTTGCCTAATATTTGGGTAGATCGTAGATGTCCTAATATTTGATTCATTAAATTAGATTGAATTTGTACTGATAACCATTTTCCACGGTTACTTAACAAATGTTGATTCGTTTCAAATAAATTTATGTTAGGAGATAAATTTGGGAACGTATACATTTGCACTCAACATTTTACGCCCTTAAAAATTCTAAACTATACGTATGTGTAAGGTTTTTTGATGATTTCGATAATACGGGAAATTGCGGTACAAATATTTACACATATTTCGTAGGACAACACAGTAAACCAACCAGACGTCTCACGTCTGGAGTGAGACATCTGATCAGTTTAGTTTAATACCGTAGACAAATAAGGCAATTGCCTTATTTGCTTCACATAAATATTTTATTTCTGTTATTTTTCGATTTTCACTTGTGTTTGTTGAGGTTTTTGCGCACAAGAATAGTAAAGAAATACACCAATTTCATATAAAATAACTCATCGAAAAGTCAAGCTTTCTATCTTAAGAGCGTAATGTACTAAGGCAATGCTATGTTGTGCAGGTTCGATAAGCAAATGTGTGAATGTTTTCTTGTAGAGTTTTTTTATGTTCAATCGATAAGGTATAAAACTTTTGCTTAGTTTGTTTTTTTTCCCAAAATTTCTTTTAATATTTTGTTATTAGCTCTCAAACTTGGATAAGTTGTGCAAGTTCGATTCGAATACACCACAATAGTAGACGCAAAATTTTTTCACAATAATAAAGCCTAGTTTTGCTCTTTTGTTAATATTTTACTTATAGAAATAATTAAAATAAAAATCATTTACGCATAAAAATCAAATTTTCTCGTGAAAATAAGTTCAGCATATTAACGAAAGGTGGCCACTTGCCCTTTGGTACACACATACTAATTATAATATACGATGGAGGGTTAGTATAGGTAAAAATGTAAAGGTTGTCATAGTAAATTCAATTTTTAGACTACTTAGGTTAGAAACGAAATTTAATTTTAGTAAAGGACGCTCTTAATTATATAGCAATACCAATGTACTATATATTTTGTTTATTAATGCCACTGTACTGCCAAAAACAACTAAATTAACAACCGATTTATGTCGAATGTACAGTGTTTTTGGTTGCTTTTCGCATTGTGAAATCAAAAACTTATATTTCGATTGCTCTTTTGATGTTCATTATTTGTTGTTAACGTATTTTGAAATATTAAATAAACTTTCGACTGTAATAATATTGAAGAAGCCCAGATTTTAAATGAAAAGTGATTATTGTAGAAAGTATTCCAAATGAGAGTATTTAGGTTTTGAAATGAACAACTAATTTCTTCTTATTGCCGTTCAAATCTTATTCATGAAGCGGCACACAAATCTTTAGGTAAGTTCTGTCTTGTCATACACGCAATTTTCAAAATTTAACAGGAATCCAATTTTAAAGTTTAAAAAAAAAATGTTTAGTAACATTTTTAATGTGTGCTAATTTTTATAAATATAAAGGCTCGACACTTCTTTATAAAATTCAACAAGAAAAATGAAACTAGAGTTGTTGCTGGAGCTTAAATTTTTTTTAAATTTTTATTAGACATTTTTTACCTTTAGGATCAAACATCTATATAGGACAATTCCTACATACATTTGTATAAGTTAAATAGATTTTGTATTATAATTGAGGACTTTTATTATTATTGAGAAAAATTGAGGATATGACACAAAAACAGGAAAAATAAGAACAAAATTAAGCTTGCATAGAGAGGCTCTGCAATTGACCACCGCAAGTACTTATAAGCACTTATGGTTCGCGTCTTTGCTTGATTTGCCATAATTAATAGTTAATCTAGCAAAGAAATAAACAATAAATGCTTCATAAGTACTTTCCTACAAGAGGCAATGCCTACAAATATTTGGTTCAAAATTTTGTAGATCTGTTCCGGATTATTAAGTATCAACAAATGCAACAGGTTGTTCCAACCATAACTGCGGTCTCCCAAAAAAAAAAAACGGAAGAAATGTTCAGTTTACAGAAACAAAGTATAGTTCAAGTTTTTGTTGTTGTTCACGAGAACACAACGTTCCAAAAACATTGATATAAATGAGCACCAAAGCACCCATTTTGAGGCGCACTAAAATTTGCCACAAACAATTTTTTTCTATTCTACAAACAATCAAAATCTATATTTGTAGAGTAAATCTTTGGATACACTTGATAATATTGTACATGGAGTGCTTTCCAAAATTGAGGCAACTGAACCGATTTTTCGGTGTTGTGTTCAAAAATTAATTCTACAGTAAAAGATTTTGACGTCCGAAAATTAAATTTACGAATGCACTGATAAAGCAACTTATGCGTACAAACTACGCAAATAATAGGTTATACGCACTTTAAATTATGTTTATTTAGTAATTCTTAAAAGATCCTTGGACACCAAGAATATCAGTTTGCCTAAGCAGGGCTACTTTTACCCGACGAAACGTATCTACCTAAAAACAGGTTTAGGTGTAATTAATCTATCATTTTTAAGACGATATAACAACTTTATTTTGTAATAAATGAACTACTTATATACTTAAGTAATTGATAAAAGGAAACCGACCACCTAAGTATTATATTTTACTTGAGTAATGAAAAAATTGAATTTTTGATTTGCTAACTTCGCTTAAAAGCCCAAAAACAGAAAACTACAATATTGTATTTACAATATTTACGATCTCTAAGGGTACGGACTTTGGAATAAATAACGATAAGTTCACAATAACGTAATAAAAGCTATCCACGGACATAAGAAACATATTTGACTAAATCCCCATTTAATTAGCCACAAATAATTTTAAATTTAATTGATTTTCTATTCTTTTTAATTTTTCCACATTGCACTATGAAATAAAATTTAAATAAAATTAAATTAACTGTAATTTTTCAAAGAATTTTTTTTGATTAAATCTAATTTAATTAAAATTATTAATTTTGAAAAATTTATTATTTACTTATATCAGTTTTAAAGTAGTATGCACGGCGGTGCATTCAAAATTTGCTAAAATGTAACTTTAGGCCATATTTTCTCGCTGATAATAATTTAGTAAAAATTGCTCTTTCTGACATGAATAATGAAACAAAATTGAGAAACTGGTGAAGAGCAAAGCAATTCCAATATATTTCAAGCGACATCCGACATGTTAAATTTAAGTAGATCTACTATTAAAATGTTAACAATTTTGAAAATGGGTGTGGATCTCTAAAAATGTTTCATTGATGAAGATTACTCAAAAGATAAAATTGCATATTACCATCTATCCAATAAATTTGAAACTGTGCGATTTCACGCCTTTTGATTTAGTATAATAAAAGACATCAAAAAGAAAAGTCTTGCAACGGATTTTAAAAATAACTAATTTATTATTTTTTGCATTATTTGAACACACCTAGATGGAAGCTTAAGTGATACTGCTGTAGGTATGCAAGGTGTGGATTCCGGATGCCGTAAGCAGAAAGAGCAAAGATCTCCGAAAGGTGGTGATACACCTACAAGAGAACGAGAGAGATTTGGATCTGGCATGGGGAAAAAGAGTAGTTCAACCTCACAATTGTCAGCAACGGGTAAGTTATTTACATTAATATGCATAACTTTTACGTTTTATATTTTTAAATTAGTGTTTAAAAGAAAGTTGGACGTAAATATATCTTTTAACAAACTATAATTTTCAAAATTACTTATCAAATTATAATCTCTTTGTAATTAATTTAATTGGGGGTCTAAAAAAAAATAATGTTAAACTGAAAGGTCGAAAGAGGCGATTAGGATTTGGGAAAAGAGGTAAAAACTCGTTTACCGTACACAGAAGCGAAGAAGTTTTACCAGGTGAGATGCGGGGTGGCCTGTCAAGAGGCTCCTCTGCATCAAGTGATGGCGAAGGAAGTGCAGATGGCGACAGGTTCGCTTTTCGAAATATTTTATATTTTTTTTATCATTTTTCATTTATATATTATTTAAATTAATTCGTTGGCAGGGAGATTTAGAAATATTACAGAAAATATTAAAGAATTTTTGTATAATTTCTTTAAAAAAAAAAATATTATTTGAAAATATGTAGCTGTATTATTTTTTGTATATATATATTATATATATTAAATATTACAAAAACATATTATGTATCTACGAGTATGTATTTGTTTATATACGAAGGTATTCTGGAAAATGTTAAACATTAACATGAAGCTGGCGTTACACGTCAAAACCGTTTTAGTACAATAATACAATCGTGCATGTAGAAAATTGAACTTGAAAACATCTGTGAAAACTTCGGACATTTTGAACTCAAAGTTATTAAATTACAGTCGTTTGTGTTAGTCGATGTCGGTTGTTGTGTAAAAATGAACTGTTGCGACTACATATAAACTTTCGTTCAATAAAAGTGTAAAACTTCTCGTCATTTTTACCATGAGTTTCGCAGAGAAAAACGGTAAATTATGATGATGCACCCATATATACGATATCTTAATTAAAATGACATTTTGCTATTTTACAAACAAAGTTGATTCAATTAAAAAAAAAATCAAATACATGGGTAAGTCATTTTGACACAAGGGTTAATACAGCATTTAACTCGCGGATTTGCGCTGGAATATTGTGCTTCAAGCACCACGTTCCTTTTTTTATAGTGAAAGCTACTAACATAATTCTTTCTTGATTCTGAAACAACAAAGTGTCCAAAATGAATGAAATAGCTATTTGGCGAAAGATACAGCATTTATGATTGTAGTACTACAATTGGTTTTGTCGGATTAAGCCATATTCATGTTGAGGCTCAAACTTTTCAGCCGACCGCCGTATGTTGTAGACAAATAATTATTTCAGGAAAATAGCCTGTCATTACGCAAACAGCTTTAAGTATTATTTATTTTGTAATTGACTAATTTAACCAGGTAGATAACATTTGCCTGAATTATTTTTATTACATGTGGCTGAAATATGTGTTTTTTTTTAAAGGAAAATATTAACTAGTTAAATATTATTGACAGAACGCAAAATATAATGCAAGGTGGTCAAACGAAAACGAATCATCTATATACCTTATGTATATCAAAATTTTGTATTTAAGAGGGAAACATAATTACCATAAATTCATCCCCGTATAGCTTCATCCCTCTCGAGATTAAGTGGTTCACCATTTTAAAAAGATTTAAATTCCCTTTGCAACGACAAAATATTTATGAATTTACTCTAATTGTTTATATATAAAGAAATCGCAATTAATTGTAAGAAGTAAGTATTATAAATGAAGCGTTATTTTATTTCACTAAATCAAATTTCTTAATAAGGGTCCTCGAATTTGTATCAATATTTCTTGAGAAATGCTTCAATAAAAATTATGAGTGAGCAATTAGCAATACACATTTCCTTTTATTTACAAGATATCTATTGAAAGCTTGAAGGTGAAGGTCAGTTTTTATTTTAATACGTCTTCGTCTTCACACTAAGCACAGGACAGCCTGTTTCACGGTTTTTATATGGAAGTTAGAGGGAACGCCCGGGTCAATGGATTAGAGAGTGCTATAGAATATGGTTAACTTGTGTAAAATGTCTGCAACCGGAAGTCACAATATCAATGCTAGAATACTCCGTAAGGTGATTCAGCATAGAAATTAAGTGCAAATTTTAGTGAAAAACGTCTTCATACGAAATATACTTTTAAAAAAAAAACTGTATGCAAAACTGCTACAAAATAACTTTTACATGAAAACAAAAACAAAAAATTCCTCAATATTAAATTATGTTTAGTGGTACATACCGAGTTACTACTAAATAATTATAGATTGTTGGATATTTTTTATTTATAATAGTTTTTACAAATTGTTAAAATGAAAATAATGATTTATGTTTATTTTGTTTTTTCAGGTATTGATGGATACAAATTTTTTATAATTTATATAAATTTTATACCAAATTATGTTTATGGCCTTGTTGTACCTAAGCTATTCAATTTTTGCCAATTTTGACTATTTAAAGAAAAATGCGTTCCATGAAAATTAGTTCAAAATTCTGTGTATCCGTTCATATGCCCCTTCCAAAAAAAAAAAAAAAATTTATTGCAAATTGTTACTTAAACAAAATCAGCTAGTATCACTTAAATGCAGCTAGTACTTCGTTTCTTCAATTCTAAGATACCGCCTTTCCACCATGAATGCATTACAGAAATGTTCATAAGCTTACTATAATTAGTAAAATGCTCAATAAAAACCCGTTTAAAAAAAAAAAAAAAAAAATCTTAGTCCTCTAATATGTAAGTACTAGCAATAACCCATCAAAAATGACAGAGTTTTTTCGTGAGCTTGCCATATAGATCTTGATTCCGAACTTGTTCAGAAACTTGTGCTTGATGTGCAGATACATTTTCTTCACTTTGGCGAGCTCTCCATCTTTTTTATCGCTCACAGTTTATCCTTAACTTAAATTTTTCTGGCTATAGGTTTTTTTTTTTTTTTTAAACTATGCAATCTTTTCTGGGGCTCAAGGCACTCCCAACTCTTTCGCAGTTAATTTTACCGTCCTACTTTACGCAGTATTAGCCAAATCGAGGACGTACGGCTATAGACCCGCTTTGTATAAGCCACCTGCACATTGCATTGCTTCATGCCAACCTATAGTGCTGACATGAAAGGTGGGTCGGCCCATGGATTCTGCACTCTCAACAGGGGGTCATAGTTGTGTTCATTGTCATCACCGATCGTAATCAGATGATGAAAAATCCCTTTTGCATCCCGCCCCTATCGGGATTCGAACCCGGTACCTCCCGATCCAAACGCCGCAGCTTTAACCACTGCGCCGTTTGCTCGGTGGCTATAGGTTCATTTGATAAAATAAGTGGAGGAACGATGATGACTCCACACTCTTCACTAAAAATACAAAATATACTCATTTTTTTATAATGAAATAAAAAAAATATTTTAAGTTAAACACTTTTATTGAAAACGGATTAAAAAGTAAAAAATTTTTTGGACAAGGAATTTTGCGTCACCATTTTTCACTAAAAATGAAAGTGGGCAATATTTAAAACTTAAATTTGTGTTTTTTACAATTAGCAATGGTGCTTATTAAGTTAACGAAAGATGTTATGCTATGTTGGAAATTCTTTCCATTAATTCAATCTTTTATATTGATTGAATTGTTGACTTATTACTCGCTTTCAGTTTTTATTGCAAAATGGTGAGGGAAAATTTTTTTTTTTTTTTTTTTTTTTTTTTTTTTTATATAAAAAAGAAAAATTCTTTATTATTATTTATTTTTATTATTTTAATATTTTTATCTTCCTTATAGTAACAATCTGTTTTATTTTTAAAAAAAATCGATTTCGGATGCTTTCGCCTTCCTTTCTCAATTTTTAATTTAATATTATTACAAAATTATTAAAGTTAAGTCCTTATATACTATTTGTTTTTACCCCTTCCACTCTTTGTATTGTTGATTATTGCTTCGTATAACCTATTTGTTCTAGTGTTGATTTTGTCGTTTAAGATGTTACTATTGTCTTTGTGTTTGTATATCTCTAATTCTTCTAGCCGATCTAGGGTTTTTCCTTTTTTTACTTTGTGTACAATTGTTAAGTTTTTGTCATAACTAGTGTATTCGTGGTTTTCTGTTTTTAAATGATGTGCGTAATTGGATTTTATTGTTTTCTTTGTTAGGTCGCTGGTGTGTTCTTTAAATCTCGTTAAAAAGGAACGTCCCGTTTGACCCAGGTAGAATTTTTCGCAATTATCACAGGTCAATTTATATACTCCGGTGTCTATTTTTTCATTTTTGTTGTTTTGTTTAAATAATTGTTCCATTTTATTGTTGTTTTTGTATGCGGCGGTGTATCCATATTTTTTGAAATTTCTCTCGATTATTTTACTGGTTGTTTTATTATACTCTATGCTGATGTATTTGTTTTCTAATCCTTTTTCTATTTTTTGTAATGTTGTTGCTTTCTTTTGGTTGTTTGTAGCTTTGTGTTTTTCGTTGATTTTTGTTATTAATGTGGCCTGGTATCCATTTTGTGCGGCTATATATTTTATTGTGTTGAGTTCTTCTTCGTAGTCC